>JBBEEQ010000007.1:5641453-5718288 GCA_037950945.1 Hypolimnas misippus
TAAAATAAAAGTAAAAAAAATCTAAAATAGTATAAAAACTTAAATTACATTAAGTTATAACTAACTAACATTAAGTTATTAAATCTGTCTATCTATACATATCAAAAAAAAATAATGCAGGGTTATTTGTAAAATATTTTTTTAACTCTTTCTTAAAAAAAATTGCGTATTTGAGAATATATCAATGTCGACATCTAAATTAACATTGTTGTAAAGATTCATCATTCTCGTTGCAGATGATGACAATCCCAAGTTAGTTCTGGAAAACCTAGTCTTAAATGTTGTCTATTTACTAACCGACTTCCCGCTTGTTACATTCGCTGCCGCAGGAATGTCGCCGCTGTGACGCACGACCTCAATCAGACATTTAAATCAGCGTTCTAATATTCTAAATATCGAAAATTAACTAGTTTATTACATAAGGGAATCGCTGACGCTGCGCGCCGCCGAAGGTCGCTGCTATGACGCCCGACCCCAATTAGACATTTGAATCAGCGATTTAATATCTTAAATATCGAGAATAATTTGATAAAATTGATTCAATAGATGATACTAGAATCGATCACTATTGTTTCCTTAGAATAAGTTTAATTGTAATTTTTATATTTTAATTAAATATTAGAAAAGATTTTGGTTTTTTAAGTCCTCCGGCTGTCGTAAACGTAATTCTCTCTTGGAACTACTATATTTATTTTGCTTAGTAAACTAAATCAATTTCATTTTTATATTGTCCATTGGGTGAGCGCCAAGTCCATTTCTTTTTTAAGCTTTTTTTATAAAAGGTGTTCATTATCGCTAACTTATTCTCCAAAGCAAAATATCTATAAGTCCTTGGCTTCTGGCGTTTCTCTCTCCGTATCCGTTTTGCTTCATTATCAAATGTTCGTCATTTAGTAGGTTGCCTATTTTGGTGTTAAAATCTCCCATTAGAATGAAATCTTTGTAAGCCATATCCTTTGGCTTTGTAGATGTTCCTATAAAAATGATCGATTTCCTCGACGCTTGCACTTTCAGTTGGGGCATAAGCTTGAATCAAAGTAAGTTTCTTACCTGGTAAATCCAGGTGTATCAGTGCTACTCGCTCTGAAATGTCAATATAGCTTACTAAGTATGGTTTAAGATACTTTTTATTTATGAACCCGACTCCATACATGCCTGGTGTTTCTCCTGTGTGACAGAGAATAAAATTTTGTGCTATTTTCTCGTTGCCTAGGCGTCGGGTTTCAGATAATCCAATAACATCATATTTTACATTTAACAGAGCTTCAGTTAGTTCGATGATTCGTTCTTGTGATGAAAGTGTTCTAACATTGTAGGTAAGTATGTAGAGCTTGTTTTGTTCCGTATCTTTTGTATTTTTTGGGTATTTTAAAAGTGTCTCTTTTGGAAGGTAGTGGTCATAACCCTCCACGGTGACCATTTAGGAGGATTTAAATCAGTGTTTCTTGTTTTTATTTTATATTTTTGTCTTCTGAGAGAGGTAGCGTTAGTTGCTATATAATATTGCTGTTAATTTCTTTTTGATTTTTTTCCATTTTTGTTAACTATGTAGTTGAGTATGCCTTGTTTACCTGCCCCTTCTGAAAAGCTAGAAGACCTCTGTTGTGTAGTATGTGTTAAAAAAGTTATAATTTTCTTAGCAGCTTGAGTGTTTTGAGGGATACTAATCTCGTTGTATGCGTTTGCGTTTTGCTGCGGTGATATAGAGAGATTCCTTTTCCTGTTGTCTGCTGATTCTGGTTTCGTTTTGTTGTTTAGTATGATAAGTTTATCGTATTTAATGATAACGTTGTAACCTTTCGCTCTCTCTATTTTCATTTGTTCTTGTAACATTTTCCTTTTCTCTAGGACGTGTGGAGGGTATTCTTCTTTTATATAAAAAGTAGTATCTTTCAAAGTCGCTTTCTGCTTCATAATCTTGATTTTATTGTCCAGCGTTGTAAGTGTTACTCCTATTCGCCGGGGTTTTCCAGATTTCCTTCCTATTTGTCTGGCCTCTTGTATGTCATTGCAGGTTAAATTCAATAAAAAGTATTTGTTTATAAAATTAATTACAAAAGTCTCAAGATCAAAATAAGATTTTCTCCTTCTTCAATACGAAATAAAATAATATTTCTCTGTTTTGCGTGCTTCTCCAACATATTAAGCTTTTGTTCTTGATATTCTATTTTTTCCTTAAATTTCCCTTGATTTTCTTCCCAAATTCTGAATTTTTCATTTAATATTTTGTTTACACTTTCTGTTACTTTCTCTGTTACCATTTCAGCACTATTCTTGATGTCCTCTTTTTGTTCGTCGATATCCTTTTGAATTTTATGAAGTGCAGCCATGACTTCTTCCATAATTCAAGCCAAACAAAATAGTAATTCATGAAGTTTACTCGGCTATTCGTCGCTAGATAGCGCTACGATGTAGTTGAGGCGAATTTTAAATT
Source organism: Hypolimnas misippus (assembly GCA_037950945.1). Taxonomy (NCBI): domain Eukaryota; kingdom Metazoa; phylum Arthropoda; class Insecta; order Lepidoptera; family Nymphalidae; genus Hypolimnas; species Hypolimnas misippus. The sequence goes on from JBBEEQ010000007.1 coordinate 5,643,888, forward strand.
TAATTTAATTGATCAAAATCAAAATCAAAATCAAAAAATACTTTATTCAAGTAGGCTTTTAAAAGCACTTTTGAATCGTCAAAATAAACAAAAAGTACTTAAATTAAGGAAAAGCTACCACCGGTTCGGAATGTAGATTCTACCGAGAAGAACCGGCAAGAAACTCGATAGGTACTCTTTTAAAATTGTGTTATTAAGTATATACATTTTAAAAATTACAAATGTTTATATTAAACATCCTGTATGAAATTCATCTATACTAAATCCATGCATTATTATCATCTATATAATCTTGTACAGAATAATATGCTTTAGCTATTAAAGAATTTTTAATATACAATTTAAACTTATTGATTGACAACTGCAAAAATTTCTTTGGTATTTTGTTATAAAAACGGACACCTTGCCCCAGAAAGGAAACATTTACTTTGCGAAGTCGAAAGCTTGGTGTTATGAGTTTATCCTTTCTTCTTGTGTTAATACAATGCGAGTCACTATTTCTCTCAAAACAATCAATATTGGTATGGATATGTATAATATTGTTATAAATATACTGTGACGCAACCGTTAGTATACCTACTTTACTAAAAACATCTCGAAGGGATTCCCGAGCTCCTAAATTATAAATACTACGAATAGCTCTTTTTTGCAAAATAAAAACTGTATTAACATCTGAAGCGCTACCCCATAGCATCAAACCATAGGAGATGATACTATGAAAATAACCGAAATATACTAATCGAGCTGTATCAACGTCGGTTAGTTGACGAACTTTCCTAACCGCGTATGCTGCGGAGCTGAGTCTTCCCGTGAGAGATGACAAATGGGAATTCCACTGAAGCTTCGTATCCAAGGTTATTCCCAGGAATACTGTTGTGTCACTTACATCAAGGATCTCATTATTCAATATCAAATTATAATTAGGTTGTTTAACGTTAGGTAAAGTAAATACCACACATTTCGTTTTTTTGGCATTTAAAACTAGATTATTAGTTGTAAACCAACCATGTATCAGTGATAATGCATTGTTTACATATTCATAATTAGTTCTATTTCTGTCAACTTTGAAAATAAGTGAAGTATCGTCAGCAAACAATACAATATCACAAACACCAACATAGAATGGAAGATCGTTGATGTATATTAAAAATAATAAAGGACCTAAAATTGATCCCTGTGGAACACCCATTTTTAAGACAGATCCAGATGACTTAATTCCATTTATAGAAACATGTTGAACTCTCTGAGACAGGTACGAAGCAATAAGATCAAGAGCCTTCCCTTTAACTCCGTAATATTCTAGCTTACATAATAGCGTTTCATGTTCCACACAGTCAAATGCTTTAGATAAATCACAAAATACACCAATAGCATTCTGTGATTTCTCCCAAGTTGTTAGATGTTACTAGTACTGCCCTCTAGTAATCAGGGGCGTTTCTAACGGGTGTAAATTCTACGCTAGATGGCGCTGTTCTTAAGAATCTTTGAAGACTGTTTTCTTCTTCGGTTTATATTTTGTAGGTTATATTTGAATTTCTGTTTATTAATAAATAAACGTATCACACTCAACGGCCCCCCATTAAGATCTTGTGACCTTGTGTCGGGGGTCCGGAAACATACACAATACTAACGCAAACACCCAGACCACGACAAACATTCGTATGGCCAATACAGACAATTACCGCCGTTGGCGGGGATCGAACCCGCGACCGTTAGCGCTACAGTCAGTTGCAATGACCACTGCTCCAACGTCTCTTTATACTTCTACTAACCTTGTTTTTAACGATAGGTTACTTGTGTGGTACCATGAAAAGTCCTTTCAGTACGTTTTGTGCGTGTTATTCTGCTCCGTTTCTTATGTATAATCCAAAACAAGATGTCTATTTCTGACAACACTTTTCGGTTTGTAACGGCTACAGTCCTTCACTTTCCATCCAGACTTCACTTCAACGAACTTTTTAACTCAATAGTAGACTCCACAACTGTTTTTTAACGGAAAACTTGCTTTATTTCTATTTTATAGATAAATTACGAAGACAGCTATGTTGACAGCGTCACTACAGTGACCTTCCTTCCATCAGTATCATCGATAAAATCACCTGACGAAACACTCTTTGAGAAACTATAAAAACCTGTTGGAATTATCTTTAATAACTCTTTTAAATCTCGAATTTTTGCTGTTGATAGCTCACGTCCATTCGGGTATAGGACAGGAAGATCAAGCGCGAAAATCGGTCGTTGTTTTCGACCTTTCGATATATCAACCACCTGAGGTCCTTGAGTTTGACTTCATGAAAAGTTTAAGGTCAGTTGGCGTTTATAATAAATAATACTTGTCGTTAATTGCGGTAAACAGTGCGTGTTTTCTAGATCAAAGGTCAGCGTTTCAATCGAAGCGTTGATTTTAACAGCAGCCAAGTCCTTTTTCATTTAATCCCTTAATTTGAAGGCATGATCTAAATGATCTTTATGTTTTTTTTTAATGCCGATAATACATCACCCGTGACGACAGTTTTATTTGCTTTGTATAAATTGCCACGTAAAAATGTATCTTTTTGTGGTTTTTTAAATTGGAGATTAAAGTCTTATAGAAAGAAAGTTTGAATCTAGATAAACTTACATGATTCTCGTACTTTTCTTTATAGAGATCATAAATTATTTTCACGTTCAAATTTGGAGCCAAAAATATTACAGATGTGCTATCTCTGCAATAATGGAAAGAATACTTAGGCAAACCCTCTATGAATTGCCTTATCTGCAGCAATTGTTCGCTATTAATTGCGTTTCTACCCCAAGATTTAACACCCCTTTTGTCATTTAAAGTATCTTGTTCCCTAAATATATTAAGATCCACATCAATTCTTGATTGATTTATACCAAGAGTAATTAAAAAAGCTTTTTACAGACTGGAATAATACATAATTTATATTTTTATTACAATTTGTAGAATAGCATCTTGTCTTTTTTACTTCCATAATATCGCACACCTTGCTTCATAAGCACCACAACTCTGAAATTTTTAAATTCCTTTTTACGCTGATCAATAGGTAATTTTTCTGTACATTTTAAGGGACTTTTACAATGACTACTATTAAACTATTTCACACAAATTTTGTTCCTTTCGCATTGAAGTAATCCTAATTGGTGTTCGCTTTTTGTTTTTTTATGCTTCTGTTCTGGTCTGTATATTTCCTCTTGCGTCCTTTTCTATGTCTAATACTGTAGTTTGACGACATCTCATCAGAATCATTGTCGTTTGTTTCGGGTATATAATCAGGGTCTTCAATGTTACGATTCTAATCAACTGTTTTAAAATTTTATAATAATCTTTATCAACTAAAGGACAAGATTTGTTTTCTACAACAGACCTAGAAATATTTTCCCTCAAATTAATTATATCCACATCATTACGTTCTGATACAATATTTAATTCTGAATTAGAGTAACTCTATTATTCGTAAACCACTTTCTGTATTAATATTATCCGGTAAGGAATAATTAACAGATCACTACATCTGGAGTTTTGTAATTCAACAATATCACCTAATTCACTATCAGTTCTTATATTAGGTTCAGCAATATCTTGCGATTTAAGGTTGACCACAAATTGTCCCCTTGATTTTAGTGGGGACATTTTCCTACAACAAAATAAAATAGTAGGTATATTTTATAAGTTGGGCGACTATTATTATAAAACTAACAGAAATATGTAACTCTGTCATTATATAATTTTTTTCTAATTATATGAATTCGATGTACAAACTGCCGTCATGATTTTCTTAATTAGGGTTTAATATTGTGCAAAATATTACGTCATTTTTTTTAACGTTTTATTTTACAACTTTGTAAATATTGTGTTTTAGGACTACGGAACCCTTTCAAGTGAGTAGTGGTAGTGGTGGTCTTTGAAAATAATCCTTATCCAGACAATTCAACATTTTTAAAGTTAGTATAACTTACACTTTTTACATGAGGACCCTTAAAATAATTGAATAACAATACTTGAAAACAATAATAATAAATCCTGTGTTATAAAAATAACAGTGTATTTAAAACATAAATTATCTCTCATAAAAACTAAACCGCTTTCAGCAATAATATATTAAGTGTTTTAAACTGCTGTATAAGTTTTACTGAAAGATTTTTATATGTTTAGCAATAATGTGTTTTGCTCTGTAGTGCCTATACAGTATAGTTTTGTATATAGCAATAATCATTTAACTGGGTTATTGTAGTTATTTGTTGAAAAATTTGTTATAAGTCAATCTTATAATAATAAACTATATTATTTTAGTATAAGGAAGAGCTTTAGCTTTAAAACGTATCTATAAATTTTAAATTTTTTCGTTTCCTAAATTATATCGACAACTCTCTCTCTCTGCCTAGCCTTATCTCATTTCACTTGGGGTCGGCTCTCCTCGTCATTCTTCGCCAGGTTGGTCTATCTTGGATGGTCGAGGCATCAAGTTGGGCTTCCTTTAGATCCTTGTTTATAACAGACATCCAAGTTAAAAAGGGTCTCCCTCGCTTCTTAGGTCCGGTATCTAAGCTCAGGACTTGTCTTGTCATGTGGTCTTCAGGTCTTCTCATTACGTGGCCGTACCACCTCAAACGCGCTTCGGAGAGCTTTTTTTCGATTGGGCGGATTTTAAAACTCCCGCGGATATGTTTGTTTTTCACTCTGTCTGCAAGTGTGACTCCTCCTGCCTATCTCAGCATTCTCATCTCCGTCGTGTGCATTTTCATGGTATGAGTTTTTTTCATAGGCCAGCATTCAGCACCGTGAATAAGAGCGCGGCGAGCCGCGGTTTTGTATGCCTTTCCTTTAACTCTTATCGACATTCTACTATCGCATAGGACACCTGACGGTTCCCGCCACTTCATCCAACCTGTGTTAGTTCGGTGGTTTATATCAGCGTCGATCGTACCATCATTTGTGATAATAGAGCCCAGATACTTAAAATTTGCTACTTCCTTCAGATGGTAGCCTTGAAGTACAACTGGGTGACATTGGTTGGGTCCTGAAAAGTAGCAACGCATGTATTCGGTTTTTTGGCGGCTGATCTTTAATTCGGCGTTCTCCAGGGTTAATCTCCAGGTTTCCAGAGATGCTACTAAGTCTTCGCGGCTATGTCTAATGAGGACGATATCATCCGCGTAGAGGAGGTCCCAGGGTGGTTGTTTTTGTATATTTGCTGTGAGGTAATTTATCACGAGATTAAAAAGTAAAGGACATAAAGCTGAGCCCTGGTGTACACCTACGCCTACGTGAAATTCATCGCTTAGACCCGCTGGAGTTCGTACTTTTGTGGAGACTTTGTAATACATATCCATAACCGCTTTAACGTAGTATTCTGGGACATTTTGCGATCGAAGTGATTGCCATATTAGTTCTCGTGGTACTCGATCGAATGCCTTCTCTAAGCCTATAAAAGCGAGATGTAAGTCTTTTTTTAATATTTTATACTTTTCCAATAAAATCCTTAGAGTATGTAGAGCGTCTGTTGTTGATCTTCCTTCTACAAAACCACATTGATTTTCAGTTACCTTAGTAAGTTTCAACAGTCTGTTGTTTATGACTCTTTCCCATATCTTAAAAGTATGTGATATGAGTTTTATTGCGCGATAGTTGCCACAGAGTCTGACGTCACCCTTGATTTTAAAGAATGGAATTAGGTAACTTTTTCTCCATTCGCTAGGTATTCCATCACATAAGATTCCACTGAAAAGAGTTTTAAGGTACTGGACACCGATTTCCCCTAACTTTTTCCATAACTCCACGGGAATCTCATCAGGACCATTCGCTTTGTTATTTGCCATCATTTTAACAGCATTTTTTACTTCTTCGGTGGAAATTTCCTGAATAGGTCCTTCAACGGCATCTTCTTTAGTTGGTACCCCAAATTGGGAGCTCTCGTTGAGAAGATGGGAATAGTGCTCCCGCCATCTCGCCTTTATGTCGGAGATAGAAGTGAGCAAGTGACCATCCTTGTTTTTGATATATTTTGTTGTTCGTATATCCAAGCTGTTCGCGTATCTACATCTTGCAAGTCTGAATAGTTCTCTATCATCTTTGGCATTTTCCAGTTTGATATAAAAGTCTTCACCACAGGCCGCCATAACACGTGCAACTTCCCTTTTCGCCTCTTTTTTTACACTGCGATAGATTTCGCGATCATCATCGCTGCCGCTTTTTTGCCAGATCTTAAAACGGTTTTTCTTATTTCTCACTTTTTCTTCCACTTTTGACTGCCACCACTTAGCTCTTTTGTTATTCGCAAGCGGCCCTCTGGAGAATCCCAATAATTCGGAAACCTTACTCAAACATTGATCTTGAAAGCAGTTCCACATTGTTTCTGGTGTGATATCGTCTAGTTGTAATATGTTTTCAAGGTTTTGCTTAACATTTTCGATCAGTTGATCCCCTTCCGTGAGTGGTAATTTATGCCAACGAATTTTAGGTGTCTTTTCTTTAATAACTTTGATAGGTTTTGGAATGATGAAGTCAGCCACAAGTAACCGATGTTGTGATGTGAGAGGCTCTCCGGGTATAACCTTGCAATCTTTAAATGTACTTAGCTTAGAACGATTTGCTAGGATGTAATCGATTTGAGTGTTAGCACTACCACTTTTGTAAGTTATTTTGTGTCTGTCGGGCTTTGAGAAATAAGTGTTAATTATTGCCAAGTCATGGGAAGTTGCAAAGTCTAAAATGTCAACGCCTTGAACATTTTGAGTTCCGTATCCTTGACTGCCGTGTACTCTCTGATGACAAGGTTAGTTCATTCCAACGTGCCCATTTAAGTCTCCTGCAATATATTTTGTTTCATCAAGCGGGTAAGATTGCATTAGGTCATTAAGATTATCCCAAAATATTTGTTTCTCTGCGTCACTACATCCTATCTGTGGTGCGTACGCTGATATCACGTTGATGCATTGTTGGTTTTCCATTGCAAATTTGATAGCAATGATACGGTCACTAACACGTTTGACTTCTATAGTGCGTTCTTGTAGGTTACTATCGATGGCTATACCTACGCCATTTTGTTTAGTACTTGACCCATGATATATGAGCTTATATCCATTTCCGATATTTCGAGATTTAGACCCCTTCCACTTGGTTTCCTGAATGCAACAAACATTGACCTTGCGTCTAAACAATACTTTACTCAATTCTGCGCTGCGTCCAGTCATGGATCCCACATTCCAAGTAGCTATTCGCATTTTTGGTTTATATTGGTGTGCACCCACGACTTTTTCGTCGCTTCGGGGGTACGCCCTAGCATTTTTGTCGCATTCCATTTCCACGTCGCTTAAGTGGGACGCCCTAGCATTTTGTCTCGCCTTTTTCTTAACTTTGTCTTTCATGATGAGGAGTGGGTGAATTGGCTTGTAGTTTTACGACCGGTTGCCACCTGACGTCAAGACAGTAACCCCTTGCTAACTGGGGCTTAGGATGCCACCGTTGACTTTCGTTCTTCCGCTGCCATCCTCTCCACGACAGCCTGCCTGCTGCCGCTGTGTCCCGTCGGCCCGGTAACGGAATATGTCCGAGCGGCCCGACGGGACTGCCTGTTGATCCGCGGGAGGTATTTTATTTCCCTCCTACACTCCAGCGTTGCCACTGGCGAGCATTCCCCTATCCGCCACCTGGGGACACGTTCCCTAGGGGTCAGGCTCCCCCGAGAATAAATTATATCGACAACATAACCTTTTAAGAAATTACCTATTGAAATATTAATATAACAGAATAATTATTGACTTACCTTGATGAACTCAACGTGGATTATGTTTAGTTCACTACTAAAACGGTCTGTAAAACTAATTAAGTAATTACAATGTAAATATATGGAATTTTTAAATATTTTCCAAGGAATTCGTTTTCTTAGCGCTGCGTCGAAGAACTGAATGCCAATGCGCAACACAGTATCGAGTCTCATAAAATCTTTATCGTAACAACAGAAGCCGTTACTTTAAATATCAACTTTGTTGCTATCAAAATCAAAATCAAAATCAAAAAATACTTTATTCAAGTAGGCTTTTAAAAGCACTTTTAAATCGTCAAAATAAACAAAAAGTACTTAAATTAAGGAAAAGCTACCACCGGTTCGGAATGTAGATTCTACCGAGAAGAACCGGCAAGAAACTCGATAGGTACTCTTTTAAAATTGTGTTATTAAGTATATACATTTTAAAAATTACAAATGTTTATATTAAACATCCTGTATGAAATTCATCTATACTAAATCCATGCATTATTATCATCTATATAATCTTGTACAGAATAATATGCTTTAGCTATTAAATAATTTTTTAATATACAATTTAAACTTATTGATTGACAACTGCAAAAATTTCTTTGGTATTTTGTTATAAAAACGGACACCTTGCCCCAGAAAGGAAACATTTACTTTGCGAAGTCGAAAGCTTGGTGTTATGAGTTTATCCTTTCTTCTTGTGTTAATACAATGCGAGTCACTATTTCTCTCAAAAAAATCAATATTAGTATGGATATGTATAATATTGTTATAAATATACTGTGACGCAACCTACTTTACTAAAAACATCTCGAAGGGATTCCCGAGCTCCTAAATTATAAATACTATGAATAGCTCTTTTTTGCAAAATAAAAACTGTATTAACATCTGAAGCGCTACCCCATAGTATCAAACCATAGGAGATGATACTATGAAAATAACCGAAATATACTAATCGAGCTGTAACAACGTCGGTTAGTTGACGAACTTTCCTAACCGCGTATGCTGCGGAGCTGAGTCTTCCCGTGAGAGATGACAAATGGGAATTCCACTGAAGCTTCGTATCCAAGGTTATTCCCAGGAATACTGTTGTGTCACTTACATCAAGAATCTCATTATTCAATATCAAATTATGATTCGATTGTTTAGCGTTAGATAAAGTAAATACCACACATTTCGTTTTTTTGGCATTTAAAACTAGATTATTAGTTGTAAACCAACCATGTATCAATGATAATGCATTGTTTACATATTCATAATTAGTTCTATTTCTGTCAACTTTGAAAATAAGTGAAGTATCGTCAGCAAACAATACAATATCACAAACACCTCTAACATAGAATGGAAGATCGTTGATGTATATTAAAAATAATAAAGGACCTAAAATTGATCCCTGTGGAACACCCATTTTTAAGACAGATCCAGATGACTTAATTCCATTTATAGAAACATGTTGAACTCTCTGAGACAGGTACGAAGCAATAAGATCAAGAGCCTTCCCTTTAACTCCGTAATATTCTAGCTTACATAATAGCGTTTCATGTTCCACACAGTCAAATGCTTTAGATAAATCACAAAATACACCAATAGCATTCTGTGATTTCTTCCAAGCGTCATATATGTGTTTAAGTAGCGCCATGCCTGCATCCGTTGTAGAACGACCTTTGGTAAAACCGTATTGTTCCCTATGAAAAATACCATTTACATTACAATGAATAAGGATTTGATTTAAAATATTTTTTTCAAAAATTTTACTTAAGGAAGGTACTATAGAAATGGGCCTATAATTGCTAGGCTCATCTTTGTTTCCCTTTTTAAAAAGTGGTAATACTTTGCTACATTTTAATAGATCTGAAAATGAACCTGTATCAAGACATTTATTAAAAATGAACGCTATATATGGAGCAATGTCATGGATGATACTATTAATTAATTTTACCGAAATACCCCAAAGATCATTTGTTTTTTTTTTTAATATTAAGAGTTTTAAACGTATTTATAACATCTATTGGAGTAACTTGCTTGGAAGAGAATTCAATATTACATTTGGATACATGATTTACAAGTAATTGAGTTGCAGCTGATGAAGATGATTCTAACTGAGATGTTATATCTGAAGGTATTTCATCAAAATATTTTTGAAATATATTTGCTACTTCTAATTCTGAATTTACAATTTTGTTCCCTATGTTTAACTCAATTGGTATAATTTGCTTATTAGATTTTCCACACACACTATTAATAACGTCCCAAGTGGCCCTAATTTTATCTTCAGAATTAAAAATTTTATCTTTGATATAATTAGACTTAGCATGAATGCACACCGCTTTAAAGGTTTTGACATGTTCTATAAAATATTCCTCATGATTTCACTGCTTCATACTGTACAATTCATATAATTTATTTCTAATTTTATAAATACCAGAAGTAGCCCAGTCACTTAATTTCAAATTTGAGTTTACATAAAAAGTCTTTGTTTTAAAAATATTATTGAATTCATTTAAAATTAATTTAAAAACAGAACCATAAAGTATATCTGGATCATGTGAAGTCATATCTAATTAACATATTTTTGACGCCACAATATCTTTATAACGGTTTACTTTATTAACAGTTATCGGTCTACAAACAATTTTCTTTTCGTTTTTAATAACTTTGTCTTGTAGTGAAAATTTTTGCCCACAGTGGTCTGAGGTTAAATTATTGATTATTGATTTTTCATAAATTTCACAATTACAGAAGACATTGTCAATACACGTAGAAGAAAGGCTAGTTATACGAGTTGGTTCACAATATCTGTGCGTTAAATTAAATGATTTAAATAAGTTAATTAGTCGAGTACTAATTGTGGAATCTTTTAATATATCTACATTGAAATCGCCGCATACAATAATATATTTACCGACTTTACATAAATTTTTTAAAATGTCTTCCATAGTTATCTCAAACAAAGCAAAATCTCCAATAGGGGGGCGGTATACGCAAACTATAATGTATAACTGAAATTCCACACAGAACAGTTCAACAGTTCGCTCGATAGAGAGAGCCACAATATCTTGACGAGATTTACAATCATTACGAACTAAGATTAATGAACCTCCACCAATAGCATTCACTCTTACGAACGAACTTAACAAAGTAAAATTATCAATATTAAATATGTCATACTGTTGAAGCCAATGTTCTGTTAAGCAGTATACATGAATATCACTACAATGTGAAAATAATTCTATTTCATGTTCCTTGCCACCTATTCCCTGCATATTTTGATGGACAATATTTATGTAAAAGGGCTTAGGCTTTGTCTTATTTTTTAGTTTAAATCAATTTTCTTAATTTCACTATTATTATTAACGTTATTTAGATTAGAACTTAACTCTAAAACATTCTGCTTAAATGAGTTATTTACATTATGAACTAATAAATTAACTATTAGTCTTTTACATTTCAGAGGTAAAAACATAGTATTATTGGTCAACTTAAACTTACAAATAAATTTAATAATGTTAAATAATATAAAATTGTCATAACGATGAATCAAATTGTACATACACAAATTTAAATTATATATATGCTTATTCTGTGAATCTGTCAAACTATCTGAATACGGAAAGGCATTTATAATAAATTTACATTTAGTTTTATTTTGAATATGAATTAAATTTTCTAAACTTTTTATCAAATCTAATTTATTCATTGACAAACTGTCTCCGTGCATTATAATAACTATGGAATTTTGATCCAGATTCATAGAATTGATTTTATTTATGTGATACTGATAAGGTGCCCCGGGTGAACATGTGTTATACACATTATTTATTTCATAGTTAAGCAAGGAACCAAAATTTTGACCCAGCTTATCCGATACCATTACTACTTTATAATTACATAAAGAACTAGTTTTATTATCTTGTTGTTTTATGATAGTGTCACACCTCTACTGTAACTGATTGACTTGTATATCGTTAGTGGTATATTTTTGCTTTTTAAATTGAGAGGACTCATACATTTCACTAATGGTTTTTAGTGATATTTTTAAACGGTTTATTTCAGTTTGCAGAAGGAGTGTGTCACTATCATATACCATCCTACTTTGCTGTAATTTCTCTGTATAAGATTTTAAATTATTTTTTAACAATGCACAATCTTGTTTAAATTTACTAATCTTTAAAGAACTATGTCGGTTTTTTATAATTTTATTTGTTTTCTTAATGTTCTATGTTGCCTTGACGTTTTATTTAATAATGTTCAATTCAATTCTTTGGTTTATGGCTTTTAGTTGTCCCAATTAGACACATGTTATTTCGACAATGTCACGTGGAATGGAGAAAACACGATGGAGATTGACTAAATTTTGAAAACATCATAAAAAGTGCGAATTTTATTGTTAGTCCTAAAATAACACAAAAAAAGTTATAAATATAATAAATATATAGTATAAAAATACAACTAATATTAATGGGATACTCACATGTTTTATTTACAACCTTATTTTATTACATTTAATATATTTACACAGAAACGAACACAGTGGACTAAACACAAACATCAATAAACAATCAACATTTATAGGACGGGGGATTTTAGGAGGGAGAACATCATCGAGGGGATGAAGAAGTCTGGGACAGTTAAACAGGATATGGGATGGGGAACCTTCGTCTAAACCGCATTCGCACTGTGAGTGGTCACGAACTCTAATTTTAGCCAGGTGACTTGAGGGAGTACATGCATGGCCAAGACGCAAACGACAAATAGTAGAAGTGACCCAGCGGTCAGCACGTCTAAAAAGAAAAAAAAACCAAGGGCTTCTTGGAATGACAGGTTGCAAACTAGGATAACATTTACCCTTAACCGATTTTGATGAAATCCAAAAAGATGTCCAAGATTTGGACAAACGAATATTCGCAACAGCACAGAGATGTTGTGGGGATTTTTTTAGGTGTTCTAAAGAACCAAGCTGAATGGCGGATTTGGCACACAAATTAGTAGTTTCGTTGCCAGGGATTCCGGAATGGCTGGGAATCCAAACTAGCGAAACTTGCAGTCCCTTTTGATGAACAAGAACAAGGCCTTTCTGAGCTTTAAGATAACGAAAAACCTCTTCCTACTACGAAATGGGTTTTCCTTGATGGCTAAAAGGCAGCTTAAGGAGTCAGTCAAGATAACAGTCTGTCTTAAGTCATGGGAGTGGGCATATAAAATTGCTTCCAATAAGGCGTTTGCCTCACCAGTGAATACTGATGATTCAGGTGGGCATATAAATTGTAAAATAATTTTGAATTTAGGAATCCAGCAGGCTGCACCAACACAGCCTTCTGGAGAGAGTTTAGACGCATCGGTATAAATGAGAATGACCAATTTTCATGAAGTATGCTATTAAAAAGAGACACAGTATTGGGTGAGTCTTTTACGAATCGAAGATTCGTTACAACAGGAGGTTGATGGACAAGTGCCTTATAGGGGATGGAAAAAAGAGGATTTAATGGTAGTTGAATAAGAGGATTCGGGAGTTTAGTAAAATAAAGGAAACTATTTAAAAGACAGGATAAGCGTTTACTAGGATTGAGAATTTGGGACAATTCATTTAAACGATTCCAAAGAGGATGGGATGACAGCTGTAACATCTTGCCGATGAAACGGTCACACAGATACTGTCTCCTTATTTGCAAGGGAGCATCAACGCATTCAACCTGTAGTGCATTCGTAGGTGTAGATTTCATAGCACCCAGAATGATTCTAAGGAATTTAAATTGAATTTTATTCAGCTTGTCAGATGCTGATTTATTTATTGGTTCCAAAACAAATAAGCCATAGTCCATATGGCTACGAACTATGGCATTATATAGGAGTTTAAGTGAATATGGGTGAGCTCCCCACCAAACGCCTGACACCGCACGTAGAACATTAATGCCCTTCTCACATTTTTTAATAATATGCTCTGTATGAGAAACTCCGTTCAGTCGGTTATCGAGTATGACTCCTAAAAATTTAGCCTTATCTATAAAGCTAATACGTTGGTCCCCATAAAACAAATCGAAGATAGGAACTATTCTTTTTCTAGAAAATGCAACTGTGCGACTTTTGTCTATCGATAGAGACAAAAACTGAATTTGATCGATAATAAATTGCAATGTCGTCAGCATACTGTAAAATGTTACAAAAATTGTTAACAGATAATTCGAGATCGTGAGTGTCAATGCTGTAAAGCAGAGGACTAAGGACAGAGCCCTGGGGGAGACCTTTCCAGACAAGTCTGGGGGGCAGAGATATGGATTGATGTTTTACCACTATAGATCTGCAAAAAAGCAGATAACATATGAAATGAATCACCCTCGGAGGCATACCCAGCTGGTGCAATTTTTGCCTGAGTAATTGGAGAAGAACATTGTCATATGCAAAAGCTACATCCAGAAAAACACCCACAAGGTACTCTCCTTTTACAAAGGCTATTCGAATATCTGTTGAAATAATGCTGAGACTATCGATGGTGCTCAATCCCTTTCGAAAGCCAAATTGAGAGGGTGAGAGTATATTTCTGCTTTCCATTATCCACTCCAGACGGTTCTTTAGCAAATGTTCAGTTATTTTTGCTAAGGTGGATGACAGTGCTATAGGTCTTAGGTAATATTCTATAGGTAAGACTTAGAATCTGAAGGATTCTTGCCAGGTTTCAAAATGGGTATTATTATAGTGATTTCCAAGAATCTGGAATAACACCTGCCATGTAAAATTGATTAATTATATTTAAAAAGACTTTCTGAGAATTTTCATTTAAGTGTGTGACAAAAGAATAAGGAACACCATCTTCTCCGGGAGGAAGAGGAGGAATGCACCCGGCATTCCTCATCCCACTAGGGGGTGAAAAGCACCAACTTTTTAGGAAAATGTTTTTTAGGGAAGTTAAGATCTGCAGCAGTTAAAAGAGCCTTAAGGAATGATTCATAGTAAAAATTGATATTTTCATCACCTCCAGGCTCAGAAAGAGAGTCCAATATGTCATCAACAGAACTAGCATAGTCTAACCAGTTTGCATTTTTAAGGGAATATTTAAGAAGGGGATTTGGGGTAAGAGAAGGAATGGAATTTTGTTTAAAGGAAAGAAGAATAGGGAAATGATCACTGCCAAAAGTGGAAGGCAGGACATTCCAGGAGAGTTGAGAAGCAAGAGAAGGAGAAGATAAGGATAAATCTACTGCAGTCTTAGGGTTCTGCGAAGGGTAAACTCGACGTGTCGGCGAACCATCATTAAGGATGCAAAGATTGACATCATCAACAATATCCACCAACAAGTGAGCAAACCCATCACTATAATGACAACCCCATGCAGTATGATGGGCGTTGAAGTCCCCCATCACAAGGATAGGATGAGGAAGTAAAGATAGGATAGAGTGAAGTTCAGGGATAAAAGTAGAGGATGGATGGGGAATATACAGAGAAAGAAAGGAAATGTTAAGGGATTTAACAGCAACAGCACTAAAATGCTGGCTGGGGGGGAGAGGGATTTGAGAGAAAGGAATGGAATGACGGATAAAAAGGGCACTACCTGCATACACATGACTTCTGTCATCCCTTAAACAGGAAAAACCGGGAACCCAAAACCGAGAACCAGGAATTAACCATGTTTCAGAGATGGCAATAATGGAGGGACTATACAGGTTGATAAGGGAGAGTAATTCATGTTTTTTAGGACGGATGCTTTTACAGTTCCACTGAAGGAATCTGGTTGGGGCCATTTTTAAGGACGAGAAGTAATTAGGATAGGTTATCGGCAACGTTGGACGGTAAAGGAACATCGCTACATGCTGTAACAATGTTGAGGATCATTTGTGAAAGGAGTTCTAGAAGGTTTGTGGTATGGTTGGTAGGAATAGGATCCACATTGCTGTTCAGGGCACAACCATTGGGAGTGGAAGAGGGGCAGTTACCCACTATGGCTTGGTGGGCTTGTTTATCAAACCCTTTACCAAGGGGGGCTCTGGGACGGACGGGTCTAACTACAGTTTTACGGTAGGATTGGACAAATTTATTTTCAGAGGAAAGGTTTTAGAAGAGCTGGAGTTAACATAAATTGGTGGGGAAAACATCTCTTTAGCAATCTCTGCATAAGATCTTCGGACTGGTGGGAATCTTGCGGATGCTTCAATATAGGAGACATTATCGGATGCCATGACCAACTTGATCGAGTGCTGTCGTGAATATTCAGGGCAATCTTTATCAGAGGCAAAATGTTAGCCTGAACAATACAGACATGTGGCATTTTCCTTGATGACATTACATGTCTCACCAGTATGCTGTTGGGAGCATTTAAAACATCTTGGTTTCGATCTGTATTGAGTTTTTACATGACCATAGCGGCAACAGCTGAAACACACAATAGTAGGTAAATTGTCTCTACAGGAAGGGAAGTGTGATAGGAGTAAACTTTAGAAGGCAGAATATGCCCCCTAAAAGTTACAGCAATGGTTTGGGTAGGAACCCAAGTGACGACTCCCTCATTAGAAACTTTGCGATTCAAACGTCTTGCTTTCAAAACTTCACCACATCCAGAAGGAATTTCTAAGGAGTCGAAGAAATTCCTCCATCGACCATTCCACAGGAACTCCTTTAACTAGACCCATTCTTGTAACATTGTAAGTTGGGATAATCGTTTTATATTTACATAGGCCTAAAATAGGATTATTTAAAAAGTCATTTGCTGCATGCCACGATGAGAACTCCACAGATATTTTGTTTCGGCCTCGGTTCTTCACTCCATCATTTATAATTGAGCTAATTTTATGCTTGTGTAAAAATTGCCCAAATGTAATAGTCCGCACAGTAGTTCCTGCAGATGGGTCTGCGACTTCCCGTGATACATGGACGATGAAGGGACCTTTGTCGTCACTAGAGTACTTTTTAGGGCCTTCTGAGAAACAAGGATGAACGTATATTGACTGGATCGATGGAGTTGCGGTAGATGGGTGGACTATGGTTTTCTTCGCTGACGAATCAATCACAGCACTTTCGTTAGGACGTTTACGAGATTCAGGCAAAGAATTAGAGGGGGACGGGTCACACACAACAGATGAGCCTCCAGGATCGAGAGGTTCGGGAGGCCGATCGACATCCATTTTAATTTAAAAACTAGTATTTAAATATATTAGCTAATATAGAACAAAAAATACAGTTTACACACTTACCGCAACCAATACTGTTAGTAAGTAACGATTAACAATAAAAACAAACTATTTTCACAGTGAATACACAAAGAAAAACGAAAAAGAAACAACTTAATCTCTCTAACACGTGTGTCAACCAGAGCCAACGCAAGCGAAAAAAAAAACATAACCTCAATATTGACGACTGACATTTGACATTTAGTATGAAATTTGGCGTTCGGATACTCTGATCAGTTATGTTAATTGTTTCTCACTGTTTTTATTTTATTATTGTTTTTTTTTAATCCAAAGTTATTTTGTATCCATTTTATCTTTCGTTATTTTTGTTAATCGTAATTTCATAGTTCATCTATTGTTATTACTATCCTTTTTCTTTCTTTGTGTGATGGTAATTACGGAAAATATACATATGCTACTTTAGTGTTGTTAATAAGTTATGGTCGGTTAGTGTGGGAGATTATTTATATAGTTAAGGTTATTATAATTTTACACTTTTTATATATATATTTTAATTAATATATAAGATACGTTGATATATTTATTTGTATATATATATATTAATATATATTTTTTTTAATTTATGTATATATATGTCTGATACAAGTAATATTTGTATAGATGACGATTTTTTTTCATGCCTCTCTGAAGATTTTCTTAGTGTTTCCAGCCATAATCAGTCTTTTGACAGCGATTTGCCCACTCTTGATGTACAATTAAAAACATTTTTTTCAAATAGTTTAAACTATCTTAACTTTATACACATCAATGCGCAAAGTATTCCGGCACATTTTTCTGATCTTCTCGCATCATTTAGCAACGTGCAGATTGATGGTATCCTTGTTTCTGAGACTTGGTTAAAGCCTTCTCTCCCTTCTACTATTTTTACATTACCTGAATTCACGTTGATTCGTAATGACAGAACACTGCATAGAGGCGGAGGAGTTTGCATCTACCTTCGCAATAACATATCTTATCGGATAATTGACCTATCTCATAATGTTTCGCCTTACATTTTTGAATACCTCTTCATAGAAATTTCCTCTCATCATTCTAAACTCCTCCTTGGGGTCCTCTATTGTCCTTCTTTTAATATCAATTACTTCAATACTTTTGATGCTATTCTCGAAAGTATCTCTCCTTCCTACGAACATGTTATCATAATGGGTGATCTTAACACTTGTCTCATTAAAAATGGTCAGAGAGCGACAACACTAAAATCTGTTCTTTCTTCTTTCAATTACACTATACTTTCTCTCTCAGAAACTCACTTCTCTCCTTATTGTACTCCTTCGCTTCTTGATCTCATATTTGTTTCTAATCCAAACAACGTATCAGCCCATGGTCAGCTAACAGCTCCTTTCTCCTTCCATGATTTACTCTTCATTAGCTATAAACTTTCCTTTTTAAAACGTAAGACTAAGACTATTTTGAGACGCAATCTAAAAAATATCAATTTAGATAATTTACGTAGGGACACACAAGCTTTTCACTGGTCGTATCTGTACAATCTGTCAAATGTTGACGATAAGGTGGCCTATTTCAATACCATGTTAATAAATCTGTACAACAAACATGCTCCAATTAGACCAATAAGGGTTAAGCATTTTCCAGCACCCTGGCTTACTCCGACAATCAAAAACGTTATGGCAAAACGTAACAAAGCCAAGGGTGTCTGTAAGCGGAACCCTACAGATGTTAACATTGCGGCATATAAAAAGTTGCGAAATCTCTGTAATAGGATGTGTAGAGATGCAAAGCGCCGTTATATCTACACATCCATCGAAAACTCGTCTTCTCCACAAATGTGGAGATTTCTCAAGTCTTTAGGCGTGAGTAATTCTCCATGTGCTTCGCACCATATATTTGACTTAAACTCTCTTAATAAACATTTCTCTACTCCTCCTTTAACAATCTCAGACTCAACTAAGGCTGAAACATTGTTAAAGTTGGCGAATGCCACCACGCCTGATTGTATTCCTTTTAATTTTCAGTTTGTCACGGAGAGCGAAGTTAAGAAAAGCATCCTATCTATCACTTCCAAAGCTGCCGGTAATGATAACATTACCCGGGATATGCTTATACCTATCCTTGATTGTCTCAATCCTATTAACACACACATATTAAATTATTCCTATGAATCGAAGACTTTTCCAACGGCTTGGAAGTTAGCTCATGTGATTCCTTTACCCAAGACATCATATCCCTCCTCGCTTTCTCAATTTCGACCTATTTCTATTTTGCCTATCCTATCAAAAGTCCTGGAAGACGTTGTGTACAAGTAATTGTCTTCATTCCTTTTAATTAACCACCCTCTTAGTCCTTTTCAATCTGGTTTCCGTTCTGCTCACAGTTCTTCCACCGCACTACTCAAAGTCACTGAAGATATTCGCTGGGCTATGGATAAAAAAGAATTGACTATTCTTATTTTACTGGATTTCAGCAACGAGACAGCAAAACTGAGATTTATAAAAAGCTAAAAAGACTTGATGTTAACAAAGCTGCGGGACCAGACAATATTCCACCTCTTTTTCTTGTGAATTGTGCCTCCACTTTATCATTTCCACTAATGCTCATTTATAACAAATCCCTATCGTCTGGGGAATTTCCTACAAGGTGGAAGGAAGCAAGAATTGTGCCAATATATAAATCAGGGAAACTCGAAGTAATTAAAAACTACAGACCTATCTCAATCTTATGTACTTGTCTAAGATATTTGAATCTCTGGTTTATCCTATAATTTACAACTACGCTAAAGATTACCTCAGTGACAAGCAACATGGATTTATTACTAAAAGGTCTACGAATACAAATCTCATAATCTATGTGACAGATATTTCTGAAAATCTGGACAGGGGTCACCAGAATGACATTATATACACGGATTTTTCAAAGGCCTTCGATAAGGTGAACCAAAACCTGTTGATAAAAAAATTAAAACTATTGGGAATATCCGACGCCCTTTAGATGTGGTGCACAACTTATGTCAAAGCTAGAAATTCTAGGGTTGTTGGAAATTGCTACCAATCTGAATTCGTCATGGCATACTCTGGTATCCCGCAGGGATCTAATCTCGGACCTCTCTTCTTCAATATCTTTATCAATGATATTACTACAGTATTAAAGTATTCACGCTGCTACCTTTTCGCCGACGATCTCAAGCTAACACGCGTCATAAAAGAACAAAACGATGTTTTGCTTCTGCAACAAGACCTAAATGCAGTGGATACTTGGTGCAAAACAAACAAAATGTTTTTAAATATAGATAAATGCAAACATATTAAAATTACACGCAAATTAAGACCAATAAGTTCAAAATACTACATACAAGTTAGAGAACTGCAGGAGGTTCAGAACATTGAAGACTTGGGTGTTACAATAGATACAAAGTTAAATTTTAATAAACACGTCGATAAAATAGTCGAATCAGCCAATAAGAGTCTTGGTTTTATTATACGCTGTAGTAAAGAATTTCGAAAGACAAGTACAGTAATCAGACTTTATGACTGCTATGTTCACAGTAAGTTAGAATATTGCTCCGTAGTTTGGTGTCGAACTAATAACACAAAAAACAAGAATCGAAAAGATACAAAAAAGATTTGTAAAGCATTTGGCGTACAAAACCAAAAATAACTCTTGACGCCTACAGCGAAAGGCTTAAGTACTTTAACATGCAAACGCTCGAAGACAGAAGATCCTATCTAAACATGTGTTTTTTGCACAAACTTTTCAACAATAATATCGACTGTCCAGAAATATTGAATAAATTTTGTTTCACGGTACCGAGAAGAATCCCTCGCTTTGGTTGTAACTTGTTCCAAATACTCCGATACAAAACGAGAGCTGGGAAAAATTCTCCAATACCAAGGGTGAGCATACTTTACAACAATTTAGCGAAAGAAATAAATGGATTGGATCTATTTCACGACAACCTAGGGTCGTTTAAAAACAAAGTAAAGACACATTTATCCTCTATTGCTTGACATACCTCAATTTAAATTTAAATTAAGTTAGAATAGAATAAATTAATCTTTATACAATTGACTATGATATGCATTTAGTTAAAGTTAAACTATTAAGAAATTAACATTGAAATATATTATTATCTTGACAAATATGTTTTCGTAATTTTTAGATATAGGTAGCATTTTTAATTATTTTTATTTTTAGCTATTATTTACTTACATAAATTATTCTAAGAAATTTTAAATGTACTTTTTATTACTGTTGATTGACTCTGATTATATACCTAATTTGTATCTAAATTAATAATTTTGATGTTTCTTGTAACTTAATTATATTTACTTTTTTTTATCTCAATTATTCATGCATGCTATGATGTCCTGTAATTGGAAGTGCAATTAACTCTTAGTCTAAGAACATCTTTTTTTATGCAATTACTAAAGTTGTAACTTCTGTTGGTTGTCCCAAAATAAATAAATAAATAAATGCGTTTAATTCAGTGGACTTCGATGTTTTGCTTGCTATCCTTCGCTCACTGAACATTGGTCTTCCTGTGATGGATTGGTTCCAGTCTTACCTTCGTGGTCGTCAGCAGATGGTAAAGTCTGACGAGGCATCCTCAGAATGGGCTGATCTATCTGCTGGCGTCCCACAGGGCGGCGTAAGATAGATCCTCTTTTCTCCTCTTCTGTTTTCAATATTCATTAATGAAATCACCAAAGTAATCTCTTCTCGTTACCATCTCTATGCAGACGATTTACAACTTGACATGCCACCTTGTCAGACCTGAGCTCGGCCATAGATGCTATCAACTGTGACCTAAATAGTATCATGACTTGGGCCAAATCTTTCGGGCTCCTTGTTAATCCCTTAAAATCGAAAGCTATGATTATAGGTAGCAAGGGGCTTCGAAGCAAAATTGACTCAGGCAACCTACCTAGTATAACCTACGATGGAACCCAAATTGCATATAGTGACCAATTAGTGAATCTAGAGTTAATTATAGACTGCAATCTCTCGTGGCGAGCGCAGGTTAATGAAGTCAATAAGCGTGTTCACTACTCATTGCATTCTCTAAAACGTTTGCAGAATTGTCTACCCTTTCAAACAAAAATTTTACTTGCACAGTCCCTCCTTCTTTCTATTCTCGATTATGCTGATGTTTGCTATCTTGATGCGAAATTAGACAGACTTCAAAATTTGTGCAAATTAGACAGACTTCAAAATTTGTGCATTCGTTTTATCTATGGACTGCGCAAATTTGATCATATTTCTCAATTTCGACGTCAGTTAAAATGGCTCCCTATCCGTTTTCGCCGGAACTTGCACATCTTAACACTTCTCTTCAATGTCCTGAAAAATTCATCGCCTACTTACTTACATGAGCGTTTTCTGTTATGTCCTCTTCGCGACCGACCATTACGCTCATGTGTCTCAATTAAATCACTTGAGGTTCCTTTTTTCAACACAACCTATTATGGCAACTCTTTACTTAATCTTAATCTTAATAACTCTTACTAAATCTTTTAAAATCAGAGTTAAGCAGCACTTTCTTTCCACTTCAATTTAATTTTATATATATGTATATGTATATGTATATGTATATATATATATATATATATATATATATACTCATAGTCGTCATAGTGCTTAGTCGCATTGTTAATTCTTATCAAGATATTTTGTGTTGAGATATATTCGTATTATTTGTAAATCATATTTTTGTTAAAATTAAATCATTTTGTTATTTAAAAATCCTACCTTCATATTGTTTTTTTTTTTAAATAAAATTACTATCGATTTTTAAGTTCAGAAGTGGGGTAGGACCCTCTGTCCATACCACTTTAATTCGAAATTAGTTCATTTTAATTATTAAATAATGCCTGGTGATTCGAGTAGGAAAAGTAGAAGTAAAAAAGGCTCCGAGTTGAACGAGCAGTTGGGTGAAATTTTGAAGCGTTTAACGGCTTTGGAGAATTTTCAGATTCGCGAGTCACATAACCCGTGTACGTCTGTGGCATCTCAGGTGACAGGACTCCGATGGAGCCTCCTCCACCCTCGCCGCGAACCAGTGAATTGAGTGGAAGTAGATTGGACGTGACTAGGCCCACGAGTAGTAGCAGTTCGGATGTAGCAGACCTAGATCATTGGAGCTCTCAGCACGCTTACTCAAGTAAGATCTAATCATTATTTTGTTTCGAATTTCGACCCGAGTGTACACGACATCGATTCTTGGTGCGAGGAAGTTGATCGGGCTCGCTTAGTGAACAATTGGGATGATAATGAATGTTTATCTAGAATCGCTAATTGTCTAAAAGGGGATGCTCGTAGTTGGCTTAATGACTGGGTTACGAACGATCGTACTTGGTCTAAATTCAAGGAGGAATTCAAGCCTCTGTGCTGTCGAAGAGTCGATGTCGCGAACGTTTTATTTGATGTCATGTGCACGTGCTCTGATAGTTTTCCCACGTATGCGGAATATGCTCGACGTTCTTTATTGCGCCTTGGAATTATAAAAGGCCTCAGTGAGGAGCTTATTGTTGCAATCGTTATACGTGGGATAACCGATCCTCAGGTACGTGCCGCGGCCACAAACGCAAAGTTATTGCCAAAAGATATCGTAGAGTTCTTGTCAATTTACGTAAAACCAAAAAATAGTCAAGTTAACTCCCGTGATCCTGTGCGCTCATTTAGGCCTAAAAATTTCGATAGGCGTAATATAGAATTTAACTCTAGGAAACGATCATATGATAATTCATATTCACGTAATGTAAAATTTTTTAATTGTGGCGCTAACGGCCATCTACATAGATTTTGTCACAAAAAACCTAGGTTAGATAATTCTAATATAACCGCGCGTAGTTTAGAGGGTAGTAGTGTAACTAAAGAGCAATGTACGTTTTGTAAGAAGTTTGGTCACCATATTGATTTATGTTTTGCAAAACAACGTTCCGAAACACGAAACAAAAATAACGTTAATTTTTGTAAAGAATTGCAAAATGATAAAATTAATAAAAATGATATAGCTACCGCCGTTATTCAAGGAGTGCCAGTTGATGTTTTAATTGATAGCGGGTCATGTATTTCATTGATATCGGAATCTATTTTAAAATATTTCAATGTTAAACGAATTCCTACATATCAATTATTAAAAGGAATAGGCAGTCAAAATATAGTTTGTAACAGTTTTGTAACTTTGATTGTGGAATTTTATGATTTGTCTCTTGAAATTGATTTATTTATCGTCCCCTCTAGTTGTATAGATGTGCCCGTAATAATTGGGACCGATGTACTAAACCGCGATGGTGTCGCTTACATACGTACGAATGGTGAACATCGGTTAACTCGTATTAAAAATGTAAAGTGTGTCCTTCATACGCGGTCGGACATGAATATCGAAATAAATACTCCTTTAGTTGGTAGTGATCAAAATAGGTTGTTATCAATTATAAAAGAATTTTCTTCGCATTTTATTGTTGGTACAGCTACTTCTACAATTTAAAATGGTAGTATGAGTATTAACAAGCGACGTCCCTGTATATAATAGACCGTATTAATTATCTTTTGATGAGAAACTTCGCGTAAGAGAAATTATTCGGGATTTATTGAGTAAGGGTATTATACGAGAAAGTGAATCCGCGTATGCTAGTCCGATTATTCTAGTAAAGAAAAAGGATGGCTCGGACCGCATGTGCGTCGATTACCGTGCCCTTAATGCCATTACTGTAAAGGATCGCTATCCATTGCCTCTGATAGAAGATCATATTAGTCGCCTTGGAAAGAGTAAATATTTTTCATGTCTAGATATGGCATCCGGGTTTCACCAATTGAGTATGGATAGCGATTCGATACATAAAACTGCATTTGTAACGCCAGAAGGGCATTATGAATATATAAAAATGCCTTACGGTTTAGCCAACGCACCTGTGGTCTATCAGCGGGTCATTACTAAAAATTTACAAAAATCTATAGATGAAGGAAAAGTGCTAGTTTACGTGGACGATGTTATAATATTAGCTGCTAATATCGATGATGCCCTACAAAATTTAAAAGAAGTACTTAATGTATTAGTAAATGCAGGGTTTTCAATTAATTTTAAAAAAAGTACTTTTGTATCCGAAGAAGTAGAGTACCTAGGCAGAATAATTTGTCGGGGTCAGGTTAGGCCGAGCCCTAGTAAAATACGGGCTTTAGTTGATTCCCCTGTTCCCAGTAATGTCAAACAGGTTAGACAATTTTTAGGCCTCGCCAGCTATTTCCGACGATATATACCCGATTTTGCCTCAAAGTCAGCTAGTATTGCACGCCTTACTCGTAAAGGTGTTCCATTCGTTTGGGGCCCAGAGCAGGACGAAGCCCGCAAATACTTAATAGGGTGCTTAACCAATGAACCAGCTCTATCCATTTTTGATCCTAATCTACCAACCGAGCTTCACACAGACGCGAGTGCGATAGGGTACGGGGCGGTTCTATTATAAATATACAATAAAACCAAACGTCACATCATTGCGTATTTTAGTAAGAGTACTCAGGGGGCTGAATCTAAATATCATTCATATGAGCTCGAAACCCTAGCAGTCGTCAAAGCTTAACAAAGTTTTAGACATTACATTATAGGAATTCCATTTAAAATTGTGACGGATTGTAACGCTCTCAAAATGACTGAACGAAAAAAAGATTTACTGCCCCGTGTTGCGCGGTGGTGGATATACATGCAGGATTTTAATTATAGTATTGAGTATAGAAAAGGTACACTTATGTCTCATGCTGACTATTTCAGCAGAAATCCTGTATGTATTAACCACATTACAAAACCAAAAAACTGGACACAGATAGCTCAGTCAGCAGACGAGGAAACTCGTACATTAATAGACAAGGTCATGAATGGTCAATTAGATTTAAATAGATATGTTGTAAAAAATGATATTTTGTATTACAAATACTCTCCGGTAGGAGAGGAGTCTCGATTGCTTTGTTATGTACCAAAGGGGCACAGGTTGAGTTTATTAAGAATTTTTCATGATCAACATCAACATATTAGTTACGAGAAAACTGTTGACTTAATTTTAAAACATTTTTGGTTTCCAGGGTTACGTGCCTTTACTAAGAAATATATATCTCATTGCATAATTTGTATTTCCAGCAAAAAGGTTCCTAGGGCTTCTCTTCCACCAATAACATCTTGGGTGAAGCCAGATACACCATTTAAAGTAATTCATATAGATGTTTTGGGTCCTCTACCTATTTCCTTCGAAAAAAAATACGTTTTTATTATGATAGATGCATTTTCTAAATATTGTTTACTGTACGCTTTAACTAAACAAGATGTTGTTGAGACAAAACGAGCAATTTCTAATGCTATATCTCTATTTGGCGCTCCTGACAAAATTGTTACTGACCGAGCACGAATGTTTGATAATAATGAGTTTAAAGAATGGGCTTCCGATATGGGCTGTACTATACATTTTATAACTCCAGGGGTACACAACGAAAACGGACAGGTAGAACGTTACTGTCGGACTGTATTAAATATGTTACGTATTGAAGCTCAAAATAAAGAAAGCAACTGGTCTAAATCATTATGGCGTTTACAATTAATACTTAATTGTACTAAACAAAAAACTACTCAAGTTTCTCCGTTACAGCTGCTTACAGGTATAGAAGCCATGACTCCTGTCATCAGAAACCTAGTCCGTGATATTGCTGACGATGAAACTTCACCCAATCGTGAAGCATGGCGTGAATTACGCCGACAGAGGGCTAGTAAGCTTATAGAGTCTAACAGAGAGAAACAAAATGATTACGTCAATCGAGGACGTAAACCCGGACAAACTTTTCAGATAAATGATCTTGTGTTTGTCATTAAAGACACTCAAATTACCGGCAAGCTAGATTCAGGTATGCAAGGTCCGTATCGTGTATGTAACACATTGCCGTATAACCGATACGAGTTGAGATTATTAGGGGGATCCTATGGAAAAACCACACAGGCTTCCTCCCAGCATATGGTCTTGTGGCGTGGAGAGTGGACTCCGGAGACCTGTGCATCATTTTTTGATAGTAAGTTTGTAAGCCAAGTAATCGATATTGACGTGTTAACTGGGTCACATCTATTGTAGGTATAATGGCATGTTAACGGGGTCATGTCTGGCGTGTTAACTGGGTCACGTTTGTTTCTGTTATAAAGGCATGTTAATTGGATCATGCCTGGCGTGTTAACTGGGTCATGCCTGGTTTCTATTGAAGTAGCATGTTAAGTGAGTCATGCTTAATGTGGATATTTGGTTGAAACCGATTATATTTACATCATAAGTGTATGAAGTTAATATATAAGGCGATAAATCTGGAATCATTCTGAGCGAGATGTATGAGAATTGTGTCCGTAAATAAGCGTGAAATATGGATGTTTCTTGCTTGGTTAAGCTTAACTTTAAATAGTGTGGATGACGATTGGTTTTGCATATAATTGCCTTGAGCGCTCGGGCAATTATATTGCAAATTTTGAATGATTTATGAATGCAGATCTTTTAACAGTGAATTTTATTTTTTTACTATGATTAATGCCTTGATTTCAAAACAGGTGATGACGAGTCAGTGGTCGAGAACGCCCACACGTCAGGAAAGGCCGAGTTAGGAGAATTTATGTCAGAACACGAAAACTCTGGCGCTGGTGGAACGGCGACATGATTGAACACGTGAAGCGTCGGTGTTTTGGTGGGGGCGTGACGGATCGAGTCTGTTGCTGGGACGGCGAAACAGTTCACTCGGAGTCGTCATAGTGCTTAGTCGCATTGTTAATTCTTATCAAGATATTTTGTGTTGAGATATATTCGTATTATTTGTAAATCATATTTTTGTTAAAATTAAATCATTTTGTTATTTAAAAATCCTACCTTCATATTGTTTTTTTTTAAATAAAATTACTATCGATTTATAAGTATATATATATATATATATATATATATATATATATATATA
The DNA here is from genome assembly GCA_037950945.1 of Hypolimnas misippus. Taxonomy (NCBI): domain Eukaryota; kingdom Metazoa; phylum Arthropoda; class Insecta; order Lepidoptera; family Nymphalidae; genus Hypolimnas; species Hypolimnas misippus. Next base: position 5,671,741 of record JBBEEQ010000007.1, read on the forward strand.
TATATATATATATATATATATATATATATATATATATATATATATATATATATATGTATAAGCAATATATATAATTAAATTGAAGTGTATAAATATACATTGGTGGCTATGAAAGGTTCATCACCACACATTGGGTTTGAAAAGTAATAATTATGTAATTAGCAGTGGACTGTATTTTTTGTTGGGCGAAAGAACAATAAATTTTAAATATGGCCGACTCCTGCAATAACTTAAAAAGGAATATTTTTGGATTTGCCAGCTACGATGCGGGTTTTAAATAAACAATAGGGATATTCGTAGCTGGGGAAAATATTCAACAGCGCACTTACTTGGATTTCCATTTTTTCCTTGTTTTCACATGAATGACACTGTGTTTTGTTACTTTTTCTTTGCTATTCTGTTGGTATTGTACCTATACCATAATTATTATAAGCTTCGTTATGTCAAGGGTTTCTGGAAGAGATCTCTTATAAGAGATAAGTTATCCCATGTACACATTTGGTTTCCAAAAAACATTGTTTTCTGTGAATTTTGTTTGGTACATCTATCTATATCTATACTAATAATAAAATTCTAGGGGGTCGCTGTCTGTACATGAAAGATATATGAAAAAAAATCTTACTGGGGGCCTTTACCAACGCAATAGAACCCAAAACAAAGATTTTTAGAATTCTTATCTGTTTGTCTGTCTGTTTGTCTGTTTATCTGTGCGTTTGTGCACGCTAATCTCAGAAACGGCTTATCCGATTTAGATGCGGTTTTCACTAATATATTGTGGTAAGTTTCACTTAACATTTAGGATTTGTTTCATGTCAATCGGTCCATAAATAAAAATGTTATGTCAATTTAAGGGTTTACGTTGAACATTATTTTGTACTTTTCACTAAATGCATGAAAGTATATACAGTACTTATATCAAAAAATACATTTTTAAATTTTTGTCTGTCTATCTGTTTGTTCCGACTAATCTTTAAAACGGCTGAACCACTTTTGATGGTACTTTTACTTGCAGTTAGCAAATGTTATAAGGAGTGACTTCTATTTTAGATATTTTTAATCGATACGTACAAAAAAAATCTAACGGGTCGCTGTCTGTACATGACAGATATATAAAAAGAATTAGAGGTCTTTACCTAAGCAATAGAACCCAAAACAATAATTTGTTAGATATTTGTCTGTTTATCTGTGAGTTTGTGTCCGCTAATCTCAGAAATGGCTTATCCGATTTAGATGTGGTTTTCATTAATATATTGCAGTAAGCCTCACTTAACATTTAGTGATTGTTTCATTTCAATCGGTTCATAAATAAAAAAGTTATGTTAATTTAAGAATTCACATCGAACATTATTTTGTAATTTTCACTAAATGCATGAAAGTATTTACAGTACCTACTTACATCAAAAAATCCAATTTTTTAATTTTTTGTCTGTCAGTCTGTTTCCTACAACTAATCTCTGAAACAGCTGAATCAAATTTGATGGGACTTTCACTCGCAGTTAGAGGATGTCCATTAACCACGTGAGGCCCAGAGAAGGAAGTGAGAATGGAAGAAAACAATCACAAAATATCACAAAGTCTAAAAGTTAATAAAAACATTACAGCAGCCCCTATAGCTAATATTATAAGGATTAAATTAGGCTACTTATATTAAAAAAAAATATTTATTTTAATCAATAAGTAAAAAAGAGAATTATACGATAACAAAATATTAGAGAAACCAAACAAATAGTGAACATTATCTGATTTAAGAAGGGAAGGTTATACAAATAAATAAAATTGATGAGTCTGTTTGTAATTTTAAATAAATGCATATGAAAGTATACACGGTACTTACAACAAAATTACCAATTTTAAAATTTTTGTCTGTCAATCTGTCCCTCAATTTGTTTCGGCTAATATCTGAAACAGCTGGACCGATTTTGACGAAACTTTCACTAGCAGAAAGCCAATTTTATAAGGAACAAAATTGAAACCAATGAAATAGTGAATAATATCTGATTCAAATAGGGAAGATATATATTATATTAATATAATCATTTTAAAAAATTATATATTTACTGGGTATTTTTTTTACTGGATATGATAAAACAAAACCGAAGCTATAAACAAAAGCTAAAAATAATTTAAGTCACAGAGCCGATTTTGATTAAAACTAAAACTGCATCATTAGTTTTTTGAAAATTAGTTTTCCTAGCTAGAAACGAACACGTTCATTTTGCAAAAAAATAACATTCTGTAGTATTGCACCATCTGATACCTTCACACATTATAAAGATCAACTTTAGTGAGGTAATACTATACAGTAAACTGCAACAAAAGGTAAAGGCTATTTTTTTTACAAAATTCTATCAAATTCTTACATTAATTAAATATTTAGTAACGGGATGTTGTAACGCTAATAGCGGGTGAGTACAATAGCCGAGTCCAGTGAAATGTAGATTTTCAATAAATTGATTCATCTTTTTAAGAATTATTTAAAGCTACCTAGGTAACTGAGTAGATGACGGGGACTAAATCAAACGTGACATTCTATCAACTTTGTATAACTCACATAGAAAAAAAAGACAAACATAAAAGAAGTTACTGTGAGTAATTCATTTTATATATTTTCGATTGTATTGTTCACACTCTTCCTCACTTTAGTAGGTGACTAGCATTTTGATGCAATTTATAAACAAATCGTGATTTAACCCACATATTTGATTATGTCTATGTAGAATTGAATACTTAACTTAATTAATGTATAGATTAAATGTTATTTTGTAAAAAAAAAACCTTCCAAAAGTTGATCTTTATAAGTAACACTATTAGGTGGTGCAATAATACAGAATGTATTTCTTTAATTAGTGGATTCAATTTCTGGCCAGGAAAATCATGAAATAAAAAAAATTATGATGCAGTTATAGATTTTTCAAAATCGGACACGAGACTCCATTAAGTATCTCTAGCGATTCCTTATAGTTCCGGATTTGGCCTATTAAGCCCAGTAGAAAAAGTCACCCGATATATAATACAAGGAGAACCTAGGTGGGAACTTACTGTTTTGCAGTCGAAATTTTAAAGGCTACCACAAAACAACTTTTCTTCAACATTTATAGTGAAAACCGTGGAGGAATACCATATCTGAGATAGTGTCTGCTTATAAATACAACCAGAAAGTTCCCAGATTCAAAGTAAAAAGCTCTTTTCTTGAGCAGCACTGCAGACTATTATAACCTTGCTTTGCAGGAGACATGCCAAGCATTCTGTTATCCACGCGAACGAAGTCGCGGGCACAGCTAGTAAATAAATAAATAAATAATAAAATAAATAAACTATATTCAATACATCTCTAGTTTGACTTGGCGAACATTGTGCGAAGCCTCGTCACATTGTGTTGATCGTAGGTACTACATATCATATCATGGCGAGTGGTATATCCTTTTTCAAAACAATTGAAATCGCAATTGTTGCCCACACATTTACACTAAAGCGGTGTTGAAGTTTTTAAGATAACCCGTAAGAACCCGCATAAAAACTTATAACGCCGAAGTTTTGACTCCGTAAAGTCAATGTTACCTTCTTGGGGCAAGGTATTCGTTTTTATAATAAAATTCTGCAGAAAGTATTACAGTTTACAAAAAAAAAATTTAAAGTACATATTAAAAATCTTTAGTAGCTAAAACATATTATTCTGTTCAAGGTTATACAGTGTGTATAAAAAATTGTGTCGACCCCCTTAACTGCGTTATCAGTATCGAAAATGTAACACAATGAAACAACTTACATTTACAAACTCTTCAATCAAAATAATAAAATTAAATATTAAATGCTTATTATATGTAGAGTAACAAAATGTTTGTACGCACTGGTATAACACGATGAGACTCCATAGCGCCATCACACCTGCTGCGCTACTAGTGACGAACTCGAACGTACATTCACATTATTTTGATTGTTTAATCACTTTAACGATTCACTGATACCGCTTTTTTTCAAATATCGATACGTTTCACTATGTTACAAATCAATTTAAAATAATAATACTTAGTTAATAATAACATCTACTTGACGGCCATTAATGTGTTGCTCAATATGCCCGCCTTGTACTTCTATGCATTTAGGGCATCGGGAAATAAAGTTAGCAATCTTTAGAATGCCATTCTAGGCTCGAAGTCGGTAGGCATTAATAACTGTACTCGACGATAATGGTACGGGTGCTGGCCATTTTCCTTTAAAACTTTCCATACACGCGTATGGTTGACACCGAGTTGATGTCCCACCGAGCGCGTGCTTTGCGTAGGGTCCTGTCGAAAAACATCTAATATGTGTTCCTCTAGATCGTCATTATTAACCCTCGGCCTTCCCGCATTATCACGTTGTTGTTCACGGCCATCGACATTTCCGAAATTGTACATGCGTATATGACGCTGAAATGCCTTAAGTGACGGTAATGGTATGTTTCTTGGAGAAGCAAACAGTTCGTCATAAAGTCTACGCGATTCCGCATAATGACTATCACATTTCCCTAGACACATTAACATATTGAAATATTCCTAGTTGGAGTACATTTTATAAAACAACACAATTTTATAAAACCGTAACCAAAAAGTAATCCATTCGGAAGAAATTTTCACGAGGATTTAACTAATACTTTTTTTTATTAAAAGGGCGGCATAGGCTCGAATAAAAAATATCGATAAATGAAATTATCGATATTTAAATAATCATAACAATAAATAAATATTTAATATTCATATTATTTCGATACTTATTTTGATATATCAAACATTAATATTATTTTTGATTGTAAAACACCATTTTTAACAGAAGTAGATAAACGATTTATCCTAATAATACAACATAGTTAATTTACCTGAAGAAGTTCCAAATTATAATATTGATCAATAATATTTATTATTCATATTTAATATAACGGGTCTTATCGCGATAACTAATGGTAGTAATACCTTTTTATTGCCCGACGTTTCGACGAAGTTACATTCGCCGTGGTCACGAGCTGACTGTTAGCTGAGTGTCAGCTCGTGACCACGGCGAATGTAACTTCGTCGAAACGTCGGGCAATAAAAAGGTATTACTACCATTAGTTATCGCGATAAGACCCGTTATATTAAATATGAATAGTATAAATCGCGAAAGTTTAAAATATATAATATTTATTATTAATAAAAGTTATTTTAATTTGAAAAGCATAACTATTTATAGCAATATTGAAAATATCGATAGAATATTTATCGATATACCTAATTTTTAAACTTGCAAATCTCTATTCGAAAAACTAACAAAAGACGCGTCGCGCTACGCCGGCGCCGCGGCGCCTGCGATGAATGGCCGCGCGTGCGCCGGCGCGACTATACGGCGCCTTAACCGTTTAATAACGCGTACTTTTTTGCATATAAAAATTTATAGGTAACATTTAATATGACAAAACTAAGCAAATAATAAACTAAGTAAATAAATAAAACTAACATAGCATATTGAATTTTATGAACTATTACTGAAATTACTCATATTACAACCTGTTTAAAGCGATAAGGTCATTTTTGCTTTGTAGAAAATTTTATAACGAAAAGACGTGTGTACTTAGCAAGGTTTAATTTGTCACTAACTTTTTATACTTACAATATTTTCTTAATATTTAATTACTTCGAATCTATTCTCAGCCTTATTACAAATATAACAAAAATCAATTTTAAAACAAAATAGCAGTTACATTTCTCATGCTGTAGTGGACTGTATAGATAGGTACGAGTACATATAATCTTTAACTAGTTATTTAGACATTCCGCCCGCCAAAGGACGCAGTCCTTTAATATAACAAAACACAGTAAATATAAAATAACAACAAAACGATACAATAATCTTGAGAAAAGAACAAGCTTTATTTTTAAATATATTTTGAAGTGTAACGAAGCTTAGTAATATATAAGTAGTATTTAAAATCATATTTGTTTACAACTTTTTTTTAGCCTAAAACTGTTCTAAAATGCTTTATATTTGTAAATGACAATTAAATACTATTAATCTTATACCATTACAATTAACATTAACTTATAATATATGGCAAACAATGAAAAAATTAATTAAGTAATGTTAACTATACATAATAAATGCGTAAACTATATTTATTTATTTTTTTTACTTTAGGTCGATACAATAACGAAATTATGATGCACTATCTTGTTTTGTCAAAATACAAATTTTACTTAGAGGTCTCTTATATAAGCCGTTTTTACATTTAACCGAAACAACACGCGTAATATTATCTGGGCCAACATGTTTTTCTATTATTTTACCTAATATCCATTTACTGGGAGGGATATTATCTTCCCTTAAAATCACGATGTCACCAATTTCTGGTTCAGGGTTTTTTGTATTCCATTTATAACGTTGATTAAGATTTACAAGATATTCTTTAGACCACCTGTTCCAGAAATCGTTGACCATTTTTTGTAGTAACCTCCATCTATCTAGACTAGTAATTTTACAATGCATATAATCTTCGTCAGCTAGGTTCAATAATGGTTCACCAATCAAAAAGTGACCCGATGTCAGTGGGAGAGGATCGCTGGGGTCATCACTAAGCACTGTCATTGGACGCGAATTCAAGCAAGCTTCAACCTGGGCTAACACCGTAGCTAGTTCTTCATATGTTAGAGCATCCTTAATTACCCTCTGAAGATGTCTTTTCGTAGAGCGGATTCCAGCCTCCCACAAACCCCCAAAGTTAGGCGCGTGAGGAGGTATGAAATGCTAAGTTGTACGCTCCAAAGTTAACAATTCTGCAATTTCACCCGGAATGGATGATTTAGCACTATTGAACATATCTCGGAGCTGTTTGTCTGCTCCCACGAAGTTAGTGCCATTGTCACTATATAAATCTTGACAATAGCCTCCTCTAGAAGTAAATCGCCTAAAGGCTGCGATGAATCCTTTGGTTGTTAGATCAGAGACAGCTTCCAAATGAACTGCACGAGTTACCATGCAGACAAACAGACAGATATAACCTTTGTAGGATTTTGAGCCTCTTCCTGGTGAAAATCGAATACTAATGGGTCCGGCATAGTCTACACCAGTTGACTTAAAAGGCTTCCTAGGTTTTACTCTTACGTCTGGTAGTTGACCCATTAATTGCGTTGCATTGTTTCTTGAATATCTAATGCAGGTGACGCATTCCCGATAAATCCTTTTTATTTGGTCCTTGGCTCGTAGTATCCAATACTTTGACCTCAAGTAATTTAATACTAATTGAGGTCCTCCGTGCATAGTTTTATGATGAGCGTCTAAAATTATAAGCTTGCTAAGATAACTCTTAGCCGGCAAAATTATAGGATGTCTTGAGTCATAATTCAATTCTGACTGTTGTATACGTCCGCTGACTCTTAGAATCCCATTTTGATCTAAAATGGGACAAAGATTACGAAGTTTACTCCTTTTAAGAACACCGTCGTGGGATTTTATTTGCTTTATCTCTTCTTTAAATTCAATTTCTTGAACTTGTCTAACACATTGCTCTAAAGTTTCATTAATTTCTTTTGTTGTAATAAATTTAGTATAGATTTGACGTTCTTCTTTACATATTTATAAATTTAGAAATCTTCTACAGTATGAAATAACTCTCAACATTCTGGTTAAATTAGAAAAATTGTATAAAATCAATTTATTGTCGGTATATGATAAAGCAGTTAAAGATGTCACCTTTTCCTCTTCATGTGTATCCACGACGTCGTAGCTATTCAATTTTGTGTTTAATATGTATAAACAATTTGGACTATTCCACCAAATTGGGTGATTCAATAAATCTAAAGCTTTCAAGCCTCTTGAGGCACAATCTGCAGGATTCATGTCGCCACTAATATGTCCCCACTGCTCATAATCCAAAACATTCAATATTTCCGAAACTCGGTTGCTTACAAATGTGTTCCATTGACTTGGACCTCCTTTTAACCAGGCCAAAACTATAGTTGAATCCGTCCACGCGTATAAATTTAGCTTAGGTATATTCATTACTTGAGCCGTCTCTGAAATTAATTTACTTGCTAATACTGCTCCACAAAGTTCCAACCTCGGAACGGAAACTTCTTTTTCTATTGGGGCTACCTTTGTTTTCGCCGTTACTAGGCCTACGTGAACATCATCTTGAATAGTAACTTTCATATAAACTACTGCTCCATATGCTACCTTAGAAGCATCTGCGAACGCGTGCAGTTCGATCTTTGACATATGGCAGCTGTACAACCATCTTGGTATACATACATTTTTTATATGTTTTAAATTATCTCGATATAGCAACCACTCTTCTAATAAATCGCCATCTACAGTATCATCCCATCCAAGTCCAGTTTTCCATAATTTTTGTATATTATTTTTGCTACAACAACAACTGGTGCTATCCATCCTAAAGGGTCATACAACTTTGCTACCTCAGAAAGAATTTGTCTTTTGGTAATTGGATATTTTGGTTCTGTTATTAAGGGTGTATTGAAAAACATCCTTCTCTCGACTCCAACTTACTCCTAGTATTCTTATTAGACTATTAACCATCAAAGGCAATTCATGATCATCACTTTTGTTGTTTCCTATGTATTTTAATAATGTCTCATTGTTACTACTCCATTTTTGGAGTGTAAATCCCCCTAAGTTCATCAATTTAGTCATATCGTTGTATATACTTATAGCTTCATCTATTGATTCACACCCCGTTAACAAATCGTCCATGTAAAAATCTCTCTTTGTAATTTTTGCAGCAACAGGATATTGAAATTGTTCATTTTCAGCAAGTCTCTGTAGTGATTTAACAGCTAGATATGGTGCACATGCTGTCCCAAACGTCAGCCTTGTAAGTTTATAATGCTTGACCGGTTCATCTGGAGTGGATCTCCAAAATATTCTTTGATATTCTGTGTCTTCTTGGGCTACGCGAACCATCCTATACATTTTAATTATATCCGCTGCGATACAAATTTTATGACTTCTCCATCTCATTAATATGTGGCGTAAATCTTGTTGTAGCTTAGGGCCTACGAGAAGATTATCATTTAAAGAGAAATTATTAAAACCTTTACACGAAGCATCGAATACTACACGGACTTTTGTAGTATCTTTGTCTTCTCTCACCACTGCATGGTGAGGCAGATATACTGTTTTGGGATTATCAATATCTGTATTTTCAACCAATGTCATGTGATTTAAATTTAAGTACTCATTCATAACCTTCTGATATTCTTCACGTAGCCTTTGATTTTTCATTAACTTCTTTTCTAATAACTCAAATCTTTTAAAGGCTATCTCTCTTAAACCACCATATTGGCACTCTGGATCTTTGTTTGTAAATGGCAATTTTACAACAAATCTTCCTTCTTCATCTCTAATGTCGTGTTATCATAGAATTCTTCACATCTCTCTTCTACCTTTGAAAATGCTTTAAGTATACTGTTTGGCTCATTTTCCATTTCCCAAAATTGTTTTAACATCTCGTCGTCCTTCACCCCAACATGTAAACTCGTAACTCTATTTTTTGCTGGTAATGAATCCTGTGAAATTCTTCCTGATAATACCCAACCAAAGATTGTGTTCTGTGCTACTAAATTTCCCTTTGGATGTTTAATCATACCATCTAACAAAATGTGACTGTAAACTTCTGCTCCAAGCAGAACGTCTATCCTGCCTGGTGTTGTATATCTCGGATCGGCAAGCCGAAGATCCTTAAGATCAGACCAACTAGGAGTACTTAAATTAGCGGTTGGAAGTAGTGTTGTTAGTGAACGTAATACGTACGCGTTAACTCGAACGGACACCTCGGGATTGTGGCGTGATTCCACGTTAAGTGAGACCATGTGTTTGATTCTCGTTTGCCCTTCACCCAAGCCTGACACCCAACCACTTACTGATTTACGTGTGAGATTAAGAAATTGAACCGTCGCTTCCGTTACAAATGACGCTTGAGACCCCTGGTCTAATAAAGCTCTAACAATATGTTTTTGGCCATTTTTACTATTTACTAATATTGTAGCCGTAGCTAATAATACATTATTAGTTTGTATATACACACTAGAAAAGTTTGTAATAACGCGAGTCTCATTTAACAAAAGTCTTGAATTACCTGTACAAATTTCGCTATCTTTACCTACAGAAGGACAAATACTCGTAGCAGCAGGCACACCCTCGTTTGTTTTGTCAGTGTATTGTTCTCTCTCAAAATGAAGAAGAGAGTGATGCCGTCTTCCACATTTCCTACAGCAAGCCGATTGTCGACATTTGATGACTGAGTGCGTTGATGCAAGGCAATTGAAGCATAACTTGTTCGTCTGAACAAAGTCCTGCCTTTGCTTGATAGTCATTTCGACGAACTTCTTACAGTGATAAACGTAATGTTCACCGCTGCACATGACACATTTGAGTGTATTATTTTTACTAACCTTATTAACGTTCGAATGGAATACCTTAGGTTTAGCCAGGGTTTTAGGTTGTATCGAATTCATTTTATTACTTTCAATCATCTCTAAAGATCTAAATCTCGCTTCTTGAAAGTTTCTCAATTCCGACCAAGTGGGTAGATCGCAATTATTCATGCTAAGATTTTGTTCCCAGTTTCTCATAGATTCCGAATCCAATTTCGACACAACTAAATAAATAATAATCATATCCCATGTATTAGTTGGAATTTCCATATTTTCTAAGGATTTTAAACAGGTTGACGTGGTATCTACAAGTTGTTTAATTAAACTCGCTGACTCCACATGTATAGGTTTTTGTGCAAATAAAACTTTTAAAATTGCGTTACAATTAAACCTTTTGTTATTATATCGCTCAACTAATTGATTCCAGGCTTCTTCATAGTTAGCATCCGTTGTAGAATAGTTACGTAACATTATTTCTGGTTCCCCTGATAGATTTCCCTTTAAATAGTGTAATTTCTGTACAGACGATAAACATTTATTTTTATGAATAAGGGAACGAAATAAATCATAGAACGTTTGCCAATCTTCATATTTTCCACTAAAAGTAGGTATTTGTATCGTGGGTAATTTGAACTCACTATTTACCGACTTAGCATCCATTAAAGTCATTGACGATTGAAGCGGTTGAAAATGTGACGAATCTAAAAATGCCTGAAGAGCCTCTTTTAAACTTGTTTTATATTGTATATACAATTCTTCAAATGTTTCATAAGTATTATCAACAAAATAGGTATCTTCTTTTTCTTCTTCCTTAGAAATACGTACAATTATATTTTTATGCCCTTCTTTAAAGTCTTTCCAAAGTTGCTCTAGTACTTCCATTCTTGTTTCTAAATATAATCTTTTAATTCTCTCTTTTGGAGACTTTTTATAATTCTTCTCCGCCTTTTGTAAGTTTTGTAACAATTCCTCTTGATAGGTTAAGAGATCTTCCATTGTGTCGCTCAATAATAGTCACGCCCAACAAAGTACTCGCAAATTAATAAGTAAAATATTACTTGTGTTTTTCGTGTTATATATTAGTTATAACCCGATCACTCACTCAATTTATGCACTAAACAGTACTGTATAAGTAATAATTTCACTCAGTTTAAAGTTTTTAGTTGTATAATATTTAAAACTATAAATTAATAAAGTTTTAAATCACTTTATAATGTTTACTCGTAAGCGAATGCACACAACATTGCACTAATAGAAAAAAAAACGCACGATCCTTATCGCATGTCTTTTGTTCTCAAGTTCGCTGCCGCTGCGCCGGCCACCGGTTATAATCCGGATCGTGTAGGACCATATGTTTAAAGCGATAAGATCGTTTTTGCTTTGTAGAAAATTTTATAACGAAAAGACGTGTGTACTTAGCAAGGTTTAATTTGTCACTAACTTTTTATACTTACAATATTTTCTTAATATTTAATTACTTCGAATCTATTCTCAGCCTTATTACAAAGATAACAAAAATCAATTTTAAAACAAAATAGCAGTTACATTTCTCATGATGTAGTGGACTGTATAGATAGGTACGAGTACATATAATCTTTAACTAGTTATTTAGACACAACCATTTAAAAGAATATCCTTAAGTTATTTACAAAATAAAAAATAAAAATGTTCTAAAACAATATGCATCATAGTATTGAGGAATAACAAGAATAAAACATAAAAACAAATAAAAGTAAATAGTATGTATCATATTATTCGGGAATACTTTTTAGCAGATTTTTTAAAAGTAGTGTTTAAAGTAAATTTTAAGTCGTTATTTAAAGGGTTAAGGTAAGCTGGTTATTTATGGGTCAGATGTTTGAAACGTTTTTTCAAATAATGTCGATTTAAAACTTATTTAGCCTATGCACTGTAACTGACCTCTGCTTGATATTTTTTAAGTTATACTATTTTTAATAATAAGCTTATACTTATATGTATACATGCCTTTAAGGGAGGACACAGTTTTTAGAACACGCTGTATAGATGATAAACATGCTTGGATTTAGTATAAGCTGGATTCACACAGGGTATTTAATATATTTGTAACTCATAAATGTATGTACCCATCGTAAAACTTTTAAAAAGAGTAACTATCGAGTTTCTTGCCGGTTCTTCTCGGTAGAATCTACATTCCGAACCGGTGGTAAATTAATTAATTAATTAATTAGTGTTTTGTTTTCTTTTGTTTTTGTATTGACGATTCAAAAGTGCTTGTAAAAGCCTACTTGAATAAAGCATATTTTGATTTTGATTTTTATCACTACAAATGTTTGTTACGAATGTTATAGTCGTCACACCAAGCAAGTATTCGCATCATCTGTGTACTCAACTTTCGAATATCGATACACTGATCCTGCAATTATTGTTAAGTAAACACAACCGAAAAGTATGGCTACTAGAACACGCAGCGCGGGCGCATTAACGCGAACGACCGGAGCAGCTGACGACCGCCGCTAATTAGGTCAAGTTCAGGCATCGTTCCCGACTCCGGGGCGGCCCCGAGCGGCCTTGTCTGCGCGCATCCCCACCCCTACATTTCACATTTGACTGTTTCTTATCTTCTTTCTTTTACTTGCACGTAGAGTTAAATGAAACTAGAGAAATCAATTTAAATATTTTTAATTTTGTATGAAAGTAAAATATTATGAATTATTAAAAGTCGTAGAACAAAAGTTGTTGTTTACGATGTTACGAATAAAACCCTACGAGGTTTCTAATGTTTTACAAATAACCCTGTATAATTATTTATTTTATTCTATTATACGTACATACATATATACATAATTATATATAAAACACATATCAGTAATATTTCATTTATATAACACCACCAGCGGTTAATTCCTGCCGGTTGGTAGCGTGGTCTTAAGCGCCTTTACAACACGCGGCCGTTGACCGCGTCATTGTCTTAAACATATGATGCGCAGGCGCCGCCCACGAATAAGGGCGATCAACGAATCGCCAGTCGATCTACTATCACGACGTCAAACGCATGTCGCTCATGCTTGCGCCGCTTAGCTTCGCTATTCTATTGTTAGACGTTATACTTATTCTTTTCATTTATCTTCCACTATTCTTCTCCTTCTGACTATCTCTCTATGCTGTGCGCTTGTGCTTTTATGGCCGGTTTCAATAATCTACAAACGGTTAAACTCGACTGCTTATTTGAGTTTATAAGTGACATCTAATTTAACTGTTACTATCGTCTCGATAACAAAATTGTGTCCACGCTACCGACTGTTAAAGTAGTGAAAATTCCTTATCTTTAGTTAATGTCCCTCCGAAGCGTTCGGTATTTGCATTCTAGTGAAACGGAATCCATTATGTTTCAATGCAAATATCGATGTCAATATTGTCAAAAATATATACATATTAATTTTATTTTTAGGCAATATTAGCATAAATAATAAGACACTTTTTAAAAACTCTTTATAATTATAAATAAAGAAGTAGATTAATCCAAATTAATAATGTTAAAACTACTACGAATCCGAACTTCAAAATATTAAAATGAAAGTGCGTTTTAATATTTTGAATTTCATTCTTGTTCGCGCTTGCATTTTGATTTGTATGAAACTTTAAATATTTCATTGTTTATTTTGTTACTTTAATTAAACTTTATTGAATAATCAAAATGACTGAAGAGTTCAAGGCAAGTACTATTTTTAATAATATTTCTGATTTTTAACAAAGTAAATGTAATCAATATTTTGTTATATTTAATTTATTTTTAGGTGAAAGCTAAAGCACTAGTTAAAGAAAGCACAATTCTCCTGCTCGATTTGATTTCCAAGCATGAAGCTATTACTTCAAAATGTACCAACGCAAAATAAAATGAAAGAAGAAGTGTAGAAAAGTTATAGAGTCCATAGCAAATATCTAAAATGTTATGTTATCTGTAAATGACATATGTGCTGCCATCTGCGATGGCTTGGTAGTAACTTTTTTTTTTTAAATTAATACTTCAGTTTTTTCTGTTCTGCTTTTAAAACGAGTTGTTTTATTAGAGGTTATGGGCCCAGAGAATTAGTAAAAAGTAATTTTTAACAAGCATTTCGTAACGGTACGAGTGTTAAAAGACTTTTTCTGTACGCGTTTTCACTGCGTAAGCAATCTTCACTGCTTGAACATTCGTAAAATAAAAGTATTTTATTCCGAATTACAATGGCGGCAAACTACTTGGTAAATGTACCAAAGTTACGCGGGCGGGAAAATTACAGCGAGTGGTGCTTCGCGGCAGAGAATTTCCTAATCCTTGAAGGCATGAAACAGTGTGTAAAGCCGGAAGAAGGAGTGATCGTAGGAGCTGCAGATGACGAGAGAACCCGGGCAAAATTGATTATGACAATAGACCCGTCCTTATACGTACATGTTAAAAGTGTAAGAACAGCGAGAGAACTCTGGGATAAACTACAACAGTTATTCGATGACAACGGTTTTTCAAGAAGGATTAATCTGTTACGGAATCTAATTTCGATAAGACTGGAAAACTGCAGTTCAATGACGTCCTACGTAACGCAAATTATTGACACGGCTCAGAAATTAAGTGGCACGGGTTTCGAAATAAATGACCAGTGGACAGGCTCATTGTTATTAGCAGGACTGCCAGAGCGGTTTTCACCAATGTTCATGGCAATAGAGCATTCAGGCATTAGCATAACGGCCGATTCTATCAAGTCAAAATTGTTAGACATGGAATCAACAACGGAAGAACACGATGAAGTTAGCGGCGCATTTGCAGCTCGTTCGAAGTTCATTGGCGGTAAAAAAAATAAAATGGCGCCAAGAAAAAATGTCAATGTTGGTAACACTGGCGATCCATCAAAGTCGAACGTCAAGACAGTGACATGTTACCGGTGTTAACAAAAAGGACATTATCGAAATCAAAACTAAAAGCCACAAAACAAAATAAAGAAAAGAAAAAGATTATCGAAATCAATGTACAAATAACGAAAATAACGCGTCGAACTTTAAAGAAAAACCCCGAATGCAGTCTAATGCGTTCAGTGCAGTATTCCTGAGTGGGAATTTCAACAAAAATGCATGGTATATTGACTCTGGAGCTAGTGTACACCTTACGGCAAATGAAAGTTGGGTTATGAACAGAAAAAGGAAATTATCGTTGCGAATAGTGAAAAATTGTCAGTTTTGTGTTCTGGTAATATGAAAATTACGACTACAACTGGTGATCTTGATTACGACATTACGGTTGAAGATGTTTATTGTGTTCCAAGTTTAGCGACTAATTTGCTATCAGTCAGCCAACTCATAAGCAAAGGAAACAAAGTGTCTTTTTCTGATAATAGTTGCTCAATATATAACAAACAAAATGAGTTAGTGGCTACAGCATTATTAGAAAATGGAGTGTACAAAGTAAACTTGCTAAACCAGGAACATTTGGCTGCATCAGTTGTATCAAGTGTTACATGGCATCGTAGGTTAGGTCACATTAATAAAGACTATCTTAACCAGATGAAGACTGCGGTACAGGGTATGTCTTTTGATGACAAAGTGGATATTGGCAAGTCTTCATGTGCCACACGTTGTGAAGGCAAACAGTGTCGTTTACCTTTCAAGTGTAATAGCCAGAGAAGCAGTAACCTACTAGAAATAGTCCATACAGATATCTGTGGACCCATGGAAAATGTATCCATAGGGGGGTCCAAATATTTCTTGTTGTTTGTCGACGATTGTAGCCGAATGGCGTTTGTTTATTTTCTGAAACACAAGAATGAGGCTCTGAAGTGTTTTAAAGAATTCAAAGCCGAAATGGAAAATCAAACTAAGAAGACAATCAAAGTATTGAGGAGTGACAACGGGCTAGAGTACTGCAATAAAGAGTTTGACAACTTCTTAAAAAGTGCTGGTGTGATACATCAAAAAACCAATCCATACACACTACAACAAAATGGTTTGTGCGAGCGATTTAATCGCACAATTGTTGAAAAGGCAAGATGCCTACTCTTTGATGCTAACCTAGGGAAGGAATTCTGGGCTGAGGCTACCAACACTGCAGTGTATCTACAGAATCGAAGCGTGGCTGCAGCATTAGGAAATAGAACTCCATATGAAATATGGACTGGCTGTAGACCTGACATAAGCCATGTCAGAATCTTTGGTAGTACAGCAATGGTCCATGTAGCTAAAGAGAAGCGCAAGAAGTGGGACAAGAAGTCGGAAAAATGTATTCTCATTGGTTATCCGGAAAACATAAAGGGATACAGACTGTATAACCCACAAACAAAAACAATATTGACTAGTAGAGATGTGGTCATAGTTGAGCCGGAATCAAAATCTGAATGTCAGATAGAAGTTTCATCTCAGGTTTTTGATTCAGTGGGGGACCAAGAAATTAAGATGGACGAAGCAAACTCGGAATCTGACAACACAGGTATCTCAGAGGACACATTTCTGGATGTGAATGATTACACATATAAACCTAGTGATTCTGAAACTGAAGATATCCCGGAGACCAAATCTCAAAGACTTGCACGGGTGAGGAAGCAACCAGACAGGTTTCATTTTTCAAATTTTTGTGCAGGTGAAAGTACATACGATGATGTGACAGGTTTGTCTCTTCGGGATACTTTAGTTGGACCTGAAAAGGAACAATGGCAAACTGCCATGGCTGAAGAGTTACAGAGTTTCAAAGAGAATGATGCTTGGGAGTTGAGCAATCCTCCTGAAGATGGTAGAGTTGTGCAGTGCAAGTGGGTGTTACGTAAAAAATATGATAGTGATAACAATATAAGGTTTCGTGCGCGTTTAGTGGCAAAAGGTTTTTTACAAGTGCAAGGTGTAGACTATACTGACACTTTTTCCCCTGTAGTTAGGCATGTGGTATGCGGTATGTAGTATTGCGGCTTTTATTCGCTCTATCTGTGCAACTTAATTTTGATATAACACATCTCGATGTGACAACTGCTTTCTTGTACGGAATTCTTGAAGAAGATATTTATATACAAATACCTGAAGGTTTCACTGAGACAATACAGAAAGGTCAAGTTCTTAAATTAAAAAAATCTATGTATGGCTTAAAACAGTCTTCAAGAGTCTGGTACAAGAGGGTAGAAGAGTGTCTTTTAAAAATTGGCTATGTTAAATCTAAGATAGAACCATGTATGTTTTTGAAAACACAGTATAAGTTAAAAACGATTGTTACCCTTTATGTAGATGATTTCTTTATTTTTTCGAATGATAGTAAAGAAACCAAGCACTTAAAAGATGTTTTATCTAATAATTTCAAAATTAAAGATTTAGGCGAAATCAAGAAGTGTCTTGGAGTAAATGTTAAAGTAAATAAATCTGAGAAAACAATATCGATAAGTCAGGAAGATTATATTGATCAGCTGTTACTTAAATTTAATATGTTCAAACTCCAATGGAGACTAAGTTACGTGCATCTAAAGATGAGAATAATGTAGATAAATTGTTTCCTTATCAGCAAGTGATAGGTTCTTTAATGTATTTAGCAGTTCTTACCAGACCTGATATAGCATTTGCAGTGGGCTTCTTAAGTCAATTTAACAATTCCTATACCAAACAGCATTGTTTATATGTTAAGCGCATATTGCGATATTTAAAATTGACCGAACAACATGGCTTAAAATTTACTGCAGATGGTAACTCGCTCATTGAAGGATTTGTGATGCTGATTGGGGTGGGAACACTGTTGACAGGAGATCTTACACGGGTTTCTGTTTCACTTTGTCAGGTTGTGTAATTTCTTGGGAGACAAAGAAACAGAAAACTGTGGCATTGTCAAGCAGTGAGGCCGAATACATGGCATTAACCGAAGCCTGTAAAGAATCAGTCTATTTAAGAAACTTACAATTTGAAATTAGTAACAAAAAGTACACTATTGAATTATATAATGATAACCAGAGTGCATTAAAGTTAACTATAAATCCAATTTTTCATAAAAGAACCAAACACATCGATATCCGTTATCATTTTTGTAGAGACAGTGTAACTAATAATATTGTAAATGTTAAATATTTGCCATCAGCTGAGATGCCAGCTGGCTTACTCACAAAGAGCTTATGCTTTAATAAGCATTATTATTTATTGGATAAGTTGGGGGTTAATATTTTAAAGTTATATTTTACAGTTATTTTTTATTTTTATATAAATGTTTATAAGTATAACATTGTTAGATATAGTGGGAGTGTAGAAAAGTTATAGAGTCCATAGCAAATATCTAAAATGTTATGTTATCTGTAAATGACATATGTGCTGCCATCTGCGATGGCTTGGTAGTAACTTTTTTTTTTTAATAAATACTTCAGTTTTTTCTGTTCTGCTTTTAAAACGAGTTGTTTTATTAGAAGAAGCATGGAAATCAATTTCGCAGGAGTTTAGTGCTTTGACGGGAGATTTAAGGCGTCCTGAGCAACTGCGGCTCAAGTGGGAGAATTTAAAAAAGGCTGCAAGAAAGCGTAGTGCGTTAATACGACAAAACAACCTTAAGGTATGTAGATCAAGAGTTCTAAGAATATTATGACCTATAGTCAGGCGTTTAGTTTTGGGCATACTAAGACTTGTTTTTAAATTTGCAGACGAGTGGTGGGAAAGCTTTCATCGCCCCAAATGAGGTGCTAGAACGTGTATCAAGTATTTTAGGTACTACATGCTCTGGGTTATCGGTGGAGTTCGGTGGTGATGGTGTGGAGGAAACTGTTTTTCTCCAAGCAGAAAGCCAAGTCCCCTCTCAAGCGGTTGTGGAAGTAATAGATTTTCAGCCTTTACCGGGAAGTTGATTGCGATTTAGAGGCAGGTCATGGAAAAGCAGCAACTTTTACACCAAATAAAGGCTGTAAGTTACATATTTCCAGTTTAACTCACTAAACAATAACGTAACACATTTTAACAAAAAAGAAATCGATTTCAAAAGCAAAGTGTGCAATTTCATTTACTCCAATAACATATTTTTGTAGTTATTTTAATACAAAAAAAAAACTATTTTACTTTTTAAACTACCCAACCTATTTTAATGACATTTATTTGGGATCCATCTTTAAATAAAAAATAATTTTCAATATTGGTTAAGAAATGACTAAATTATGAGGTAATAAACATAAAAAAATACAAGTTGAATTGAGAATCCTCTTTTTTGATCTTGATTGAAGTATTAAAAAAAAAAAGATTTTTTAGTATAAGTTCTATTAGTGCTAATAGTGATTATGAATTGTAATATATAAAAAAAAATTACAGTGGTAAAACGAAGAAAGCTTTTAGAACAAATTAAAACAGCACAAAGGGATAAGGATTTAGGGCTAGCAGCCTATTTTTAAGCAAAAGCTGAAAAAGTAACATTAGAGAAAAGAAAAATACAATTAGAAAATCAAAAAATAGACCTGGAGAACAGAAAACTAGAATTAGAAAGTAAAAAATTAGAAATGGAAAATTTTAAATTAGAATTGGAGATAAAACAATTAAAAGAAAAATTTACTCAGTTTATTTTAGCATTTAGCATTTTTTTTATTAGCAACTTCTCCACCTTTGCGTTACGGCAAGCGTAGGCTGCTCCCCCGTACGCGCCTCCGGATTTACAAAAACACTCTAGGGGTGGGATGGATAAGTACCAGATGTAGTTATAGTTAACCAGTTCAGTTCTAACTACATTTTGAACCTACTTTATCCAAATTGAGATTGGGAGATCGATTTTTCTAACATGATAAATATATAATCTCACCTAATTTGTAAATAACCAGAATACTGAATGAAAGTGACGTTATTACTGAACTAACTACAAAAAGTTCAAATCGAATTTTCACCCTCTATCTCTCTCTCCTTGTAGTGAAAATGGTACTGGGGGATAGGGGGTTACCCCCTTAACCCTAAGCCACTTTTTATCCCCTCTCCTGTGTCATAACCCATTACTCAAATTGCACTCCAGATAATATTAGAACTACAAATACAATGTAAATATAATTTTTACTTACCGGAAAGATGTTACTGTCAAAGATGGTAATATTTTTATTAATAATTCATCAACACTAGTTTAATTTAGCCTAAATCTGAATGTAAATTCAGCGTCTGAAAATTCGTTGTAATGATTAATGCGATTATACTCTCTGCGCTCTTCGGTTTCTGTATCTGCCGCAGAATCAAAAATACCGGCCTCGTACATATCGTCACTGGAAAGGCAAAACTACTAAAGCGCCATTTTGGCCAAAATGAGTTATATATATCGTTGGATTGGATTTTTCATTCTGCGTCGATTGAGCTAGGTTTCATGACGATCTGAGCACTTTTGTGGCGCTTTAGCACCGAAAATGGCGGCATTTTTTCAAAATTTTGCATTTTTGAGAAATACTTACATAGTACAATTTATGATTGATTTTGAACTTTTGTTGTTTAAGTATTTTTATTGCCGAACATCAGCCACATTGAGCTCGTTCAGCAACTCAAAAAACGTTAATTTAATCATTGACGTCGCTTTAATAATTTTTGCCAGAGGAGATTACTAGTTGTTATGGTATTTAAGTAAATTTGCTTTACATAGAAATAAATGAGCGTGGTGCATTAGTATATTTTGGTTACGCACTTTTTAAATAGATAATAGTGTTAGTATATTTGCTTTACTTAACTATTTGTTTGAGTCTCCAATTAGAACAATTGGAATCAGTCGATAGAAAATAATTGTTCTTTTAGCATGGACTATTTTACTGAAAAAAACATTACATTCGTTGTTTAGTATTAAGATGTTCATTAACTTATCAAAAATATTAACTTTAGTCATTTTAAATTGAAATAAGTTATAATTACATTTGTTTTGTATTTAAAATACATACTATGCGCGGGACTTGACGGCGGTTCAGCTGATCTTGGCAAATGGTTTCGAGCAACGGTGGGTATTTGATGCATTTTTGCTTGTTTCTCCGACACGGCTATAGAGTGAATTGTTCGGAAATTTAAACTAGTAAGTAAAAATATTTTTATCTTTTACAAAAACATTTCTGTATGGTTATTAATCATTTATTCGCAAATTATATTCTTTGTTTACGTTGTTGATTTGTAATTACCTATCTTCCTATCTATCTAAAATAAGTAGGTATTCATAGGTATTATCATCCATTCCTGTTGCTGAGCCCTTGCTCAATATATTAACTAAACAGGTTATTGTTTCAAACCAATACGTAACTAGAATGCGTATACAAATTATAAGTGTCAAAAATGATTACGTACTAGAAACCTACACATATAACATTAAATGAAATGCTTTATGTTATTTCTATTTCATTATTCTTGACGCAGGGCATCTACAATCCTTTATAGCTTATCATCAGATATTTCTATAATTCATAATATTAATAAATAATTATTATTATTATTAGGCATTTGGTCTCAATACAATTTTTCAGAATCATAGAAAACGGAGTATGGATAGCGTCGACTATCCATCCTCATTTTATAAAAATTTGTTTAAGGTTCAAGCTTTGGTCAGGATTCAACAGAATCAAATGAAACTGATGGCATCTTGGAATTGTATGAAAAAAGAAGTGTTTAAATAAAAGACTTAAAAACAAAGAAGTTTAATAATTTTGACGATACAATAGACAGGGCAGCGCTGAAAAAAAAGCTAAAGAATTATAAAAACAAAATTAAAAGGCAATTAAGAAATAGTGGACAGCAGTATGTAGCCGGTAAAATAGTAACAGAAAAAATCAGCCAAGTGCGTGTCGGGCCACGCACAATGTAGGGTTCCGTAGTTGTCAGAATTGTCAAGATCGGTCAAGCAATCTTCGAGTACCTATTTTCGTAAAAATGTTTGAATGTGAATTATACTAACGATTTTGAACATTAAATGTTCGTCGATTATTTATTATTCTAACACTTGTAAAATATACTTAGCGCCGATAATTTTCCTTCCTGATCAGCGCCTATGAAATCTATGGTGATTTGGTTGAAAACTTCATAAGCGCGATTCAGAATCACTCGTGACATGTTTTATTGAGACATTGTTTTATACCTTATTTTATATTTTATTTTAATTTAAACTTAATATATATTTATTTATTTATTCATTTAACCCTTAACAACCCACAAGTGTCTCGCGGACACATTTTTGCGTTTATATTATCATAAAAACGAAAGTATTTATTTTTATGAATTGGTCTTTTGTCTAATTTATCACCAATGTTTTACGAATCTAAATGTGCAATGAAAATATTTGTAACATGAATAGTTTATTATTTTCGGTTAATAAACAAAAATAGTACTTCATCAACCCACAAGTGTTCAACAGACACAGTAACATTTTGTTTGATTCAAGTGTGAAGGTAGATTGTTTTTTATTTACATTTACTTATAATCTTATGGTGTCGGGTGTGCAATAGTGGCTGCTAAACCTTTGTTTGTCATAAATTAGGCGTGTTCTAATTCGTTTTTATTCGAAGATATGGCTAACCGGCAACTAACACATATTGAAATTCAACGTGCCCTTGTTGAAAGCGACGATGAGAACATTTTTGTGCGTGAGCGCGATAGTGATGATGAGAATTTTGCTGTTGACAGCTGTTCTAACAGTGAAAGTGATGTGACAGAACCAGCGTCTGAAAACGATGATGAACAATTATGGAGTGAGAGTGATGATGTACCATTACAAGAGTGCGTCTCAATCGACACTTATAAAGGAAGAGATGGAACAACTTGGAAATACGAACAGGCAAAGGCGAACGCCTCGACACAACATAATTCGCGGTGGTATTCATAAGGTGATTCTTCCGCCGGGGCAAGCTATAATAGATCCGATAGACAGTTTCAGCTTGTTTTTTGACGATCACGTATTAGAAATAATAGTAAAATATACCAATACTGAAGGGCTTAGAGTTTTACAAAATCGATGGAAACCAGCAGACAAAATCGAAATGAAAGCGTTTCTAGGTCTTTTATTGACAATAGGCGTCAATAAACAGGGAGGTGTGGATTTTAAAGAATACTGGGACCCTATCTTTGGCAATCCAATATTTCGAGCTACAATGGGAAAAAATAGATTTGCTTCTTTATTACGATTCTTAAGATTCGATGATAAAAATACTAGGTCCCTAAGAAAGTCAAAAGATAAACTTGCACCTATTCGAGAATTATGGGAATACGTAAACCAAAACCTGAAAAAAAATTATTTGCCTGGAGAAAATCTCACTATCGATGAGCAGCTTGTACCTTTTCGAGGACGCGTATCATTCAAACAATACCTACCCAGCAAACCTCATAAGTATGGTATGAAAATTTGGTGGATCTGTGACAGCAAAACTAGTTACCCTCTATTTGGTATACCATATCTCGGAAAGGAAGGACAAAACAGGGCGGAAAATTTAGCGTATAATGTAGTCAATCAGTTATGTGAACCATACTTCCGAAGTAACAGAAATGTTACTTTTGATAACTATTTCACGAGTATTGATGTCGCAAAATCTTTAGCACAAAATGGTCTTACAATAGTTGGAACATTGAGAAAAAACAAGACGTGTATACCTCCAAATTTTCAACCCAAGAAAACCCGCGATGTTGAGTCTAATGTATTTGGATTTTATAAAAATATGACATTGGTCTCTTATGTACCAAAAAAGAATCGTGCTGTAATTCTTTTGTCTACGATGCATCATGGAAAGGAAGTAGATGTAAACAAAAACAACAAATCTGAAATAAACTTGTACTACAACTCCACCAAGGGAGGTGTCGATACGCTTGACCAGATGGTTCATGAGTATACAGTTCGGCGTAAAACAAATAGATGGCCAATGGCATTTTTTCAGAATATTATAGATGTTGTTGGCATTGCATCGCTTATTCTATGGAAAAATATGCATCCTGATTGGAACTCACGTAAAAAAAATACACTTAGAAAACTATTTTTACGTGAAATCGCAACCGAGTTGGTAACACCTCATATACGGAGACGAAGCACGAAAGGACTATCAAGTTACCACTTAGCAGCCATGCAAGATGTGGCAGGGTCAAATCGGGAAGCTACTCAATCATCTGAACCTGCTGCGAAAAGGAAGAAGCGTTGTTATATTTGCCCTTCGAAATTATCAAGGGCTTCTAAACAGTGTTGTGATAAATGCAATCGCAATGTCTGCTCTGAACATTCTGAAAAAAAAAAATTATTTGTAATATCTGTAAATGAATAAGTGTAAAAAACATTACTGAAATACATTATACTGTCTTTTTAATTCAAAATAACTTTCTTTTTCTTTGTCATATCTTACGTACATTTATAAAGTGTCTGTTGGACACTACTGGTCAGTTACGTCACAAAAGCATTCTGGATAGTTAAGGGTTAAATTCATATATTAATTTAAAATTATTAATATTTACATAATGTGATGCTTTAAAAAGTGAAATATTTATTTCTACTTAGATCATCTATAACTCGATAACCATAAGAACCAACATAGCCGTGATAATTTTCCTTTTAAATTCATTATATGTACCGCTATCGTGAATTTTTTCATATTTTTAGACGCAGCATATTTTTTAGTGGGTAGAGGGTGGGGGACACTTGACTCTAAGAAAAATTGACACTTCAAAGCTTAATATTTCGGAAACAGTTCGTCGTTCGGAAAAATGGTTTTCCCACACCTATAATATTTTTAAAAGACCTATCTAACGATACCCCACAACATGGGATAAATGAGAAAAAAAAATTTTGGTCTCTCTTAACACATAGGGAAGACACCCTGAAAAAAAAAATATTTTTAAGATTTTATTGTACGACTTTCTCGGCGTCATTCATATGTATACTCATACCGAATTACAGCTTTCTGGTATTAAGGGTTTCGGAGCAAAGCCGCGGACAGACAGACAGACAGACGGACAGACGGACAGACGGACGGACGGACGGACGGACGGACGGACGGACGGACGGACGGACGGACGGACGGACGGACGGACGGACGGACGGACGGACGGACGGACAGACAGACAGACGGACATGGCGAAACTATAAGGGTTCCGTTTTTTACTACGGAACCCTAAAAAGTGTATGTATATAAGCTATTTTTTTACGAATCTAGAGCTAGAAAAGGCTATCGTTACTCTTGTACGGAAACAGAAGCAAAAGTGAAGTTCACCAAGTGTGAATTTTAGAAAAAAAAAACATTAAGATGGTAGACTGTCCTGGCTCTATTAAGCATATTCTGTTTTACAGTGATGCCTGCCCCGGACAAAACAAAAACAGAGTCGTCATTGCATGTATCCAAGCATGGCTAAAGAATTGCGAGAATGTAACTTTTTTTTACGCAGGGGAAATCTTCGAAAAGATACCTGATTCTTGGGGAGAAGATCGGGTTATGTGAAGTTTTATACCCCCTAAAACCCTTACGATGCGCCTGTGCATCCGCTGCCTCTCCCGTGCAGTGTACCGCTTGTGGTTGGCGGAGCACAAAGTGTGGTCTTGTCCTCCCCGCACCCCTCGCTGATGCGTACGGCAGTTCGAGGCCATCCCAGCTACCGTCCTCCTCGGGGCCGTATGAAAATTGATGCGTGAGACCACCATCTCACACATCCACGGCCTACTACCTACTCCGGATGCTGGTGGGGCTAAGAGGCCGGAAGGAAGATGCCTAAAGCCCGGAGACCCGACGAGGGCGACCGAGCCCTCTCCCGGGCCTGCCCTGCTATCTCCTTCTGGATCATGACGGTCTAACAGAAGGAGACTTACGGCCTCCCCCGCAGTCTTTGCAAAGCGTCGCCGTCACAACTACTCGCAGGAAGAGGTCTAGCGCAATCTCTTGGACACACAAGTATTCTCCGTGGAGCCGTGACCGGTAAATATTGACGTTAGTCGGGATTGTCCGGCGTGTACCGGCGAAGTGGGTGATTCGTCGCTTTCTCCTCGATCCAGGCTTCCGCTAGCAGAACCGCTGTCACGACGCCTTTATGCGCGTACAACTCGCGAAGACGGGCGCACCACGTGGTGAGAGCCCTTCCGTGCTCCAACCGATTCCGGATGTGGATTCGGTCATAGACCCTCCTGTCTCTTTCCGCCAGAATGTCTAAGGGCGGAAAGCACTCCATGACAGTTGCCGCCTCAAAAGATATCCTGCGCTATCCCCGCACTATGCAAATGGCCAATCACCGCTGTACACTCAGGATCTTAGCCTTGCAGCGGAAGGCGCCCGATAATCGGTGAGACCATACGGTCGCACCGTAAAGGGCCATCCATCACACGACACCGGCGTAGAGACGGCGAACCTCTTCCTGCGGCCCTCCGAGATTAGAAAGCAGTCTGTGCATCGCACCTGACACCTTCTAGATCCGGGGAGTCAGGAGCTTGAGGTGCTGCGAGAATATAAATAGCATCTAAATTAATTATATCTTGACCCGATATTCCTTTATGCCACTGGATTCAATGCAATCTATTATAGAAAATTGTTAGAAACACAATTATTTGGGCAACTTCTCAATGCTTGCCGACGGTCTTTAATTTAGCCCGAAAGAATCTTAAGCCCTGGAACGTGGAAGGAAAATCTGATAGGAAAAATATCGAAGATAGGTAACTTAGTCGTTGTATTTTCATAATTATGCATATTACTACTATTTTTATTCAAATATACTTTATAAAATTTTTGAGTGATTCAAAAATGTTGAAGGTGCATATAGCACCGTTAATAAAATTTGAACTACAACAAATGACAAAAAAATATACAAAGGTGACATTTACAGGAATCGACTACTTATATCAAAAAAGGAATACAAACACTTATAGAAACTTTGTACAACAAAAATAATTTCTGAAAACTACTATCAAGAATATACGAATTTTCCTAATGTCATGAATATCCAGGATACTCTTCAAGAATGAGACGTCAAAGACAACTATTAATTCAAAAAAAAAATGTTATCAATGACAATAAATCAAGTTGTTAATTATTATTGTAACTTAACCGAATAATTGGATATAGCGTGATGTTATGTATGTATTGTAGGTTAAATAATTTTTAATACCTACATTTAAATTTAAATATAATTGAAAAATATTATTTATTTCGTATAAATCCTTATTAATTGATCTCGTAGTAAATGATATAAAACATCATCATTTGGTGGATTTATACCAATGTTTCTTTTTTTGTATAAATAATTATTTAATTACTTGACTTAAAAATAATGTTCCTTTTAATAAAGGTGATAACGAACAGTGTACATTTTTTAACGAATCTAAATTACGATATTAACTCTGTCGATCTGGATAGATTTTACGACCTAACCGCTGATTGAACTTTTATGGATTATTTTTGCGTAGACATAGAACTACCAGGTTACCAGAAAGTGCTTAATTAATTAAATAGGATTGAGTTATTTTGTTGCTACTTAGTATAACTAACCATAATTTTATTTACTTAATCGACCTATAAGTAAAAAAGATTTCAATTTAAATCATATTTTCAAACATTAGTTTTATTTTATGTCACGATAGTACGAACTTTTTATAGGATAAGTAATTGTAACGTACGGTATACGCTACATAGTGCAACGTTAAGTATTAATACCCTCAGTCATTTTTATCCCGCCATGCACGTTAGTAGTATTTGCGTTAAAACAATTTAACAGACCTGCTCTTTTAGTATTTGTCGACATCGCAGCCAAAATAGATTTTGCAGATTAAGTACTTTTTGTTTACTAACTTTTTAAAGTAAAAGTACTAAAGCGACAGCAATTTCCTGAATTAAAAGAAATATGCACAAGATTTTAATTTCAGTACTTTTTTGCCTTAACCATTTTTCGATTCATAAATCAGAAAAAAAGTTATGCCCGGTTTTGTCACAAAAAAAACTTTAAACTGCTCTCCTGTAAAATGGCCTTTTGTCGCTTTAGTAGTATTGGCTTTCCAGTGACGATATCATTATCACTATCGTCATTAAACAAAGCCATTTTTTAAAATTATTAATTTAACTCTCGGTTCAACAAGATAAACGCCCGAATTTGACAGATAGAAAAATTTTGACAATCAGTATTTTAAACAAACCAGTGATAACTGTCAGTAGGTTATTGAGACGCTCTGTCTGTTTTGTCTATACGCATACAAACCGGTAGTAGCGGAAAGTCCTCCCAATGGTAGATTAAATTTAAAGGTAGAAATTTATATCTATCGTTGTTATCAAAACCCAAAATTGCACCTAATGCTACCAATGGTAGCTAATTTAACAAACTGTTCAAACTAAGTAGGTTATTGAGACCGGCCGTTAATAAACTATAAACTGTTGACCGTGTACTGTGCTTCTTTATTCTACCCGCTTTACACTATCGTCTGTTAACGGATAATCTGCCGCACGGAGATAATAAAGGTAAAATATACAACACCTCATTTTTTACCTACACGAGTAAGCGGGGCCTTATAATTACATCGACATAATTAAATTTGGACAGAACTAAAGCCTTACAGAATCTAATACGTTTAGTCGAAATAGAATTTCTAATATTATAAAGAATCTTTAACCTATAAAAGCATTTTTTTGCAATATTGTTAACATGTTTTTAAAACAAATTCAGATACTCTTTGTATACGTTCACCTTTTATTGCTATCATAGGATCATAATTACTTATTAAGTGGACTTGATGCTCGGTACCAAGAACCATATATTTGGTCTTATTTGAATTAATTGTTAGCGAGTTTCAATCTGACCAACGAGCTATACGATCCAAATCCTGCAAAGTTTTTCCAAAGCTAGTTGTACCTCACTTGGTTTAAATGAAATATATAACTGCAGGTCATCTGCGTATAGATGGTAATTGCAATAATTTAACAATATCGGCTGTATAAATTATATATAAAATTGGGTCAAAAGTTGATCCTTAAGGAACTCCTCTATTAACGGGACTGATGTCGGATTTAGCTATGTTACCATCATCTAATTTTATCTAGACAGATTGGCTCCGATTACGCATATAGCTAGCAAACCATTGTACAGTTTTTTTCGTCAAAGCCGTAATATGTATGATAGCTCGGAGATTAATAATGGGACGTTTATAGTGTCAAACGCACGAAAGTAGTCAAGAAGCACCAGAATGGTACCTTCCCCCCTGTCTCGAGCATATAGGTTTTCATCGACAACGTTTGCCAATACGCTGGTAGTTCCTCTCCTTTTTCTAAATCCAGATTGTTAATCGGGCAAAATAACATTTAATTCTAAATATTCTCTGAATTGATTACACACTACTTCTTCAAGAAATTTAAACAAACACGGGAGAATACTTATTGGACGTAAATTCTTAATCTCTAACGGATTGTCTTTCCTCATAATGGATTTATGTCAAAGATCGGGGACTGTAGATGTTAGAATGGAATAGTTGACTATTTCCATAAATAATGTTAATCTGTATTGAAGTGTAGGCAATATTATATCGAGTGAAATTCCATCAGAACCTATAGCATTCGTTGTTAAAGTTTTAATATGTTTATAAATCTCAGATTCTGTTACTTATTTTAGGCTGAAATTGGCGTCGCAAAATTTATGCCTTTGAAAATATTCAATATCAGATTGACTTGCAATGAAACTACCAGGAACCGTAAGAAGGAAAGTGTTTAATTTATTTGTTCTGGTAGTATCATATCGCATTTCCCCTTGATACTGACATTGTATTTTATCTAAGTCCACAGAAGCTGTGCGTTATCAATATTACGTTTGAAATAAAACTATTTTAAACGGATTTAAATCGCGTATATTAACTATTTTTATCATCCCGACGTTTCGAGCACTTTGCAGCGTTCGTGGTCACGGGTAGACTAAGGTGATATTTGTCTATTTGAGTTTTTAGAAAATATTATTTACAACTACCACCAACGGTTTCTTAGTTGGTATCTTGAATAACGTTCCGGTTGCACGCAGAAGGCACTAACTGTATCTTTGGGCGTTGCAGTCTGTTGGACTTGGGATTATAAATTTTTAATAAGTGGATCCCAGGTGTTCGAAAGTCTCCAATCATCTTCTCTATTGAAGTTCGAATGTTTTTGAATTTCAATAGCCTCGCGTATCATTCTAGGAATGAATCTGTGTTCTCTAGCGAGGATCTGTGGTTTATCAAATCGAATAAAATGGTTAGGTTTTTCCAAAGCATGTTCACAAACTGTAGACTTTGAAGAACGCTTATTTTTGACATCTCCTATATGTTCCTGCTGACGCGACAATATGCTGGGCGGAAGCTTATGTGGTTTTTCCATAGGATCCCCCTAATAATCTTAACTCGTATCGGTTATACGGCAATGTGTTACATACACGATACGGACCTCGCATGCCTGAATCTAGCATGTCGGTAATTTGAGTATCTTTAATGACAAATACAAGATCATTTATCT
This sequence comes from Hypolimnas misippus, assembly GCA_037950945.1. Taxonomy (NCBI): domain Eukaryota; kingdom Metazoa; phylum Arthropoda; class Insecta; order Lepidoptera; family Nymphalidae; genus Hypolimnas; species Hypolimnas misippus. Next base: position 5,702,489 of record JBBEEQ010000007.1, read on the forward strand.
GAAAAGTTTGTCCGGGTTTACGTCCTCGATTGACATAATCAAACATTCGTGCTCGGTCAGTATAAATTTTGTCAGGAGCGCCAAAAAGAGATATAGCATTAGAAATTGCTCGTTTTATCTCAACAACATCTTGTTTAGTTAAAGCGTACAATAAACAATATTTAGAAAATGCATCTATCATAATAAAAACGTATTTATTTGTTTTCGAATAAAATAGGTAGAGGACCCAAAACATCTATATGAATGACTTTATGCTACCTACTTGACGTTTAGCGGTGACAAGTGTGTTCGTACATTTTATAGAAACAAAAATAGTAAAACTCAGTGAAATTGATAAAACAAACCTTTATTAAAACATTAAGTGTGTAAACATACTGTGAGTGTAATAAATACATTAATAAAGTTTTAATATCACTGAATTTTGTGCAAAGTTAATCAGCTGTTTGAAGCAGCTGATGCGTATATACCTACCCACTAACAATGAAAACAATTCAACGTATACTTCTTTCGATTAAACTTACAATCTAGTGGTTTGGAGTATCTGTGATTACTCGTTTATTTACATATTCAAACGTTAGAACCGACTATAGTGAAATATATTATCCCTTATACATAATTATTACAATATTTCATTTCCTTAATAAACTTATTATTTAGTTACACCTGTTGGAAAAGCTACGTACTACATTAAACGTATAATGGCCAACAAATGTAATCAATGCGGCAAGTTCTTATCAACTACAGATGGTGCAAAGAGTTTATTCAACCCGGGTTCGCTTGGCTCACATCACGACGAGTTTATAGTGCTTATGGAGCGTCATGAGGTAGATGTTATAACAATTAACGAGACATGGTTGCGCCCGGGAGAGGAGGGCAGAGCTCCTGTTGTGCCTGGTTACCGATTGCGACACATACCGGTATCGGTTTTGACGTCAAACGCGGTATATCTGCGTCTACACTTGTACATACGATATCACCCCTTGTGGAACAAATGTGGGTAAGTATCAAAATAAATAGCATAACTATAATTGTCTGCACAGCATACCGCCCTCCCTGGGGAAATATTACAACTTTCTTTGACGCCTTGACAGAATCTATAGGTAGTTTACTCTATCATGATAATCTGTACTTATTAGGAGATTTTAATATTAAATATATTGGCACTCGAGATCATCATAAGCAAGCATTGGACTTGTTCCTTTCAACTCATGACTTAACACAATATGTCACAGAACCAACACATTTTACACCTAATAGTGAGACTATGATTGATCTTATTTGCTCAAATACTCCGGTTGGTCAAATTACAGTAGACCACGTAGCGGAATTCGGTGGCCATGCCTTTATATCCTGCGAAATAACTATTAAAAAAAATAAAATCTTACCAAAAACTATTTCGTTTAATTCAGAACACTTTACTGAAGCACTTAATTTAATTAATTGGCAGAGTGTGAAGAATATCGAGGATATAAACGACATGGTGACCCTGTTCACTAGTAATTTGTTATGGGTATTTGACTTAGTTGCGCCTATTAAAATGATTTATATTAAGGAAGATCAGTACCCCTGGATAACGTATAATATGAAGTTGTTGATGGATCGTCGGAATGAGGCACACGTTAAGGCAAAAAGATCTGGGTCGGAAACAAGTAAAAACTATTTTAAAGATTTAAAATCGCAGGTCACCCAAGCAATTTATCGAGAGAAGTCGGCTTATTTTAATTTCCATATAAACTCAAATATCAAAAACTCAATTATACTTTGGAGCCACTTAAAAAAACATGTTAACATAAACCAAAGGCATAATAATATTATACCAGAAGAACAGAAGAATCCGAATACAATAAATAACCATTTTTTGAAAATTCCTGGTAGCAACTACGTTTCTCCGTCGACAATCGATTATTATGAGATGCATAAATATGGCTCAGCTATTTTCACGTTGGTTACTGTCGATGAATTAGAGGTCTTAAAAACGGTACGCTCTTTAAAGTCAAATGCTATGGGAATAGACGGTATCTCATTGGATATGCTCCTACTAACTTTACCGACTACACTGGCACATATCACTACAGTTATAAATAATTCTATTACAAGCAACACATTTCCGACCCTATGGCAGACGGCTCTAGTGAGACCTATACCCAAGAAAGATAATGTTAGTGAATTTAAGGATCTTCGACCAATAAGCATATTACCTTGTATTTCAAAGATATTGGAGAGAATTGTGTGTAACCAGTTAACAGGATTCTTAGAGGCTCACAATATCTTACCCACAAGACAGTCCAGGTTTCGAAAACATCACAGCACTACTACTGCGTTATTGGATGTGATTGACAATGTGTTATGTGCACAAGATAGGGGTGAAGGTACGATTCTTGTTTTGTTAGATTTCTCGCGTGCCTCTGAAACTGACCGCGTTGCGTTTGATGCTGAAGCTACTACATCAGTACTACTGTCTATAAGGCATTTATTACGACAATCTACAATTAAGTGAAAGAAAGAGAGAAAGTCTACGCCTATGATTGGCTTAGTTACATCTGCCACTACGAAGCGCCACACAAAATCACGGCGTAAGCCGAGGTCTAGACTAAGACTCACGTTACCATACGTCTCTATGGATGATCCGTTGGCTGCACGAAGTTGGTAGTTAGCCCGACCTCGACGATCACGTAGCAAGGACCTTGGGAAGACACAGAGATCGCTTCCGGTGTCTACGAGAAACTGGGTCTTCGTTCTTCGGTCTGTCACAAACAGGCGACCAGGAACTTGAGGGCAATCGTCTGTCGCCATTACCGACCGCCCTTGGAGTTTCCCGATTTGTAGTCACATGGGCGGACGCATTTATGGGCCTTGTCACCGAACTTCGAGTGATAGAAGCAAATCGGATATTTCTTGTAGCTCGATTGTGATCGGCTTCGGGAACGGTTGCCACTCAGTTGTCTGCTACGGGAACGATTTCTTTGGTTGAGTTGCAAGGTAAGCGACATAACTTGCTTACGGAGCTCTGCCACTTCCTTTGCCAACGGGTTGTCGCCATGGGATGTAGAGGCTACCGCGTGGATTTGTGGCGTAGGTACAGCAATCTCCATAATCCGGTCTGCTAAGTCCGCTTGAATATCTAGGGAAGCTGATGTCTGCGCTGCCAGGACGGTCTGGACATTTAGAGGAAGTCTACTGATCCAAATGGTTTGCAGATACTCATCTGGGAAATCAGGACCAGCTAGGCTTCTCAGATGTCGATAGAACTGCGAGGGTTTTCGGTCACCGAGTTCTTCGAGCGTCAGAAGCTGTTTGATTTTGGTGGGCTTAGCGGATAATCTATTTATTAATTCGGCTTTCAGCCTTTCATACTTCTGCGTCGCTGGCGGATTCACAATAATATCCTTGACTTCCTTCGCAAACTGATGTTCGATGTGACCAATGACGTAATAAAATTTTGTGACGTCATTGGATATATTTGCGAGCGCAAATTGTCCCTCTAATTGGGCAAACCAAATCTCCGGTTCATCTGGATAAAATGGAGGCACTCGTATACCGACTTTGAAAATCTCAAATGACGGTCCATCACTAGAGCACCGCCCTAATTCGTCCTTATGACCTTGCCGGCCGTTGCCACGTGCATCTTCAAAATCTTCACCGTGCATGATTTAACGGGTTTTGTAACGTGTCACCACTGCCGGAAACGGGATCACAAATTTTGGTAATTCGGTATAATGTTCAACCCGGGATCACCAATAGTCAAAATGTTCTATACGTAAGCACTATTATGTACACGACGTTTAACACTGGATAACCGGTACAGTCACTATGTTCATACACGGGGTCACCAGTTTGATGGTTGGTGTGTAATGTTCGTGTGTAGCAACGAATAGGTAAATCAAAGTCCAACTCACTTTCAAAGTGTTTATTGAAACACATAAGAAAACCAAAGAATAGAAGGTGCAAGAAAAGAAAGGGTTACAGATCACAGCGTTAAACACAAGATAAGCACAAGAAGAGATAGTTTATAGCACAGCGGAAAGATAGAACACAGGATAGAACTTATAAGTAAACTAATTACTAACATATAGTGCAACGTACAGTGCGCGGCGTGGGATAAAGCGACAAGCGTTCAGCGTCAAGCATAGGTCGTGACTGGTATACGTTGAACCGCGCCGCATACGCAGCCGCGCGAGAACAAAAGGATCGCTATAGGCGCTATAGCGATAGATAAATAGTGGTGCGTAAGCATCGCGTTCCAGTGCGAGCAGCGATGGAGCGATGCGATACTTTAGCTATAGTATTTAATTTATTTATTATTAAATTGTGTTTATATTTTTATGTGACTGTATGATGTATGAATGGATATGTGTGACTGTATATATGTATTTATGTATCTATATATAATTAAATATTAATATGTATGTATGTTTGTTTATTATATTATTTATATAATATATATATAATTTAGTTTAAGTTGTAGGAAGTAGTATAAGGTTCCCTACAGGAGTATCCAGCACTTGCACATTCACAAGAAACAGACTCGGAACTTCAAGAACTCCTGGCAAACAACACTTCATATCTTAAGCTAAAAAGGATTCGCTTACCAGACTCAGATGTCGAATTGTTCTGTGATGTCTCCACACCTTATATCCGCCCGTGTGTTACAGAGCCCTTCCGGAAACAAGCTTTCAACATGCTTCACCAGCTGAGCCGTCCTGGCAGGCAGGCCACGGTCAAGCTGATCTCCAGAAATTTCGTTTGGTCTGGCCTGAAGAAAGACTGCAGCATCTGGACCAGAGAATGTGTTGAGCGTCAGAAGAATAAAATCTCGCGGCACACAGTCTCTCCCACCTCTCCCTTCCAGATTCCATCTCATCGTTTTTCCCATGTCCACATGGACGTTGTAGGGCCTTTACCACTTTCATCTAATTACAGATACTGCCTTACTGTCATCGATCGCTTTACTCGTTGGCCTGAGGCGTATCCCATCGCTGACATCTCTGCCGAGACATGCGCCCGCGCCTTCACGCAGGCTGGGTGTCTCGCTTCGGTTGCCCTCACCGCATCACTAACGACCGGGGCAAGGAATTTGAGAGTCGGTTGTTCCATTCCATTGCTCCGACCCTCGGTAGTCAGCACCGGCCAACCACGGCGTACCACCCTGCCTGCAATGGTATGGTCGAGCGCCTGCATCGCCAGTTGAAGGCGGCCATCCGGTGTAACTACGACACGAACTGGACCGAGGTTCTTACCCTGGTGCTGCTCGGTATCCGCAGCGTCTGGAAAGAAGATTTGAAAGCATCATCAGCGGAGCTGATCTACGGGTAACCCTTAACCCTCCCCGGGCAGTTCATTAAACCCATACTCACCACCATAGTCGACTACACAGACTTCGCGGCAAGATTTCGACATCACATGGCGAAACTGTCGCCAGTTCCTGCAAGTCAACATGGCGAGAAGACATTCTTCGTGGCCAGCAACCTGGCCTCAGCATCGCACTTCTTCTTGCGTCACGGCGCCGTCCGCCGACCTCTCGACCCTCCGTACACTGGTCCGTACAAGGTACTAAAAAGGGGCGAAAAAAATTACGTCATCACGGTAAAGGGCAGAGACACTACTGTTGCCATCGACAGATTGAAGCCAGCTTACCTCGCAAGTGATGACCCACCGGCGACCAATGTACCACCTATCTCAATGCGGACAGTGTCAATGACACCATCACCACCTCCCACCGGCAAAACCATCAACAAAAAACGCGATTCGGTCGGACAGTTCGCTTTCCGAATTACTATCGTCCGTAGCCTTCAGCTACGGTCTCAAGGGGGGAGTAGTGAAGCGGTCACCATTAAAATTGTCAATTATTATATTGTACTTCCAAATTTGAAACTTTTTCATTGTTCAGTTTAAAAATAAAATTAAATCTTAATAATTAAACTCAATAATTTAACTTCTTAAAATTGCAAACACTTCACATGTCATCTGTTATTACACACGACGCGTTAGCCACATTCAGAAACATTATGGTTTATGTACTTTATTAAACACATTTTTAAGATCTAAATTTAATTATTCATTGTGTTATATTTAAAATACACAAATTATTTATATACGTGTTACATACGCTGCCGCCGGAATGTCGCCGCTATGACGCTCGACCCCAATTAGACATTTGAATCAGCGTTTTAATACCTTAAATATCGAGAATTAATTAGTTAAGATGAATTCAATAGATGATACAGAATCGATCACTATTGTTCCTTAGAATAAGTTTAATTGTAATTTTTATATTTTAATTAAATATTAGAAAAGATTTTGGGTTTTTAAGTCCTCCGGCTGTCGTAAACGTAATTGGCGCAGTCGGTAGGATAAGTCGGAGTAGCTGCGATACGTCCAGAACTAAACATCGTCTCCAGGTGGATCACCACCAGCTGCTTACACTTTTAAGTGTTTCATCGATTTATTCGAATCTACGTGCGCAGCCAAGGACGTATTTAGCAATCAGTGCAGAGAAAAACAAAAAAAGGATACATGTAAGTACTTTGAACCATTTCTAAGTGTTGCCGATCCTTTTTCCACCATTTTCCATCCAAGAAAAATCAGAAAGGGATCTGTCCCTTCAAGACAGATTCATAAAAATAGTGTATTGGATATTTATAGAAATTTAAACGAATCAAACTTAGATTCAAGTAGTTTTAATTCATTAGATTTAAATAGAGACGCCAATCGCTCTAACTTAGGTATAAAAAGTAATTTAAGTAATTATCTCGTAATAATGGACCCAGATACAATTTGCCTTGTAAATCTTCGCCCAGTTCCTGAATTTGACGGAAACCCTAATGTTCGAACTCGGTTCATTAGGATTTGCGACTAAATTGTATAATAATAATAATAATAATAATAGCATTTATTGACAATCTAAATTACACAGCACTTAATTCTAAAACAAATATTAAAATAAAAATACAAAAGAAAACTAAATATTATGCTATATATGGTTCCTGACACCGGTATTATTTTATTTACGATTGTCTTGCTTTCTAGCAAAGGCCTCTCCAAGAGCTTTCCATACTGTCCGATCATTTGCTTTCCTCTTCCGAGTTATACCAGCAATTATTCTGATATCATCATCCCATCTTAAACATTGCCTCTCTTTCCTTCTTTTATTTTCTCTAGGACACCACTCGGCTACGTCCATTGCCATTTCATTTTTTTAATAAAATAAGTTACATCTATTACTTTGGTCTGTTCGCGTATTGTTTCTAAAGTTATTTTGTCTCTTCTTTTGATATTAAGCATACTTCTTTCCATGTTGTGCTGGCACGTCTGTAACCTCAGTATGTTCTTCTTTGTCAAGCTCCACGCTTGACATCCATAAGTCATACTTGATAGAATACAGGAATTAAATATTTTGCTCTTTGCTTGAATTGGTAATTCGGTATTTTTCATAATATCTTTATAGAACCAATACTTCTTCCATGCAATATTTATCCTGTTTTCTATTTCTTTTGTGGTTGAATTTTTTGGAGAAATAATCTGTCCGAGGTAAATATATTCATCTACATCATCTAAAGCGAGTTGTTCTACCATCAATTGTAAATTAAATGGTTCTTTGGAAATTAGAATAACGTCATCAGCAAATCTTAGGTTGTTAATCATTGTTCCGTTTATTTTTAAACCATATTCATCCTACTCAAAATTCCTAAATACATTTCGAGAACAGCACAGAAAAGTTTGGGCGACAATGGGTCGCCTTGTCTGACCCCTCTCTTTATATTAAAATAAATACTTACATTTTCTGTACGGATTCGGGCTTTCATACATTTATAAACATTGATTATTAAGCGGATGTTTTTGTAATTAACTCCCTGTGCAATTAATGTTTCCCATATTTTTTCATGATTTAAGGAGTCAAATGCTTTGTTGAAGTCAATAAATGCTATAAGGTTGGGATTGGAGATCGAAATAAAACATGTTGGATGCTCAAATGATATTGACTGATTATGTATTAGTTGTTCTAATTTATACGTTACATACATGCGTGTACATTATACACTAAACCTCCCATCGAGGGGAAAAAAATAGTACGAATAGTACTTTTTTTTTTACATATATATATTGTTACCATATATGTATGTGAGTATTAATTTGTTCACGTTATAATTATGTATATTATATTTTCGTATAATTAATTGCAGGTTTACGATTACAAATTCATTGTTATTATTTTTAATCTCGCTCACTAATTTCTCTACAAATATACTGTTACTTTTATTCTTTAATACGTATATTTCGTCGATCGACATTTTTTTACAAACGTTACTCAACTCTCTCACAAATTCGGCTCGCGTAATTTGAGATTGAGAAGATGAGTTTATAAACAAATTAAAGTGGGCTTTATCATACGAAAAAATATTGTTCTCATAATAAATATTATTTTTTCTCCGTAATATATTCAAATTACGTTTATCTATAAAGCGTAATTCTACAGCATTCTTGGGTTTAGTATAAGTCTCGACGACACGTGGTTGATCAGGCCTAGTGTTGTCGGTTTCATTAATGTCAGTTTGAGATTTCGTGTCCATTCCATTCATATCGTTCATTCTTCGCCTTTGAGCACGCGTCATCACAAGTACACATTCATTCATCTCTTTCAGTTCTTTTGAAGTCACAATCACACGAGATAATGCATCTGCAGCTGCATTCTCTTTGCCTTTCACATATTCAATTACATAGTCATATTCTTCTAGTACGAGTCTAAATTTTAATAAGCGACTAGATGGATGTTTCATATTAAATAAATAAATAAGGGGCTTATGATCCGTGATAATTTTAAATGTTCGGCCGTACAAATAAGGTCTAAAATGCTTTACTGCCCAAACAATTGCTAATAATTCTTTTTCTATTGTAGGATATTGTCTCTCGGCCTTGTTAAGAGTCCTACTGGCAAAAGCGACAGGTCGTCCGTCTGAATTAGATAAAATAGCTCCTATCGCGAAACCCGAAGCATCTGTTTGAACTATAAATTGATTTTTATCGGATAAATCGGGATATTGAAGAACTGGTGGGGACATAATACATTTTCTTAAAGTTTCAAATGATTCTTGACAATTTTTATTCCAGTTAAATTTTACATTTTTACGACATAATAAATTTAAAGGATACGCTATTTCTGCAAAGTTAGGTATAAATTTTCTGTAATAATTTGCTAACGCTACAAATCTCCAAGCGTCGTCAACATTTTGAGGAACTGGATAATTGCTAATTATACTAACTTTTTCTGGATCTGGTAGAACTCCTTCGTTTGACACAATGTGCCCTAAATAAAGTAACTGTTTTTTAAGAAAATCGCACTTAGATGGATTTAATTTTAAGTTCAATTTACGAATTCTTTCAAAGACTTCAATTAAATTTTTGTTATGGTCTTCTAAATTTCTCCCCATAATTATAAGATCGTCAAGGTAACAAAGACATTTATCATATGTGAGTCCTGCCATTGCCATGTTCATCATGCGAGAAAAGGAACTAGGGCTAGTTTTGAGTCCCATGGGCATTCTAGTCATTTGATATTGACCAGAACAAAATGCGGTATACTTTCTACTGGACTGTTCTAGTTCTACATTATAAAATCCTTGATTTAAATCTAGATGAGAAAAATAAATGCACCCTGATAATGAGTCTAGAATTTCAGTTATATTAGGAAGAGGGAACTTATCATCTACAATACAGTTATTGAGTTTTCGGTAATCTATGACTAATCGCCATTTCTTTTCTCCGTCTGAGCGTTTGGGTACCAAAAGGACCGGACTACTCCATTCACTACTGCATGGCTCTATAATACCTTCTTCAAGTAAATTACTAATTTGTTTATTAATTTCTCCCTTTTGTGAATAGAATGCTTATACAATGTAGTTGTAGTTAACTTATCCCCTTGAATATAGAAAATATCGTTATATTTAGCACATATGGATAAGATACTACTTTTTTCCTCTTTATTTAAGTGATCTAATTGTAAAATAGACAATAACGTTCTTACTCTTTCTGAACTGCCTGAAGTTTTAGTAGGGTTTTCAAAAGAACAAACATCAAAATCACTAGCCGAATAAATAACAGGTTTGAAGACATCATATTTTATTTGTAAATCTTGTTCAGTAGTATTCAAGATGCGTTTAGGTATTTGTCCATCTCTAGGCTTAACAAGAGTACTAGCAATAAAAATTCCGTTTTGAATTTCAGATGCATTGACAACACATTCTTCAGTCATATTAGTGTGAATAAAATGTATGGACTCAGATCGCGCTGGTATATTTAACATGTTATTACCCATCTTTATAGGTATATCCATCTTAACACCTCGGTTGCATAATGTTAAAGTATAAGTATTAAAGTTCAATATCGCGTCATATTTAATAAAGAAATCATGTCCCAGTATGCCACTAGCCTTACAAGGCAATGTATCAAATACATAGAATCGATGACTGAGAATTTGATTCGCTATCTTAAGATCTAGATGAACATATCCAATAGCGTTGATTTTGCCACCAAGACCGCTGACTACGAGATTCCCTTTATGGAGTGGAATGTTTTGATCAATTATTTGTTTATACTTTACGGCGGATATTGATGCGCCAGTGTCGAGTAACAAGTTATATGAATAATTATTAATTGAAGTTATAGTTATATGACAAGTATTATTGCAAGATAAAATTAAATTTTTAGTCACGAAAAAATTCATCAGGGTTGTCAAAATTAGGGTTTTTATTATCCGATTTTGTCAAAATATGCATGGTTTGCGGTTTATTAGACGTTTGGTTCCTGTTATAATAATTGTTATGAAAGGACTTACCTCTGTTGCTATGCGGTCTCGAAGTCTTTTGGAAATTGCCTCGTCGCGACGCTTGTCCCGCGTTTCGTCCTCTGGGAGAATTATGTGCTTGGTAATGAAAATTCATACCTCGTCCACGCCAATTTCCAGATTGTCCAACATTAAAGTTCCTACGACCTCTGTAATTATAATATTGATTGTAGTTTTTGTAATGATTATGGCGCATAGTTAAAATATCTCCGGATTGAGCAGATGAGGAGTCCTCGTCCAGGGCGGCCTGTATCGCATCATTCAAGGACGAGTAGTTTCTAGCTGTAACAATAGTTCCGAGACGACGCTTACTAAGTCCGTCAGCAAAAACTTTAATAGCTTGTTTCTCATTTCTGGGTTTTAAAACTTTATAATCAGATTCATTTCCGTCAGACTGAGAAATCGTTAAGTCCACAAACATATTTGTTATTTGCTTTCCATACTCTTCAATTGAGAGGTTATTTTGCTTAAAATTGTGAAGTTTCGCCTGAATAGCGGGCGCTGACTTTTTAGGTAATAAATTAGACCTTATAGCCTTAATTAAGCTATTGATACTGTCATAATCACTTTCTAATATTAATTTTGCATTTTGTGAAAGACGGTTTTTGAGTACAAAATGTATTAATTTTTTCTGGGAGTCAAAATCGAGTTCTAACGTGTAATATTCTATACTGTCAATGAGTTGCTTAATGCTGACCTCATCATCAGATGCGACTGGTAATAAATTCATAGCAATCTTAAAATCAAATTTCGCCATTGTTTCGTTTGTGTTTACGGAAGACGAACTACACAAAGAATGGTGCCCATTTTTCTGAGGCATTTGTGCCCGAGATGCCCATTGATGAAATTTGAAGGAACTCATATATAATAAAAATGCAAAGTTATTTTTCATGTTAGACTAGAGAGTTTGAAAATATGCTTGTATTTCTAATTACTCACTCGACATGGTTCTTATAAATAATGCTCAATATTTTTCCCTAGGCAGACTTGAAATGATTATACGATTAGAAAGAACGGTTTTTGCACTCAATTAAAATGAAAAAAATGTCAATAGTACAATAGAACCATAGATATTGAAATAAAAAATTATATGTATATTTTGTTAGTGAAATAAAAATATGGAATAATAAAAGACAAAAGTATTTGTAACATTTATTTTAAATAACATTACTCATTATCATCATAATCATCACCATCATCATCATTTAATAATTCTAATAATGTATCGTCCAAAAATTCAGCTGGAGGGTTTATATCAGACTCGTGCCTGGCCCATCCCATGTACCAACACTCATTACATGAGCACAGCAGCCTACAGTGCGCCTGCCAACCATGCAATTACACGAATAATCTAAAATGCCTTGAAGGCCAGACACACCTGTTTCAAATGCAATGTAAACAAAGTACGTCTTTCGTCCTATATGTCTAGATTTAATTCTACCACGAAGCATCCAAGGATTGTTTCCATTTACAATGTAGGGGCTTGGCTCTCTACATATTTCAATTATATACATCCCAGTATCCCGAATATGTTCTCCATAATAGGAGCGCGCTTGTCTTATTTGATAAGTTCCTAAAGCAAATAATATTAAATCGTAATAGGTGAGACGTGGGAAATCAATTAAATGAGCAGTACCTGCTGAAATAGATGTCAATAAAGCATATCTATGATTTAAGTTATGTTCATCTACTATATTCGCCATATTGTTTTCTGTTATAACAATTCTTTCATGCAATCTATTCAAAATATCTTGTGCATCAGTCCTGTCTCTTAGTCTCGTGGCAAATCTATTATATAAAGCAGCGGCGATGCAAAAGTCTAACATTAAATGAGGTATAGCCGAATTAAAATATTCCTGACGAAATAATTTATAGTCCCTTTTTATGTGACCATTTACTGCCTCCACTACCCACCTACAAATGGTAACACATCGAGATCTATTTGCTTGAGATGTAGTTAATTGGTATTGACCTTCATTTAATGTTTCGGGAATGTGAGCTGAATATCCACAATTTTGCAAATGAGGAACACAATCCCTGAAGCCTCTATCCAATATAAAAATATCGCCCTCTTGAAAATAGGAACGCATGAGTGAACCTTCTACAAATAATTCATTCATTATTTCTGCATCACTTTTAGTGGCTGCAAAAGGGCCAAGAGCGTCAATAATATATCCATCACAAGTTACAAGCATGAAAGGTTTCATTAGATTACTATACTTGTGCAACGAATATGACTGTTTTTGGAATTTATAATTGGCGCTAGACTGTATGTATACATATGTCCCATCACATATAATTATAGGTTTAACAGTTTGTGTTGTATTATATATTCCGTTTGGGATAATTAGATTTTTTTGGATAATTTGTTCTCTTGTTATGTGATTGATGCCCAAGTTATTCGACATAAAATGTTTTAATAATTCCCTAACATTATTCATTAATCGTTCTAATGTACTACGGGGAACTTCAAATAAAGATGAAAGTCTGACATTGGATTCACCAGTTCTAAGTTTCACTAAAAATGCTGCTAAGCCACATTTACCCCTATGCATATTACTTATTTGAGGCACTTCATCGATTATTTGTTGAAACTGTGCTTTTGACAAACCAAACCAATAATGTGTAGAATGGTCATTCATATTAGAAATATCATTAAAATCAATTTGAAGTACTGACTGCGAAGTTTTATCTTTTATTGAAAAAATATATTCTATCTGTTCTGCTGTAAATGTAGATATGGCATTGGGCATTAAACTCAAGTTTTCCCAGTCATTATTACTCAAATGATTCCGACAAATGCGAGCATTTTTAGGAAAAAAGAAATGGTGTTCTTTCATTATTATATTACGAAATTCATCAGAAATCCGTTGTATGTCAGTATTCTGACAATTGAAAATAGCACAACGACAAGAAGAGTCTGGTGCACGTTTATAGTTGGGTAAGTCAACTGAATGAGAAGGAGATGCTGCAGGTTGCTACATTTCATTTTGTGGTAACTCAGGTTTCTGTACTATGATATTTTCTTCATGTACTTCCCTTTGTCGAATTTGAACAGCAGTTCTTCGAGCACTGGTAAAACAAGCATAACAAACTCTATCCCTTGCATTTATCTGTGGGCAATAACGAATATAAATTAAAATAAAACATATAACAGGAGTATAGAAGCATATTATTTTTTTATACAACTCTGCAATATTTATTCAATAATTGAAATAACTAATAATTGCACAAGAGAGCATTTTGTTGAATGTCTAGTATGCTGAACGCACGGTCTAGTAAGTGGATAATAAGTAAACAACTAACGTACAATTATTTAATTTAATACATATATAGTGATAATAATCAGAGGATCGTATGCCACCTCATCTTAAGGATGACTGTTCCTAATATTATAATACTCTAAAATATATTGTTGTGCAAACAACTCTTAGGATAAGCTGGCCCATTGTCACATCACAGCTACTCTCTGAACATAGCTGTTTATTTTTTTTTAAATATACAAGTTCTCTACTTATTAGATGACAAATATTAGATGACAATAAGATTCTCAAGCATTGTTTTTTTCTACATACTTTTTTGAGTTTATCTTTCCGTTTTCAAGTTTTGGTTTTTAATCAATTTTTTTACAATCTGTATTGGACCAAGTGTTTCATAAAACATTCAGTACTAGGTAAATATATTTTTTATACTAACTTGACGTGGAGCACATCTTTCACGTACAACATCACTTATTATCCTATCTTGCTGAGATGGATTCTGTTTAATAACTAACTCGCTCCTCCTTCTTAAGACAGAGCGCCCACAGATAATACAAATATTTGCATGGCCAACAATTCGATGACCATGTGAAGGTTCAGCAATATCACCAGTTGGGACATTCATTTCAACAATTATGTTACGTATACCATTTGCACAGGCATCGCATACAGCATCATCACGTGTCGTCTAAAACAAATAATTACAAAACTATAATAGGTATAATTCCAGAAAAAAAAAACAATTCGAGTGCAACATATATACCTATGCATATAAAAGACCTAGAACACAAATATATACATAATGTACACATGAAAATAATTTGGCTTAAGACTCGACTGATTATTACTTTCTTACTGTTAAACAATTAGAGAGGCATTATTATAGTAGATACAATAGTAGGTATACTTACAACGCGTGGTGAAATCCAGTTACCCAATATTTCTTTAAATTGATCGCTCTCAATATGAACATGGTTTTTCCTTTGGCGATCTAAGTTTACATGACAATTCACACAATGTGATTTAGAACGCGCAGTTTCAATATTGCCTTCCATTACAAAGAAAAAAAAATTAACAAAAAGAAATAACTAGTAAACGTAACGATTTATAACAAATAACGATAAAACGTAACAATTAATAACAAAACAATGAAACGATCACAATAAAATATTAATTAATTCCGTAACTTCGAAAACGCAAACCACAATGAGACCACAAGGGACGCCAAATGACGCATAGGTTAGGTGATTGACAGATTGACATTTCATCAGTCGATATCGTTGGGTGCGTTCCGAAATAATTTCGTTTGGAAATTAAGATTCATTGCAAAGCTTTCTCCTAGTCAATTTAAAGAACTATTTATTTTTATTTGATGCTTGTAAAACTATCTATGCATGGACAAAGTTTCATGCATGGGCATGCTGGGTACAGAATGGGCACGATTCTCTATAATTTTTTCATACAATTCGAAAAAATCCGAACTTATTCTTTCTATACGTAAACTTTCGTCAAATTTAAATTTATCAGACAATTTATTTAAATGTTCTAAAATCAAATTAAATTTAGCAACTATATTATCGGCCTCTTTAATCTTTCTTATAATTATTTCACCTTTTCTTCTACTTGGTCCGATTTTTACTAAATTTGTTTTTATATTAAAAACTTCATCATATAATTTTTGTAAATCCTCATACATTACTATT
>JBBEEQ010000007.1:5718788-5763309 GCA_037950945.1 Hypolimnas misippus
GGCGGCTAGGAGGGCCTTCACCCGGAGCCGTCGGCGCCGCTTGAGGGACCCGGGCCTCGAGGACGGCCTCTACGCTTCATACGTAGGGGCCAAGGAGGTCCTCAAGGCGGCGATGGGCGCCGCCAAGGACTCGGCAAACGCCGAGCTGTTGGAGGGTCTCGACAGGGACCCGTTCGGGAGGCCATATAAGGCGGCGCGCTATAAGCTGCGCCCCTTTGGCCCCCCGCTGTCGGAGACCCTCGAGCCGGCCCTGCTGGACGGGGTGGTCCGGTCCCTGTTTCCGGAGGGGACCGACTTCACCCCGCCAGCGATGGGCCCTCCTCAGGAGGCGGCGCCCGAGGAGGAGGAGGAGGAGGTCCCTCCTACTGTGACCTCAGCGGAGCTTGGCGTGGTGACTCTGCGTCTCCACGCCAAGAAGACGGCTCCGGGGCCGGACGGCGTTCCAGTGCGGGTGCTGGGAATCGCCGCCCGGCACATGGAGGACAGGCTTCGGGACTTTTTCGGCGCGTGTTTCACGGCCGGCAGGTTCCCGAAGCCCTGGCGGGACGGGCGGCTGTGCCTCATAAGGAAGGACGGCCGCCCGGCGGACTCCCCCTCGGCATACCGACCCATTGTTCTGCTCGATGAGGTCGGAAAGATGTTCGAGGGGTTAGTCGCCGCCAGGCTGAGGAGCCTCCTGCGGGAGGTGGGGCCGGACCTGTCGGACGCCCAATTCGGCTTCCGGGAAGGGCGTTCGACAGTGGACGCACTGGCCCGACTCAAGGGCCAGGTGCGAGAGGCCGTGGAGGCGGGGGATGGAGTGATGGCCGTGTCGTTCGACATAGCCAACGCCTTCAACTCCATCCCCCACCCCACCTTTATGGAGGCACTCCGGTATCACGGTGTGCCTCCATACCTGCGGAGGCTCCTCGGGAGCTACCTGGAGGACCGCGGGGTCCTCCTGGTAGACAGGACGGGCGCGGTGCGGCGCTACAGGGCGGAGTCCGGCGTTCCACAGGGGTCAGTCCTCGGGCCACTCTTGTGCATAAGACCGAGGCCGTGTTCTTCCACGGGCCTCGGCAGCGCGCCCCCCCTGACGCCCACATCCACGTAGAGGGCGTCAGGGTCGCGGTGAAAGCCCAGATGAAGTATCTGGGCCTAATAGTCGACAGCAGGTGGCGCTTCAGCCAGCACTTCGACTGGCTGTCGACGCGCCTACTGAAGACCGCGGGCGCCCTCTCGTGGCTCCTCCCAAATCTGGGAGGACCCAGGGCGAGATGCCGGCTCCTGTACGCCGGCATCTTGCGGAGCATGGCCCTCTATGGGGCCCCGATCTGGGCGGACTCCCTAAGCAGAAGGGAGAACGCCAGCGCCATTCGGAGGCCACAGAGGGCCATAGCGCAGCGGGCCGCGAGAGCCTACCGCTCGGTCGGCTTCGCGGCGGCGTGCGCCTTGGCGGGCACCCCGCCTTGGGAGCTCGAGGCGTGGGTGCTGGCCAAGGTGTACGCGTGGTGCGGCGGAACAGAGGGAGGCGGTCAGGCGCGAGGCGAGGGCTGCCGTCGTCCAACATTGGGCGGCGGAGCTCGCCACCGCCACGTTCGGCCGCAGGACGTTGGACGCGCTCGGGCCAGTGCTCCGGGACTGGCTCGAGCGGTCCCACGGCTTCCTCTCTTTCCGTCTGGTGCAGGTACTATCCGGGCACGGATGCTTCGGATCCTACCTGCACCGGATCGGGAGAGAGGAGGCCCCGTCTTGCCACCACTGCGGCGCTGCAGAAGACACGGCGCAGCACACTCTCGAGTTGTGCGCGTCGTGGTCGGAGCAGCGCCGCAGGCTCACCGCGGTGATCGGCCGGGACCTCTCGCTCCCCAGCGTGGTCGCGTCCATGCTGGGCAGCGAGGAGGCCTGGGCCGCGGTCGCCTCCTTCTGCGAGGATGTGATGTCGCAGAAGGAGGCGGCGGAGCGAGCGCGGGAGGACGATCCTCTCGCTGCATCGCTCCGCAGGAGACGGTGGCAAAGGCGGAACGACCGCCCTCCTCTACCCGGTGGCGAATAGTACTCACTATTCGCCACACCGTCGGGCGGGAATGGCCCTCACTCAGCCATTCCCGGGCCCCTCCACTGTTTGGGGGGGGGGGGCGTGCGGGGCCCCGCTGTAAAGGCGGGCCATCGTCGAACGGGGACTGGACGTAAAGGCTGCGCCGGATTCCCAGTCCCCTTCCATAGCGACGACGCGGAGTGCCCTGGGGTTTAGTGGGTAGGCTGGTACACTAGGTACCAGGAGTCCCACATACCCGCCTGATTCCCTCAGGCGGGATGCGTAAATGCATTCCCCAGGGAAAACAAAAAAAAAAAAAAAGGCCGTCGCCTTGGCGTTCAGGTCGCCGTCATCGGCGTCGTGTCGTGGTACCGCCCTCCCGCACACTGCGGTGAGGACTTCGAGAAAATTCTCGAAGTCCGAAAGAGGGCGGTTTGGGGAGAAATATACCCCGACGAGGGCTATTTCCCCCCACGCGGCGGCCACGTATCCCGGTCCCCTCTCTAAGAGCGAGAGGGGAGGGGAGTCCGCGGAAGACCGCGCCACGAGCGCCACCGTGCCGTCCCGATCACCCAGCCATCGACTGGGGACCGAGTACGGCTCGGCGACCACCGCCACGTCCACCAACCACTCTGCCATGGACTGCATCAGCAGGTCCTGGGCAGCTCGGCAGTGGTTGGTGTTCGCCTGTAGGATGCGATGTTGAATCCCGTCCATCATTCGGACATCGCACCCCCCTCGTCAGCGGCCGAAGGCTCCGCGGGCGGGGCGGCCGAAGCGGCAGGCCGGATCGGCGCCTGCGCTTTCCCCTTCTTTGGGGGAGGATTACAGTTCCTCCCCTTCATGACGTGGCCCGCGGGGCGGCCGCTGGCGGCGCACACGGCGCAGTGCGGAGTGGCGGCCTTGCAGGAGGTGGACTTATGCCCCTCCTTGCCGCAGCGGTAGCATGTGTCCGACCGGTCCACTGGGGACGGACACATGGCTCGTGTGTGGCCGATGGCGAAGCACTTGTAGCAAAGGGCGTCGACCGTCGAACATCCGACAGGTCTGGGCCAATCTCTCGGAGATGCTCTTGAGGCGGGCGGCGAGTATTCTCTCGAACATCTTACCGACCTCATCAAGCAAGACGATGGGTCGGTATGCCGAGGGGGAGTCCACCGGCCGCAACTTGCGCACAGCGGCGAGGGGACACTCGACCCAGGCGGTGCCGAGCGAAGTGGGTGTCCGTCGGATCTTGCCAACCTTGACTTTATCCGCCGAACATCCACCCGCCTCCGCGATCGCCGACGCCACTTCAGTCGGCGTCGTGGCATCATCCAGGTCGAAGACCCTTAGTTCGCCCATTTTAGTTGGGCGAGCTACCCTGACTTCCTGCTTCCGCGCAGCGAGACGGTCGGCCTTCTCATCACGGTCGGGCCCGCTCAACTTGATGAGCACCCCTCCCGTGGCGGCCCTTTTAAAGCCGACCGTCTCGATGCCGAGGTCAGACACCCGAATCCGAGCCCTTGCGGCTGCCATGACCTCGGCATATGTCGCCGCCGCGCCTTCGACGACCGTGACGGCGACAGCCGCGGTCGTCGGTGGTGGCTTCGGTAGCCTTCCCTTTGGCGCCTTCTTAGCCGTAGGCTGAGGAGGCGCCTTCGGCCGCGGACCAGGTTTAGGCTTCCTGGCCGCTACCGTCGCTCAAGTCTCGGCAGGAGGAACTGCCGGCCGAGAGGAAGAAGAAGAGGGAACAGGCACCGAAGGTAGATCGGTTACCGGTGGAGCGGCCGGACCCGGCCGCCTCCTCCTCCTCCTCCCGTTTCTCCCCCCCTTAGGCGGAAGACTGGAAGGCTCCGAAGCCTCCACACTTGGCACAACTCTCCCCGCCAGAACGGGCCTGTACGCTCTGTCAGGGAAAAGTTCCGCCCTGAAGGCGGCCAGCTTCGCCTCCACGAGGACTCCTATCTGCTACAGGAGGCCAGCTTCACTGCCCCTTTGCAGACTCGGATCGCCGGTCTGGCCTTGTCGGTCCGCGACTTGCCTCGCCCCGATCGTGCCTTTGGCACTTTCCTTGCTGACGGTCGCCAGCTGGGCTCGGAGGTCCGCATTCTCCCTCTCGAGCCTCTCCACGTCGGCGTCCTTAGATTGACGCCGCAGGAGCTCGGCGACCGCTACCCCCATCTTGCGCGTGGCCTCGCGCAGGTCGCAGACAAGGCTCCCTTTGATTTTCCGGGAGCAGTCCGCGACCTTCTCTATGGCCAACAGGTTGTTGGCGATGCAGGCACCGATCTCTGTAGTAGGGCGTGCCTGCATCTCCGCCATGAGGGCGTCGGGTCCAGGGGAGTTCCCCTTAGCCCGCGCGACAAACGATGCCACGTCGGGGCCGGGAGACTCGTCCCCGGTCTGCCCGTCGGCCCGAATGCTGGGTCCAACCAACCTGTGCGAGGAGACGCTGCCACTCGAACAACTCATGTCCGAGTCGCAGCCACTCCTCTCGTCGCCGTTGGAGACAGGTGTGTCCGGGCGGATAAATCGCCCACGGCTGTCTCGTGCCGGCTCCTTACCATTCGGATCCTTGATCCGAATGCGGATCGCCGGTCTGGCCTTGTCGGTCCGCGACTTGCCTCGCCCCGATCGTGCCTTTGGCACTTTCGGGGGCGGCAGCACTTCGCTCGCCGACTTTGACCCCAGCGTCTCCTCCTCTCCCCTGACGCACAGGCGCTTCCGGCCATCGGGCCTTGCCTGCGCATTTTTGGTCCTCGCAGTCGTCGCGTCCAGACTGCGAGAACGAGTGGAGCCTCCTCGGCTCTTGACGTCCTTGCGGACGTGCAGATAGCAAATTTGGGTGCCACCCCCCATATTTCGAAATGGGGCACGAACCGGAGCTAGGCTCCGGGTGGGATTCCTCCCGACCTGAGTCGGTGAGACCCACCTGGGGATGTATATCTTTTTGTATACTTGCCATATTTGCTTTAATTTTTCCCCCCTCCTCAGCGCTAGGGGCCGAATGCCCTCCGACCATACATCCCCTCGGCACGCTAGACCTTGGGATTGTGGGTGATTTTTTATTGAGGTTTTCTTCCTCCCCGCCCCAGGGAAGAGACCCCGTTCTCCTCCCATGTGTAATGGGGCCGCTCACACGATCCACTCTGTATCACAGAGAAGTACAGGAGCAAACTACGCAGCAAACTACGGAGCTGCCGTCCGCTACGTTTCCACGTGGAGGTGACCGACATGCACCCCGTCATAATATGGACTTTTTTTTTTTTTTTGTTTACCTCGCTGGTGCGTACGGCAGTTCGAGGCCATCCCGACTGCCGTCCTCCTCGTGGCCGTATAAAACGGAACGGACCCCCATCTCACGCACCCACGGCCCGAGGGCGCGCCTTATTTATTCTGCCCCGGGCACTGGGGCTAGGAGGCCGGAAGGACGACGCCTCGGTCGTCCTCGTCGGGCGGGATCAGCCCTCTCCCGGGCCCGCCCTGCTATCTCCTTCTGGACCATGACGGTCTCACAGAAGGAGACTACGGCCTCCCACGCCGATTCCCTGCGGAGCATCGCCGACACGACTGCTCGCAGGGAGAGATCTCGCCCGATCTCCTGGACCAAGACCTGCCTTTCGGCGGCCCACGCGGGACACGCCGCCAGCGTATGCTGGGCAGTGTCTCGGTCCGCACCGCAATGGTGGCAAACTGCCGTCGCCTCGCGTCCGATCTTACACAGGTATTCTCCAAAGGAGCCGTGACCGGTAAACACCTGTGTAAGTCGGAAGGTGACTCGTCGCTTCTACGGCTACGGCACGTCCGCCGTGCGCTACGCGGACCATTCCCTCGCCGAGCTGGGGAGGATGGCGCAGGAGGACGAGGCGGAGATTCTGGAGGTCGCCTCCAAGTCCTCCAACTTGAAGGGGACCTTCCAGAAGTCCCTCAAGTGCCGGGCCGCCAGCATGCGGGGCATAGTGCAGGAGCTGCTGCAGCGTACGTCCACGGACGAGACGCGGCAGCTGCAGGCGAAGGTGGATCGCCTGCAGGCTGAAGTCAGCCAGCTCCACAAGAAGCTGGCTGAAGCCACGGCCCCGCCTTCCCAGGCGCCGCGGCCTGCAGGCGAGACCCGCGAAGGCCTCTCACCCTCCACGAACCTTGAGGAGGTAATCCGCAAGGTCGTGGCGGAGGAGAGGGCCTTCATCAGGGCCTGCTTCGCCGGCATTGAGGACCGCCTCTTGCCGGAGAAGCGCGTCCGCCCGCCTCTTAACGCCGACAAGAGGCAGGCCAAGCCGGGACCATCATCTCAGGCCCAGCCCCAGGCCCGGCCTGAGTCACGGGCTAAGTCCAAGCCCCGGGCTCAGAGGGACCCCGCTCCCACAGGGTCCCAGCCCCGGGCTCAGGAAGCCCCTGCCCAGCCCGAACCGTCCAACCAGGCGTGGACGGAGGTGGGCAAAAACGGAAAGGCGAAGAAGCCCAAGAAGGCCGCCCCTCCCAGCGTGCAGGCGCCCCGGAAAAAGAAGAGGGGGAAAAGGAAGGGGCGTAAGTCGGCGCCAAAACCCGCCGCCACCGCTTCAGCCGGCAGAAAGGCACCTGCCGGCAAAAAGCCGCTGTCCCCCCCTAAAACCGCCGCCGTCGTGGTGACGCTCACCGCGGAGGCCGCGGAACGGGGGGAGACGTACGTGTCCGTTTTGAAGCGGGCCCGCGCCAACGCCGATCCTGCCAAGCTCGGCATCGGCAGGATCTCGTGCCGCCAGACCCAGACCGGGGCTCGAGTATTCGAGTTCCCGGGGGCGCAGGGCGGCACGAACGCGGACCTCTTCGCAGCGAAGCTGCAAGAGGTCATCGCCGACGCGGCGAAGGTGGCGCGGCCTGTGCGGACCACCTCCTTAGAAGTGACCGATCTTGATGATACGGTCACCAAAGAGGAGGTGCTGGCGGCGGTCGCAGCTGCGGGAGGCTGCGATGTGGGGGCTATCAAAGGCCGGGACATTAGGCCCGGCCGTGGCGGCATGGGCACTATCCGCCTGGAGTGCCCAATCGCCGCAGCGGCGGCCGTCCAAGCTAAGGGACGGCTCCTCATCGGCTTCAGCTCGTGTGCGGTCCGAACACTGGCAGCGCTACCCATGCGCTGCTACAAGTGCTTCGCCATCGGCCACACACGAGCCATGTGTCCGTCCCCAGTGGACCGGTCGGACACATGTTACCGCTGCGGCAAGGAGGGGCACAAGGCCGCCTCCTGCAAGGCCGCCACTCCGCACTGCGCCGTGTGCGCCGCCAGTGGCCGCCCCGCGGGCCACGTCATGAAGGGGAGGAATTGCAATCCTCCCCCAAAGAAGGGGAAAGCGCAGGCGCCGATCCGGCCTGCCGCTCCGGCCGCCCCGCCCGCGGGGCCTCCGGCCGCTGACGAGGGGGGTGCGATGTCCGAATGATGGACGGGATCGAACATCGCATCCTCCAGGCGAACACCAACCACTGCCGAGCTGCCCAGGACCTGCTGATGCAGTCCATGGCAGAGTCGATCGGGACGGCACGGTGGCGATCGTGGCGCGGTCTTCCGCGGACTCCCCTTCCCTCTCGCTCTTAGAGAGGGGACCGGGATACGTGGCCGCCGTGTGGGGAGAAATAGCCCTCGTCGGGGTATATTTCTCCCCAAACCGCCCTCTTTCGGACTTCGAGAACTTTCTCGAAGTCCTCACCGCAGTGTGCGGGAGGGCGGTACCACGACAGGTCGCCGTCATCGGCGACCTGAACGCCAAGGCGACGGCCTGGGGCAACTCGGCTGCCACCAGCAACGTCCGGGGACAGGCCGTCCAATTGTGGGCGGCGTCGTCCGGAGTGTCCCTCTTGAATAGAGGGACAGTTCACACGTGCGTGCGGCAACGGGGAGGATCGGTGGTGGACCTTTCGTTCGCCACCCCCGTGCTCGCCGCCCGCGTTGTGAACTGGCGGGTGGAGATGGTCGAGACGCTGTCGGACCACAGGTACGTGCGGTTCGACATCTCCGCCCGCAACTCCCGGGGGACGGCGCCTGCGCGCCGGAGCCCCTTCCCGCGGTGGACCCTCTCCCACCTGGACCGGCAGGCGGCAGAGGAGGCGGCGTTCCTCCAGGACTGGCTTTCGCAGCCTGTCCAAGTCCTGGACGTGGACGCCGCTGCGGGCCAGCTTAGGGCGTCGCTGACCATGCCCCGGTCGCTGGCAACGCGAGCATGCCCCGGTCCCGACGTCCGCCTCCCCACCGGGCGGTGTTCTGGTGGTCGGAGGAGCTGGCGGGGCTTCGGTCCGCCTGCGTGGCGGCTAGGAGGGCCTTCACCCGGAGCCGTCGGCGCCGCTTGAGGGACCCGGGCCTCGAGGACGGCCTCTACGCTTCATACGTAGGGGCCAAGGAGGTCCTCAAGGCGGCGATGGGCGCCGCCAAGGACTCGGCAAACGCCGAGCTGTTGGAGGGTCTCGACAGGGACCCGTTCGGGAGGCCATATAAGGCGGCGCGCGATAAGCTGCGCCCCTTTGGCCCCCCACTGTCGGAGACCCTCGAGCCGGCCCTGCTGGACGGGGTGGTCCGGTCCCTGTTTCCGGAGGGGACCGACTTCACCCCGCCAGCGATGGGCCCTCCTCAGGAGGCGGCGCCCGAGGAAGAGGAGGAGGAGGTCCCTCCTCCTGTGACCTCGGCGGAGCTTGGCGTGGTGACTCTGCGTCTCCACGCCAAGAAGACGGCTCCAGGGCCGGACGGCGTTCCAGCGCGGGTGCTGGGAATCGCCGCCCGGCACATGGAGGACAGGCTTCGGGACTTTTTCGGCGCGTGTTTCACGGCCGGCAGGTTCCCGAAGCCCTGGCGGGACGGGCGGCTGTGCCTCATAAGGAAGGACGGCCGCCCGGCGGACTCCCCCTCGGCATACCGACCCATTGTTCTGCTCGATGAGGTCGGAAAGATGTTCGAGGGGTTAGTCGCCGCCAGGCTGAGGAGCCTCCTGCGGGAGGTGGGGCCGGACCTGTCGTACGCCCAATTCGGCTTCCGAGAAGGGCGTTCGACAGTGGATGCACTGGCCCGACTCAAGGGCCAGGTGCGAGAGGCCGTGGAGGCGGGGGATGGAGTGATGGCCGTGTCGTTCGACATAGCCAACGCCTTCAACTCCATCCCCCACCCCACCATTATGGAGGCACTCCGGTATCACGGTGTGCCTCCATACCTGCGGAGGCTCCTCGGGAGCTACCTGGAGGACCGCGGGGTCCTCCTGGTAGACAGGACGGGCGCGGTGCGGCGCAACAGGGCGGAGTCCGGCGTTCCACAGGGGTCAGTCCTCGGGCCACTCTTGTGGAACGTCGGATTCGACTGGCTCCTCCGCGGGTCCCTCCTCCGGGGGACGAGTGTCATCTGCTATGCGGATGACACCCTCCTCACAGCCCGGGGGAGAAACTTCGCGGAGGCGGCGATGCTCGCCTCGGCGGGCGGATCCCTCGTGGCGGGGAGGATCCGCCGCCTGGGCCTCAAGGTGGCGCTGCATAAGACCGAGGCCGTGTTCTTCCACGGGCCTCGGCAGCGCGCTCCCCCTGACGCCCACATCCACGTAGAGGGCGTCAGGGTCACGGTGAAGGCCCAGATGAAGTATCTGGGCCTAATAGTCGACAGCAGGTGGCGCTTCAGCCAGCACTTCGTCTGGCTGTCGACGCGCCTGCTGAAGACCGCGGGCGCCCTCTCGTGGCTCCTCCCAAATCTGGGAGGACCAAGGGCGAGATGCCGGCTACTATACGCCGGCATCTTGCGGAGCATGGCCCTCTATGGGGCCCCGATCTGGGCGGACTCCCTGAGCAGAAGGGAGAACGCCAGCGCCATTCGGAGGCCCCAGAGGGCCATAGCGCAGCGGGCCGCGAGAGCCTACCGCTCGGTCGGCTTCGCGGCGGCGTGCGCCTTGGCGGGCACCCCGCCTTGGGAGCTCGAGGCGTGGGTGCTGGCCAAGGTGTACGCATGGTCGCTCGGGGAGCACCCTGCGGCGGAACAGAGGGAGGCGGTCCGGCGCGAGGCGAGGGCTGCCGTCGTCCAGCACTGGGCGGCGGAGCTCGCCACCGCCACGTTCGGCCGCAGGACGTTAGACGCGCTCGGGCCAGTGCTCCGGGACTGGCTCGAGCGGTCCCACGGCTTCCTCTCTTTCCGTCTGGTGCAGGTACTATCCGGGCACGGATGCTTCGGATCCTACCTGCACCGGATCGGGAGAGAGGAAGCCCCGTCTTGCCACCACTGCGGCGCTGCAGAAGACACGGCGCAGCACACTCTCGAGTTGTGCGCGTCGTGGTCGGAGCAGCGCCGCAGGCTCACCGCGGTGATCGGCCGGGACCTCTCGCTCCCCAGCGTGGTCGCGTCCATGCTGGGCAGCGAGGAGGCCTGGGCCGCGGTCGCCTCCTTCTGCGAGGACGTGATGTCGCAGAAGGAGGCGGCGGAGCGAGCGCGGGAGGACGATCCTCTCGCTGCATCGCTCCGCAGGAGACGGTGGCGAAGGCGGAACGACCGCCGACCTCCACCCGGTGGCGAATAGCCCTACTCGCCACTCCGTCGGGCGGGAATGGCCCTCACTCAGCCATTCCCGGGCCCCTTCCTCCTGATGGGGGGGGGGGCGTGCGGGGCCCCGCTGTAAAGGCGGGCCATCGTCGGACGGGGACTGGACGTAAAGGCTGCGCCGGATTCCCAGTCCCCTTCCATAGAGACGACGCGGAGTGCCCTGGGGTTTAGTGGGTAGGCTGGTACATAGGTACCAGGAGTCCCACATACCCGCCTGATTCCCTCAGGCGGGATGCGTAAATGCATTCCCCAGGGAAAAAAAAAAAAAAAAAAAAAGGGAGGCACACGATGGTCATAATATGGTCTTAAAATATTTTCGAATAAAAAGTTTCGGTTTTTGACAATTTACTCCCGTTCCTGTAGTCCGATTCCTAAGAACGGGGGCTCGTTCGACTCGTGACGTCGGCGGCCACCTAATGGAGTAAATCACGAAGAAAATCGGGAAAATTTTCCTAAGAAAATTGTCAAAAAATCGAAATTTTTAATGTAAATTCACGAATAAAAATAAGACGCCGGACTATCGAGGGCCAACGACGATTGAATAGGGTCGATTTAACTATTTTAAAAAGAAAAATAATTTGAAAAATTCAAAATCGACCAGCAATTTATCGAAAAGTACCGAAAATATTATTTATGTAAAAAAAAAATTGAATTAATATACATACAACGCCGTAATAGGAAAAGATTTCGACGATGCAGTCCTGTTGAAAATGCCGAATTATATATACATATAGGTATTTAAAATTTTGATTTTCGGTAAAAAATAGCCGAAATTTTTAAGTATGAAAATTTTTTTGAAAAATCGAAAATAGAAATCGTTATCGTTCCTGCAACTTGTATGACTACTCCGATAATAATCGGAACAGATGTTCTGAATAGAGAAGGAGTTACTTATGTTCGCACAAAAAATAGTCAGTTTTTAACGCATACTCCTAATTTTGTTGCTCCTGTTATCACAAATAAATTAGATAACGTAAAAACACCTCTTCAAGGTGAAGATCTCGATACGTTAATGTCAGTAATAAAAGACTTTTCTGCATTTTTCATATCAGGAACTCCCACATCAACTGTAAAAACCTGTAAAATGCACATTAACTTAACTAGTGACGTTCCTGTAGCGTACCATCCATACCGTTTATCATATCAGGAAAAACTTAAAGTTCGTGAGATTGTTAAGGATGTATTAGACAAACAAATTATCAGAAAGTCCAATTCCGAATATGCCAGCTCGATAATCCTCGTAAAAAAAAGAAGGATGGTGCGGACAGAATGTGTGTTGACTTTCGAGCACTCAACCGCATTACTGTTAAGGATAGGTATCCGCTTCCGCTTATAGACGATCACATTGATCGTCTCGGTCGATCAAAGTTTTTTACTAGTCTGGATATGGCATCGGGCTTTCATCAAATACCCATTGATGAAGACTCTGTACATAAAACCGCATTTGTGACACCTGAGTCACATTATGAGTATCTAAAAATGCCTTTTGGTCTTTGCAATTCGCCAACGGTTTATCAGCGTATAATTAATAATACACTGCGCAAATTTATTGACTCGGGAGACGGTCTCGTGTATGTAGATGACGTGCTGATCTTAAGCAATTCCATTAGCAACGGTATTCAAATATTGCGCGAAGTGTTAGTGACCTTAACCGAGGCGGGCTTTTCAATTAATTTGCGAAAGTGCTCCTTTCTCACTAACGAGATAGAGTACTTAGGTCGAGTCATCATTCATGGTCAGGTTAGGCCGAACCCTCGTAAGATAGAAGCGCTAGTTAATACTCCTGTTCCGACCAATGTTAAACAGGTCCGCCAATTTCTTGGCCTAGCAGGGTATTTTCGTCGTTACATTGAGGGTTATGCAACAAAAACTGCTTGCATTTCGCGTCTTACAAAGAAAG
Source organism: Hypolimnas misippus (assembly GCA_037950945.1). Lineage (NCBI taxonomy): Eukaryota > Metazoa > Arthropoda > Insecta > Lepidoptera > Nymphalidae > Hypolimnas > Hypolimnas misippus. The sequence goes on from JBBEEQ010000007.1 coordinate 5,731,221, forward strand.
GCGTTAAATTTGACTGGGGACCTGAACAAAAACAAGTGCGCTTAGACCTTATAAAATACTTAACAAGCGAACCAATTTTAGCCATTTTCGACCCTAGTAACGCTACTGAGCTCCATACAGATGCATCTAGTTCAGGATATGGTGCTGTTCTAATGCAGTCATCCACAAGTGGACGTAAATGTGTGATAACTTATTTTAGCAAGGTAACACAAGGAGCAGAAAGCAGATACCACTCTTACGAGTTGGAGACCCTGGCGGTCGTCAGAGCATTAAAACACTTCCGACATTATTTGATTTGTCTGACATTCAAAATTATAACGGACTGCAACGCTCTGAAAGCCACTGAGCGCAAAAAGGATTTGCTTCCGCGGGTTGCACGCTGGTGGATTTATTTACAAGATTTTAATTTCACCATCGAGTATAGAATAGGGGTAATGATGGGTCATGCTGATTATTTAAGCAGGAATCCACCAACGAAACAAGTTAACAGCGTTGAGAGACCCTTGAATTGGGCTCAAATTGCTCAGTCGGCCGACAACGAAACTTTAGATTTGCTTCAAAAACTAAATGATGGGGTTTTGGACTCAAGTCGCTATGTTTGTCGTAATGACGTACTTTATTACCGTTACTCGCCCGTTGGGGAAGAGTCGCGACTATTGTGTTTTATTCCGGAAGGGCATCGGCTTAGTTTGCTTCGCGTTTTTCATGACGAACATGAACATATTAGCGCCGTTTCCAGGATTAAAAAATTTTGTTCAAAAATATGTCTCCCACTGCTTAGTTTGCATTTCCAAGAAACGAGTACCCAGAGCCCCTCTACAACCTATTACGTCATGGGAAAAATCAGATATCCCATTCGATACGGTACATGCTGATGTCTTGGGGCCGATGCCTGAGTCTAATGGCTACAAGTTTGTTTTTGTACTCGTTGATTCGTTTACAAAGTTTTGTTTACTTTACCCCCTATCCAGACAAGACCCTGACGAACTTAAACGAGTGTTTAACAATGCGATTTCCTTATTTGGTACGCCTAAATTATTAGTATGTGATAGAGGTCGCATGTTTGTAGCCTCCAGCTTTACCAATTGGATCGTTGAATTGGGATGTAATATTCACTATGTAACACCCGAGATGCACCACGCAAACGGGCAAGCAGAGCGTTACGTACGAACGATTCTGAACTTACTTCGCATTGAGATTCTGAATAATAATTCATCATGGTCCAATGCTTTAAGCAGAATTCAATTAGTACTCAACATAACCAAACAAAAAACTACACAGTTGTCACCGTTATATTTTTTGATTGGTACTAACGCGACCACGCCTGTTATTCGTGCGCTAATTCGCGATATAGCGATTGAGGATTCAAATCCCAATGCCGAGGCAAGAAGGGAAATTAGCAGAAGTCGAGCGAAAGGCTTACTCAAACGTAATCAACGTTATCAGGACTCTCATGTGAATCGTCAACGGCATTCCCCCAGGGTGTTTAAGTTGGACGATCTGGTTTTCGTCATAAAATACTCCCAATCGACTAGAAAACTAGACTCGGGGATGAGAGGACCATACCGTGTTGTTAAGGTGTTACCGAGTGATTGCTACCAGCTCAAACTTCTAAGCGGAGGTCTTGGTAAAACTACCCAAGCTGCGGCACAATATATGGTTCCTTGGAAAGGAGAGACAGTTGTGCTGCATTTTTCACAAGTAAGTTTGTTAATTATTTTTGTATATGTTCCAGCTTTTAGGTATTCAGTGGCTCTTGGTGTAGTGAATTTGCGAAGTAACTGAATGTGCAACTTAAATGTATGAAAGTTGGATGGCAGCGACTTTTGTGGAGGCATTGACGATGATTCTACTGGGCGCCACTGGTGGCCTACTTGGGCTTTATGCCTGGCAGACACATTTCTAATGTGTATTGGGCTTTATGCCTGGCAGACACATTTCTAATGTGTATTGGGCTTTATGCCTGGCAGACACATTTCTAATGTGTATTGGGCTTTATGCCTGGCAGACACATATCTAATGTGTATTGGGCTTTATGCCTGGCAGACACATTTCTAATGTGTATTGGGCTTTATGCCTGGCAGACACAATGTTTATTGTGTAGTGGTCTTATGTCCTGCAGACACGTTTTAAACGTGTAACGTACTAACACATATGTGAATGCTTGAGACACGTGTCTGAAGATGTGTGATTCTTGATGAAAGTGGTGTAAATGGTCTAAGGAATTAGCTGAGTATGAATCTATGACAGAGGGCCTTAAATGCGTGATGTATGAAAGAATACGCAACATATGTTTACGATTACCATTAAAATTGATTTTGTTTCATTTTAGATTCTGGAAATGACGATAGCGATGAAAATGGTGACCCTAGAGCTGGCCCTTTTTCGGTTCCTACAAGTACCTAGCCGAAGATATTTTTGCGACACTGCGGACGAGGACTTCGCAAGCATCAGGATAGGCCGTATAAGAATAAATCATGGAAAATAATTCTAATCTGTGACGTCACGACCGCCTGAGATTTAAGCAGTATTCAACACGTGTTTGGGACATTCGCTTGTCGGTCGTTGGTTAGGAAGGTTGTTCGGCGTAATTTGCGATTAATCATAAACAACTTTCTTTTTATTCTGAATTGTTAAACTTATCTTGTTTTCTTTGTTAATTAAATTATAATTGTCGGATTTAGAGATTATTTTGAAATTATTTAAAATTGTAAATTTGATTAAAACATTTTTGTGATTCAAACTTGTATTTTTTTATTAAAATCCACTTCTGGTTCCTAAAAATATACATTAAACGAAGTGGTAATCGCTTCGGTGCGTTCCTAACGGTTCTTTTGTTTACTATATAATATGGACTTTTTTTTTGTTTACGCAGGGGAAATCTTCGAAAAGATACCCGATTCCTGCGGGGGAGATCGGGTTATGTGGAGATTTATACCCACTAAAACCCCTGGCTTGGCCTTTCTCAGCACGGAAATGGAGAGGCCTCGGGACCGCTTGCGCATGCGCATCCGCTGCCCCTCCCGTGCGACGCTCCGCTCGTGGCTGGCGGAGCTCGTCTCAGGAGGGCAAAGTCTAATATTGCCCTCCCCGCACCCCTCGCTGGTGCGTACGGCAGTTCGAGGCCATCCCGACTGCCGTCCTCCTCGTGGCCGTATGAAAACGGATGCGCGGGACCCCCATCTCACGCACCCACGGCCCGAGGGCGCGCCTTATTTATTCTGCCCCGGGCACTGGGGCTAGGAGGCCGGAAGGACGACGCCTCGGTCGTCCTCGTCGGGCGGGATCGGTCCTCTCCCGGGCCCGCCCTGCTATCTCCTTCTGGACCATGACGGTCTCACAGAAGGAGACTACGGCCTCCCACGCCGATTCCCTGGGGAGCATCGCCGACACGACTGCTCGCAGGGAGAGATCTCGCCCGATCTCCTGGACCAAGACCTGCCTTTCGGCGGCTCACGCGAGACACGCCGCCAGCGTATGCTGGGCAGTGTCTCGGTCCGCACCGCAATGGTGGCAAACTGCCGTCGCCTCGCGTCCGATCTTACACAGGTATTCTCCAAAGGAGCCGTGACCGGTAAACACCTGTGTAAGTCGGAAGGTGACTCGTCGCTTCCTCCTCATCTAGGCCTCGAAGGCCGGCAGGATCGCTGCCACGACGCGCTTATGCGCGTACCGCTCCTCTCGGAGACGGGCGCACCACGTCGCGACAGCCCTTCGGTGCTCCTGCCGCTTCAGCGCTCCGAAAGCACTGGAGGGGAAGGACGCAATTCCGCCACTTTGACGAAGGACGCGAATCCGGTCATAGACCCTTGCGTCCCTCTCCGCCAGAATGTCCAAGGGCGGAAAGCACGCCAGGACAGTTGCCGCCTCAAAGGATATCGTGCGATGCGGACTATACAGATGGCCACTCTCCGCTGCAGACTCAGAATCTTAGTCTTACAGCGGCGGACGCCCGACAGTCGGTGAGACCATACGGGCGTACCGTAGAGGGCCATCGATCGCACGACACCGGCGTAGAGACGACGAACCTCTTCCCACGGCCCCCCGAGATTAGGCAGCAGTCTGTGAATCGCACCCACTACCTTCTCGATCCGGAGCCAGGAGCTTGAAGTGCTCTTCAAAGCTCCAGCGACCGTCCAGAACACCTGCGGTAGCTGTTCCTCGGTGACATTTACTTCCCCGTAACATGGACCAAATTTTTTGTGGCAAGTAGAGTTCCAAACATGTAAATAAAGTTGGGTTGGTGGTTGTTCCACCGCAAACTATATTGTTGTGACATCGCGGTCTTCCCATCCACAACGCCAAAGTGAAGATGTCACACTTAATTTCAATTACTTATCCTATCCAGTACCTCGTATGGACCGGTGTAAGGAGGTTGTAAAGCGCCACGTAGAGAGTCATCTCCCAAGAAGACATGGCTCGATGACGTAAGGTCCTTGTAAATGAAGATTTTGTCCTTGCAATGACGCGCAGCGGGTGACGGCTGGAGTTTCATTGCGAAGCGATTACGGCTAGTGAAGTCAGATATGTATGTCTACACTATCTGGTACAGATGCCTGAAAGAATTCACTGGGTAAGCGTAGAGGCTCCCCATAAACCAGCTCAGCTGAGGAGGTTTGGAGGTCCTCTTTAAATGAGCTTCTGATCCCGAGCAGTGCCAGAGGTAGCAAGTCAACCCAGTTGGCGTCTGTGTAACACATGAGCGCTGCCTTTAACTGACGGTGGAATCGTTCTACCATGCCATTGCAACTCAGATGATAAGCGGTTGTTCTTCTGTGTTTGAATCCAATCACTTTTCCCAAGTATAGAAAAAGTGAAGATTCAAACTGTCTGCCACGGTCGGTGACTATATCAGTAAGACATCCAAATCTGGATATCCACGATAACAATGCGTTACTAACGGATTCCGCTGTGATGTCCGTCATCGGAGTTACTTCGGGCCAACGAGTAAAACGATCCACTACCGTCAGGCAATAACGATAGCCTTGAGATGGAGGAAGAGGGCCAACTATGCCCACATGGATGTAAGCAAATCTAGCGCGAGGTATGTCAAATGTACCGAATGGAGATGATACATGCCGGTGTACATACCTTGGCACGTTGGCATGAAAGGCATTTTCGTGACCAGTCTCGAAAATCTTTACGAACTCCGGGCCAAACGAACCGTTGAGATATCATTTTGGCCGTAGCGTTGGCCCCAGGATGACTGAGATTGTGAAGACTGTCGAAGAGTTGTTTTCGTAATGGCTTAGTCACGAAAGGTCTTGCCGTAGATGTGCTTACATCGCAATAGAGCATAGTTGAGCTCTTAGGAACTTGCAACTTTTCCAGACGAAGAGAAGATTCACCATTAAGAAGACGAGTGAGCTCTTGGTCACAATTTTGCGATGTTGCAAGCAAGTCAAAGTCGATTGGTCTCTGCAATTTATCGATACGCGACAAAGTATCGGCAACGATATTATCTTTGCCCGAAAGGTGTCGAATATCGGTAGTGAATTGCGAGATATAATCGAGATGTCGATATTGCCGAGGAGAGCAGTTGGCTTTTCTTTCGTTGAAAGCGAAAGCGAGCGGCTTGTGATCCGTGTATATTGTAAAATGCCTTGCTTCCAACATGTGTCAACAATGTTTAATGGCTTCGTAAATGGCCAAGAGTTCACGATCGTAAGGTGAATACTTCTGCTGAGAAGGGCTCAATTTTCTGGAAAAGAATGCAAGCGGTTCCCATTCACCATCCTTGAGCTGCTGCAAAACTGGTGCAGCATTGCCATGTCTGATGCGTCTGTAACTAACGCCAGCTTCGCCTGACAGTCTGGGTATGCGAGCATTGCAGCGTTTGACAAGCTGTCCTTGCACTGCTCGAAAGCTAAAAGCGTATCCGGGGTTAAGCTGATAGGCTGAGAAGCCAAGCTTAGCTGAGCCAGCAAGCAGGGCGTTTAAAGGTGTTTGAATTTTTGCGGCGTGAGGAATGAAGCGCCTATAAAAATTAAGCATGCCTAAGAATCGCCTTAACTGCTTTATTGTCGCGGGCACAGAGAAGTCCTTGATGGCTTCTACCTTTGAATCTAAAGGCTTTGTACCAGATGTGGATATTTGGTAACCTAGAAATGTAACCTCACTAGCTTCGAAAACGCATTTCGCAGTATTAATGAGGATACCGTATTCCTTTATTGCTGGGCTTAGAGAGTTGAGGATAATGAAAAACACTAACTAGTTCACGATTTATTTCTGAGAGAGTACGATAAGACACACTGATTTACATATGCAATGTTTCGACTTTTATATATGATTTTTACAAAAGAATATGTAAAACAATGTAAAACAGTTTAGACAAAGAATATGAACTTACTAACTGTTTACTTAAATACCTATGTGCGTATACGGCACATTACTCCCTCCTTACAAAAAAAAAATAAGAAACTGTTAAAAAATATTGAAGGAAATTCATGATGAATTATGCGTGTCGAATACAATTACACATTACAAAATATACGAATATAAAAAGTATAAAAAGACAGATTATATAGACAATATTAAAAAAACAAAATAAACAAGAATATATCTTAACAAATAAGTAATCTGAATATAGATATACCTATAGATATGTAAATTTGACGTCTCTACAACTTTTTTAAACATATACTATGAACATTAACTATTAAACATATGAGTTGAAGATTTATCACGAAAAATAACACACTTTAACTCTATTATTCACTCTATCACACAATGATTTGTTAGGTGGTCGGGCCATTTGAGCCCGGTTCGCCCCTGCGATATGCCACCGTTGTGCAACCCTCTAATTCTCTGCGTATATATCTTCCATAATTCATTTTGCAATGTTTCCACATCAAATATCCAATGATTGCAAAAATAAATAAAGTGACAAAAATTAGATAAATTTCTATTCTGAACATAACAGTTTCCATCTGCGTTGAAGTAGCAGAAGCGCCATTACCGGCGCCATTCTGCGATATTATAATTTGCTCTTCTTTGCTCTTGCTTTGTTCTTTTCCCATATTTTTTATGTATTTTCAAGTGTCAATGAAGATGATGTGCTTACAGATTGAAGCGAACTACTGGTTTACTAATTCGACCAGATCTTGTAATCTTCGGGTCAGTTGATCCTGTGTTTACGTTAGCCGTATCCTTATATGGCGCGCTCTTACATTCTTCGGTGTCAATTGTTAACGCCGGCTTTAATCGATCGATACTAATACATTTCTCCGTGTCTGCTTTATGTATTTTAAAATATTTGTCTGTACGTTCGATTACTTCGTATGGACCGGAGTATGGTGAAGGTAAAGGTTTTGTGACCTTATCTTCACGCACAAATACAAGAGTACAGTCTTTCAAATTAGCATGTACAAATATTTTCCCTTGCCTCGTGTTTTTTCTAGGAACAGAGGATAAATTCGTAATTCTCTCGCGTATTTTTTAACAAAAATATAATCGTCGGAAATATCATGCCTTTGCGGCTGAAAGAAATCTCCGGGTAATCTGATCACTTCTCCATAGACTAACTCTGCCGCGCTTATTTGCGTGTCATCGCGTAAGCATGTTCTTAACCCTAGTAAAGCTGATGGCAACTCTGAAACCCAATGAGTCGTATTTCCTCTACACATAAGCGCTGTTTTAAGACTACGATGCCACCGTTCTATCATCCCGTTTGACTGAGGATGGTAGGCAGTGGATCTAATTCTTGATATGCCCATTTTCTTTGTTAAACACCTAAATAAACTAGACTCGAATTGATGACCTTGGTCCGTGGTTAATCTTAAAGGACAACCAAATCGCACTATCCAACCGCTGTAAATTATGTCGGCAATAATTTGGTTTCTGCTGTAATGTCTTGTCAGGGTATGCTTCTGGCCAGTCAGTGTTTCTGTCCATCATAGTAACTATGTACCTATAGCCATCGCAATAGCTTAAGGGACCGACTATGTCCATGTGTAAATGCTCAAATCTGTTTCTATACATAAATTTTCCGTGTGCCGATAGTAGATATATAACTATATATATGTGCGTGCTGCGTCACCACAGATGAGCGCCAATAAAGTAAGTGCGTAATGAGCTACAGCGCGTTTCACTTATGTCCTATATTTACCAGTGGCGACGAGAAACATCTACTCACAAAGCAAAAAATAAAAAACGAACAAAGGATCTGAGGCGGATTAAAACGTTTTCCAATTTTAAGCCGTTTTTTGCAAATATGACTACATTTAATCATCAGCATCAAGATTGGGTCACATATAAAAGTCGACTCCAGCAGTGGTTCGTGGCAAATGACATCGATGGCGAATCGGACAAAGGAGGACTTAAAAGGCGCGCCATATTGCCCAGCGCATTCGACGAGAGCATTTATCAACTGGCCAGCAATCTCGTTTTTCCAAAAACTCACTGCGAGTTATGTGGAAATTGTACGAGTTTTGGATGTACATTTTACTCCAAAGCGCTGCGGGTTTGCAGAACTCGCAAATCTATTTTACGAACGTAGTGCAGTGGAAGTGGAGTGTAGTAGAATATAAATAAAAATAAAACGAGAATAAAATATAATATAATGTAACAAGATGACCCATAGAAAAGGGGCGTGAAAAACGATCACGCCATTGAATCATGCTACGTGTCAAGCTGGGGGCCATTCGTATCGTTGCAAGCACATTCTTGCTCGGACGGTCGGAGCGTGCAGATCTCGTTATTTAAATGAAATTTACTTTATCTTTAAGTGTTATTAATTTATTATTTTTATATATTTTTGTAATTTTGGAATATAAGTTTTGAGTTAGTTTTGTATTTTTTTTTAATTAATTTCACTTCTGGTCGATAATATCAGAAGTGGGATAGTGCCTCATTGCCTACCCGCTTTTTGGTAAACCTTTCGAGACTAAATGCGTTTGAAGATCGTTTTATTGCACCGCTGCCGCCGTCCGGGTTATCGTTACAGGTTCCATCGACGTCGTTGAGGCATACACCGCAACCGCCACAAGTACTTCCCGCACTCACAAGAGACGTGACCACCGACGACACCCGAGATGACGACTCGACGATGGACCGACAATCTCCTTCGTTGTCACGAGAAAGTATCTCCACAGGCGAAGACACAGCGGGCAGAATTGCGGAGGCCATCACTTCGTTAGTCAAAGTAAGGTCTCATATTTATTTCATTTCTAACTTTGATCCGTACGTTCACAATATCGACGTCTGGTGTGAGGAGGAGGGCTAAATAAATTAACGGTTGGGACGATAATGAGTGTCTTTCGCGAATCGGAAATTGTTTAAAGGGGGACGCGTTTGTGGCTCAACGAGTGGTCCAGTGATGATTGTTCATGGACAAACTTTAAACGCGAATTTAAAGCACTGTGCCCGCGAGCCGTCGATATTGCGAACATTCTTTACGAAGTGATGACCAAAGATTCCAAAAGTTATGTCTCTTATGCCGAAGACGTTCCTTGTTGAGATTACGCCTAGTTAAAGGATTGTCCGATGAATTAATTGTTGCCATAATACTGAGGGGTATCACTGATCCTCATATTAAAGCCGCGGCCACGAATTCTTAACTACAACCTAATGATCTAGTGCAATTTTTGTCAATGTACGTAAAGCCAAAAAATGATTTTCAATCTACCCGCGATATTTCGCGTACTAGTACTTACTTATCTATGATTAGGAATAATGGAAATAAGAGAGGGGTTAACGATTTAACATGTCATTTTTGTGGTAAGGTGGGACATAAACGTATAGATTGCATTAGCGCAAAAAGAATGCGGCCAATTAATCGTTTAGAGTCGAAGTCGCCTAAAACGGAGTCGGAGTCAATGATTGCTTTGCAAAACAGCGTTCGGAGTCAACAAATCATCCAACGTAATGTTAACTTTTGTACAAAATTAAATAGTACTACATTAAAATCGACTACTGACATTACAAGTGCAGTAATCAATGGTGTACCGGTTGATGTATTAGTAGACAGCGGTTCCTGTATATCACTTATTTCCAATTCATTACTAAAGCATTTTAACGTAAATCAGAAACCAACTTATCCGGCTTTACGAGGTATAGGTAGTCAGCTTGTCGAATGTACTTCGTTTGTAACATTAATTATTGAACTACCCCACATATCTGTCGATGCAGATTTTTATGTAGTACCGCATAGTTGCATCAATACTCCGGTTATTATAGGAACGGACATTTTGAATCGGGAGGGTATTACATATATCCGATAAAACGGTATTCAACTTTTGACGCATTCAGATACGCCTTTACCTGTAAACAACATTTTCGATATTAATAATATTAACACGCCTCTCAAAGGTGAAGAAGAAGAACAACTTTTATCGATTATTAGTAATTTTTCAAAATCGTTTATAAGTGGCACCGCTTCTTCAACAGTTACGACGGGTAGCATGAAAATAGAGCTTTCCAATAACGAACCGGTATGCTATAGGCCGTACAAATTGTCGCATGATGAGAGGCTTCCCGTTCGAAATATTAGTTCAATTGCCAAAACCGCTTTTGTGACGCCAGAAGGTCATTTTCATTCATTCAGGATTTTCTATTAATCTTAAGAAATGCACTTTCCTTAGTAGTGAAATAGAATATCTTGGGAGGGTAATTAAGAATGGTCAGGTTAGGCCGAGCACGCGTAAAGTACAAGCGTTGGTAAGTTCATCAAAGCCTCGTAACGTTAAACAAATTCGTCAGTTTCTTGGCCTTGTGGGCTATTTTTTATTATTTGACTGACAGGTTGGCGCAGTGATCACTACAACTGACTGAAGCGCTAACGGTCGCGGGTTCGGTCCCCGCTCACGGCAAACGTCTGTATTGGTCATACGGATTTTTGCCGTGGTCTGGGTGTTTGTGCTTGTATTATATGTGTTTCCGGATCCCCGATACAGGATCATAAGATCCTAATGGGGGTCCGTTGGGTGTGATGCGGTTATTTTATTTATTTATTTGACAGCTTGCATTGCACGTTTAACTAAAAAGAATGTGTCCTTTGAGTGGGGAATCGATCAAGATAAAGCACGCGAGTACATAATCGATCGCTTAACAAACGAACCCGTCCTTGCTATTTACGACCCCAAATTACCGACTGAACTACACACTGATGCGAGCGTAATTGGTTATGGTGCGGTACTAATACAAATAGACGAAGGTGGACTTAGACGCGCGGTGGCGTATTATAGTAAATCAACCCAGGGTGCGGAATCCAAATACCATTCGTACGAATTGGAAATCTTGGCTGTAGTTAGGGCCCTCCAAAATTTTAGAAAGTACTTGTTAGGAATATCCTTTAAAATTATTACGGACTGTAATGCCTTAAAGTTAACCGAACGCAAAAAGATTTACTTCCTCGAGTAGCTAGGTGGTGGCTTTCTATGCAAGACTACCAGTACACTTTTGAATATATGAAAGGGGCTTTAATGTCTCATGCTGATTTTCTGAGTAGGAATCCTATTGATGTATGTCATATACAAAATCCTAAAAATTGGGCTAAATTAGCTCAATCCGCGGATAAAGAGACTCATAACTTCATCGATAAAATTAATAATGGCCAGTTAGATTCTTCTCGATATATTTTAAAGAATGGTCTTTTGTACGTTAAATTTCTTGTCACTGGTGAGGAATCTCGTTTATTGTGTTATATTCCTAAGGGGTAAAAATGTTTAAACAATGATTACTGTGAAAGATATCGGAATAAATATGTTTAATAGATACTGTGAAAAGCAGTTCAGTGTTATAAAAAATATCTATTCACCATTCACCTAAGTAAGGATACTTGGTGAGCTATTTTTTTTTAATATTTTGTTTTTTAAAGTTTCAGATGTATAGTGATCAACCGATCACGTGTGACACCATTTAATTTTATTAGAAAAGTATTTCATTACTTTTTTTATAATAATATTCAAATATGAATAGGCTTGTTTAAGGTATAAAAATTATGATTGTTATTTAAAATAGCTTATGAAAGATTAGTTGTGATAGACTATAAATACAATAGTAGAACATTTTTAAATCTAATAATTATTAAAAAATAGTATTTTAATACTTCATTAGGTAAAGGATTATGTTGTTACTTGAATTATTTTCTTACTAATATTATAAACGTGAAATGTGTATGTATGTATCGATGTTTGTTATTCTTTCACGCAAAAAGCTTCTACATCAAAATAACACATAAACTACCTATTCTATCTACTTTTACCAACATACCACGCGTGTACCACTTTAATATTAATTATTTTGTCACAAACAGTTCTCAGAAACATGCTCTGGACCTATTTCTTTCTGTTCATGACTTAGCACAATATGTAAATCAACCTACTTACTTCACTGACAATACCGAAGCATTGATTGACCTTATATGCTCAAATACTAGAGTGAATCGAGTAATGACTGACTACGTCGCTGAATTTGGCGGCCATGCATTTGTATTCTGCGAAATAAATATTTAAAAAGTAAGACGCTACCAGAAACTGTAACGTATAGACCTATTAAGGATATTAATCTAGAAGTTCTTACGACTACACTTGATTTGATTAATTAGCGGGTGTTGGGTACTTCGATAGTTCAGTGGTATGGTAATTCGTTAAATTGCTTTAAAAAACTCTTGGGCTCAAAGACTTACCGCCAATGCCGTCACCAGGGTATTGAAATCACTTTAATAACGTCCCGGGACGATTGGATTCCACTATATATGATAGTTCAAAGCAATTCACAACAGAATCCACAAAATCCATACACATAACAACACAATTCTTTATTATTTTTTAATTATTGTCGGAGCTCGCGGTGTGCGATTCGAAAACTCTCGATGAACGGGGCGACACCAGCGCCCGCGCAGTCATGGCGGCACTTTGGCGAACTTCCCGTCGATTTGGCGGGAATAGTACGAGCCCAAGATCCTACATTCCCCCCACCGAAATCCGACAGGATTTCACCAGTTACGATATCAACCAATTGAAAATATTTGAATAAGAGGTTTAGTATATGTATATATATATAGTACTAATGCTTAGTATAGTGGACTGTATAAAATAAATGATATTGAAAACAAATGGAAATATATACCTATATTATAAACTAAATAAATTGAATTGTATATATGTACATAGCTGCAATAGTTAAGTATAATTATAATAGTCGAATAGTTGAAATTTTAATTGTTAAGTTGACTCATCTTCTTTAGGTAGTGGTCTCAATTTAACGACTGGACGCGTAAATTCAGAGTTCCTTGTTCGTACACGAACAACGCGAACTATGCCGCCTGGCCCTGGGTACAATTTGGTTACCAGACCACGGCTCCATTGCAAAGGCGGGGCATCTGAATGTATGAGAACAAGATCACCTATTTTAAGATTTTGACGAACATTATACCCTTTTTTGACGCTGTTGCAGCAAGTGCAAGTAATCTTGCTTCCACTTTTTCCAAAACATCTGTGATACCTGTTGCACAAGTTGCCAACGGTTTAATCGATTAACAGAAAAGTCAGTAATATCATACTCCGGTACAGATAGTAAATCACGCCCTACCAAGAAATGTGAAGGGGTTAAAATTTCGAATTCGCTTGGATCGCTAGACAATGCACACAGCGGTCTAGAATTTAACACCGCTTCGACTCGAGAAAATATAGTAGTAAGTTCTTCAAAAGTTAAAGCTTTAGGACCAATGGTACGTTTTAACTGTAGCTTGGCGGATTTGATAGCAGACTCGAAAATTCCACCAAAATGACTACCAGTAGGAGGATTATGCTTCCAATCAATATTACGCGAAATAAATTCATTAGATAAATCTTTAAAGTTAGAATTGAGAAATTGAGTTACTTCCTTAATATGTTTACCAGCAGAAACAAAATTGGTACCGTTGTCTGATATCATCGAACGACAAAGACCTCGTCGTGCTGTAAAGCGATCCAAACATGCTAGAAAGCATTCTGTACTCAAGGATGACACTACCTCCAAGTGCACCGCACGTGTTGCACAGCAAACAAAGAGACAGAGATATGCTTTAGAGATACGGGCGTTTTTGCGTGTCGACTCTTTAATGTAGAAAGGACCGCCTATATCTATGCCGACCGTATGAAAGGCGTGAATATTTTCTAATCGAAACTTCGGTAATTCACCCATTATAGGTTGTTTGATAGATGGAGAAACTTTGAAACATGAGATACACTTAATTGTACGCGACCTAATAACTTTACGAGCAGAAATTATCCAGTATTTTTGACTCAAGATACTTTGAAGGGTACGAGGACCTATATGCAAATAAGTCCTATGATAATGATCGATCAGTATATTTGTGAAGTGACATTTTTTAGGAAGCAGCAAAGGATGTTTTTTGTCGAATGATAATTCTGATTGAGAAAGTCTACCCCCCACCCTGAGAAGTTTGCTTGAATCCAGAAATGGGTTGAGCTTTCGCAAGGAAGTGCTACATTGTTCACCCTTGCCTAACAATGTTATATCAACAGAAAAATAATGATTTTGCAAACTTCTAACAATCGCATCGTGAGCCTTACGAATATCGATTATAGAAATTGATTTCCACTTAGAAGGACGTTTACGATGTTTGATATTAGAAATGAATAAGTAGCACCGTGCTACTACATTAAGTAACTTATTGAAGCTAGAAAACTTTTCTGTTAAATCGACAATTAAATTTGACTGCGACGATTCAGAGACAACTAAACTATGAGAAGCTAGTTTGAGCTCAGGAGGATTATCAACTTTAAATTCTGCTATAGACTTAATAGGCCAAGTAGGTCTGTCATCGTAAAGCCATCCTGGTCCGTTGAGCCACTCAGGCATGTCGAGCAAAGCAGAAGGTAAAGCGCCCCTAGAGCAAACGTCTGCTGGATTGCTGGCACCAGAGACATGATACCAACTTGAACTAGGTACCGCATCTATTATTTTAGCAACACGTGTGCCAACAAATGTTTTTAAATTAAAACTCGGAATATTAAGCCAATTTAATACTACTGACGAATCAGTAAATAAAAGTGTGTCATGAACTTGAAGTCTGTCCACAAGTATTGGAAGGACATACTTGACAAGTTTCGATAATAGATGAGCAGCTAAAAGCTCTAGTCGAGGTATTGACACAGTTTTCAAGGGAGCTACTTTAGATTTAGCGATTAACAAGCTAACCTTGACATTTATGCCTTGTGTACGTAAATAAACTACTGCTGCGTATCCTTTTGAGGACGCATCACAAAATCCAATTACTTGACAATGATTATGCTATTTGATTACAGCATGTCGATCATGTTTGAGCATAGATAACATAGGTAATTCATCTACATAGGATTTCCACTGTGCCTTCAGATCTGCAGGCAAGCTATCATCCCAACCTAATTGCTGGGTCCATAGCTTCTGCATTAAGCACTTGCCATAAAATATACATGGAGCTACAAATCCAAGTGGATCAAATTGACGACCGATTTGAGATAATATTGTTCTTTTAGTAACAATAGGATTTGATGACAAGGTTGAAAATGAAAAACAGTCAGTGGCTGGAGACCACTGCAGTCCAAGAACCTTGACTGACAAATTTTTGTCATCATCAAAAGTCAGTGGGATTTCTCTATGGTCATCTAGCAGATTCTCAAGAACCTGAGATGAATTACTTGACCATTTGCGGAGAACGAAACCACCGCACTTTAAAAGAGACACTAGGTCTTGTTGTAGACGTATAGCTTCGTCAATCGAATCTACAGACCAAAGCAGATCATCAACGAAAAATGCCGATTTAAGGACTTGAGCTGCTTGTGGGTATCTTTGAGCTTCGTCGTCAGCTAGAGTCTGCAAAACTTTAATTGCTAGATACGGACTACTAGCTACACCGTAAGTCACGGTGTTGAGCTCAAATATTTGAATAGGTTGATCTCTAGAATAACGCCATAAAATGTGTTGATATGGTCGTTGATCTTCTTCCAAGATAAGCTGACGAAACATCTTGCAAATATCTGCAGATAAGCATATCTCGCCAAGACGAAAATTAATTATGAGTTGATTAAGATCAGCTTAAAGCTTTGGGCCTGGTAGAACAATAGAATTGAGTGAGTTACCGTTAGATGTCTTACATGAGGCATCGAACACAACACGATGCTGTGTCGTGCTGCTTGAAGGTTTGACTATACAGAAGTGCGGGATGATATATTTCGAATCCACGCTATCTATAGAACCTAGACAAGTCATGTGTTCGAGAGATTCATATTCTCGCATAAACTTATGATATTCAATCTTGAGATCTTTTTCGCGTTCAAGTTTCAATTCTAAGTTGACAAATCGACTTACAGCAACATAACGTGAATCACCAAGTTCGCAGAGTGGCCGCATGGGATATTTCACGATATATCTACCACTGCTGTCACGCCTATGTTCTTCAGCGAATAATCTCTCAGCAAGCACATCATCGGGGTTTTGTGGTAGCTCTGAAGGTATATTTTCTAAGTCCCAGAAATTAGAAATAATTTGATCGAGATTCATGGAAACACCACAGAAGGTATTCATGATATTTGTTGATTTTCAGGTTTAATGTATTGCGATACAGACTGATTCGAATGTTGCGCAAGCACAATTTGACCGGCAATGACATACCCGAAAATAGATGATAAGGCCACAGGCATATCCCTATTATCTGGTAGAATTTTGTTACCATTATAAATATAGGGAAATAGATCGCCCGCCAATAACATGTCGATAGGACCCGGCTTATAGAATAAAGGGTCGGCTAGACTATAATGTTTGAATCGGTTAATAACCTCACTTGATAAAGACACGGTAGGTAAATCACCAGTAATTTTTGAAACAATAACCGCGTCAGTCGTCAAAGTCGGACTGTCACAGTTTCTAGGTTTGACTGTACACGTCGTCAACCCGAAATCCTGTACTTTATTTCCACCTAACCCGATGGGTTGAAAGTGGCACTTACGCCGGGCTAATCCTAATCGTAACGCACATTCTTGAGTAATGTACCCAGTCATAGCCCCACTGTCTATTACAGCACGCAAAGTGTGGTACAACAATCCGCGACGTGTATGATAGCAGTGCCGAGCAACACGGTTGATGTCGCCGAACACGTTAATGTCACCGCGTTATTTGAACTTACGTTTGAATCAAGATGAAGAGTATGGTGATGATTCTTTTTACAAATCGAACAGCGAATTTTAGAAGTGCAATCGTCGATCGAATGATTACTACGTAAACAATTAAAACATAACTTAAGTTTTTTAATAACATCAAAACGTTGTGCAGGTGATAGGTCGATGTACTCTGGACATCTATAAATTGAGTGTAGATTTTTACAATATAAACATTCTCTACTTTTAAAATTATTATTATAATTATTAGATTTTTTATTAAAAACGGCAGACGATAATGTCATTTTATTCATATTTGATTTAGAAGAAACCATTGGTTTCGAATAGTGCATAAATGGATGAACTTTAAGTTGACTTTGTTTTACGTAAGCCGATTTTGATGCAACTTTGCTGTCCGACATCTCAAGGACACGAGCATGATTTTCGACGAATAAAATTAAATCATTAAAAGTCGGGATAATATTTTGTTGAATAGACTGTTCGAAGTCTCTTCTCGTAGTAGGGTCTAAATTACGCAATGCTATATAAAATAATATAAAACTCGATAAATCTTTAATATTTAATAAATGAATTGCCCTTATACTATCTTGAAACGTTTGGATAAAATTATTGAGACCGGCAAAGGATTCATTCTGTAAAGGTTTGAAATTAAACAATTTATCTAAATAAGCCGTCGCTAACGCACGTTTATTTTCATAACGCTTAAATAATGCATTCCAAACTATAGAATAATTATCCGACGTAATAGGCATCGACTTCACTATAGTTAACGCCGGGCCGCTTACGGACGATAATAAATAATAATATTTTTCGACGTCAGCTATCTCAGAGTTATTATGAATTAAGCTAGTAAACGTATCACGAAATGTAGGCCAATTTTCAAGTGAACTGTCAAAATGATATTTCGATCTTAGGTAACCTAGGTTTCGCGGAAATATTATTACTCGTTTCAGGTTTAATAATGTTTTTATTTGAACTTGAACTCTGAATTTTTGATGCAACTGATTGAATCGCATAATAAAGTGTATCAAAACTCTCAATATCATTATATGATGGCAAATAATCGGGATCGTGTTTTTTATTCAATGAAATAATTTCATGAACTGCTTTTTCGTATAAATTACGCCATGTTTCAATGTCTTTAAATCTTGAACAAAAATTATCGATGAGATCCGGATTATTTAAAACATTTTTAGATAAATCATATAATGATTGTATTCGCATAAAATATAATTCTTTTTTTATAATAAAAGGTTGTAGTAATAAATGCAAATCTTTATCGACTGTTTTAGGCATTTTGAATTATTATAAAAATGTAGGTAAAACTAAACGACGCCGCGTCCTAGCAATGGCGGACCGTGCAACCGCGTAATAATGAGAATTAATATCGTAATATTGAAAATTTGAAATCGAATAATGTATGTTGAAATATGTATGGTATGATTAATATTATTGAATATAACTTAATATATGTATGTATGAACTGTGTAGAATGTGTATATAAAGATTGATTAAATACTTTGATATTACGATAAATCGAATAATACTTTGAATAATACTTGAAAATAAGATATTATTGATTTCGTAACTGGATGAATCCCGGTCGAATGACCAAAATGTTGGGTACTTCGATAGTTCAGTGGTATGGTAATTCGTTAAATTGCTTTAAAAAACTCTTGGGCTCAAAGACTTACCGCCAATGCCGTCACCAGGGTATTGAAATCACTTGAATAACGTCCCGGGACGATTGGATTCCACTATATATGATAGTTCAAAGCAATTCACAACAGAATCCACAAAATCCATACACATAACAACACAATTCTTTATTATTTTTTAATTATTGTCGGAGCTCGCGGTGTGCGATTCGAAAACTCTCGATGAACGGGGCGACACCAGCGCCCGCGCAGTCATGGCGGCACTTTGGCGAACTTCCCGTCGATTTGGCGGGAATAGTACGAGCCCAAGATCCTACAGCGGGATTTATGTGAAATTGAGGACATAAATGTTATGGTAGTTGAATTTACTGGATACTTGCTATCGGTATTTGACGAGCTTGCTCCTATTCAAACTATACGTATTATGAACACAAACTATCCCTGGATCACTTATAACATAAAACAATTAATGAATCGTAGAGATTTGATTCGCTCACAAAAAATTATAATTGTGAGTGTCAATGCAGCTCGGTCTATTCAGGGCAGAAAGATGATACTGTCTCACAGTGTAGACTGGATGAGGAATGCCGCAGTCTCATATCTTTAAATGAGGAACAGCCTGTATTCCTCCCGGACAATAAATTAATAAAAATCTATAGTGATGAGTTGGGTAGGAATATGGGTGTGTTTCTTCATGACTGTTGTGATGGACAGTCTGTGTTTAATATAAGTATGCCAGGAGCTAGTTTTTCACAAATAATAAATAACATCCTGAGTACAACACACTGTCCTAACACAACTATAATTGTTATGGTTGGGAGAAGAAGTAATTTAAATAAAAAAATTATTACAAAGATTTTATGACAAATTAAATAATTTAAATATTGAAAAAATTATATTATATACTTTTCCATATGTCTCCGATATGCCTCAGGAAAATACAGTTAGATATAATCTGAATAATATGTTAACTTTGTTGTCTAACTGTAATTATGTAAAAGCTAATAATAATATAAAAAATAAATTCCATGTTATTGACATTAATAATATTATTAATTATAATTATATTTCATTGACATGTGATAGGTTAAACCTATCTAATTTTTACAAACGACAGATAGCAAAGTCGCTATCATATTATTTAAGTTATAACTCAGCCAAGCACTTGGCTACCCCGACCACTGCTTCTATTGAGCAGGCTATTACTGTGACATGTTATAAAACATTGGAATCCGTTCCAAGTAATTTAAATTAAATAGTGTGACAACAGAGGATATCTCTTGCTGTATATACTTAGAAAATAATTATAATATTAATAATAACATCACATCAATTAATGTATGTGATAAAAAATATTATAACAAAAATAATGAAATTGTAAACCTGGTGCACCAAAACTTGCAAGGATTACCCGGTAAAGAATTAGAATTAGAGCTATTTATGAAATATGAAAATATTCATATTTTGTGTATTACAGAGCATTGGCTCCGCAAATATGAATTCATATTTAACTTCCATGGTCACCAGGTGGCTAGTGCGTTTAGCAGAGAAAAAGCGAAATGCGGTGGCTCGCTGATTCTTATAAGTAACAATTTTAAATTTAAGGAACGTAAGGATATAGTGAGCCTCTCTGTTGAGCGTACTATTGAGATAGCCTGTGCTGAGCTTGAGCGCATTATTGTTGTAAGCATATACAGTCCCCCAGATGCGTTATATGAATTATTCGAAAATGTATTAGAAAAATTATTATTAAAATTATCTGAGTCTAATAAATATATTATGATATGTGGTGACTTCAATATTAATTTATTAGAGCATTCCACCATAACTATTAGATTTAGATCCTTGTTAAATTCATATAACTTAACTAACTTATTCTTAGAGCCAACAAGAGTTACTTCTACCTCAGCCAAGTGTATTGACAATATATTTTCTAATTTTAAACCATTATCAAATTCAATTATAACTAAGTTGAGTTCAGACCACTTTGGCCAGTTAGTTTCTTTTAATTTAGAGACTATTAAGAAAACTAATAATAAAAAGTTTGAGTTTGTTCCTGTTACCACTAATCGAATGGAGAAGTTTAGAAGTAATATTATAGCAAAACTCACTAATTTTACTTTTAATAATAAAAATAAGAATCCAAATATTTTATATAATACATTATTTAAATTAATAAAAACTGAGTTTAGTGCTGTATTTACTTCTAAATCAGTCAATTCAGGAGGTTTCTTGTCATTTAATGATTGGGCAACCGTTGGTATTCATAAGAGTAGGCAAAGATTGTATGATCTTTATAGTGAAAGATCATATAATCATAGTGAACCATTCCTCACATATGTTCGTAGCTACTCTAAACTTTTTAAGCAAGTTTGTTATATGGCAAAGTCCTTACATATTAAAAAAAAACTTATGGATGCTCCAGATAAAATAAAAATGACTTGGAATATTGTGAATTGGGAAACTGGAAAAGTAAAGGATCGCAACTTCGACTACAATCTCAATGTTGATAATCACAATATTAATTCAGATCAGGAGGTTGCGACTGCCTTTGAAAATTTCTTTTCAAACATTCCAGTTTCTACAACGAACTCCTTAATCTCCTCAACCAGCGTTGCTGAATCATTATTAAAAGAAAACGTTGATAGTTGTTACATAAATTTTAATTTCACTCCTGTAAACCCCAAAGATATAATAAAGACGTTTAAAACACTAGACATTAAGAAAACTGCCGATCTTTGGGGTATGTCAGTAAAAGTAGTGAATTCTATAATTGACACGATTGCACCTCATCTTACAATTATATTTAACAAATGCGTTGAATATGGCGTGTTTCCTGACCTGATGAAACATAGTAAAATTATACCTATATTTAAATCGGGAAGTACTTCAGACCCTAATAACTTTAGGCCAATTTCTGTACTGCCTACTCTCAGTAAAATTTTTGAAAAAATCATACTTAACCAAATGTTGTCTCATTTTACTAATAACAAGCTACTACATGACAAACAATTTGGTTTTACTAAGGGTCGGTCGACAACAGATGCAGGTGTTGAACTAATTAAGAATATATTTGAGGCCTGGGAGGAGTCACATAATGCTCTTGGTATTTTTTGTGACTTATCTAAGGCCTTCGATTGTGTTCAACACTCAACACTGGTCAGCAAACTACGCCATTATGGTATCAGAGGAACTGCACTCGACCTTCTAATGTCGTATTTAAGTGAAAGAATTCAGAAGGTCGACGTCAATGGCAAGAGATCTCCTGGGGCTATACTAAATATGGGAGTCCCTCAAGGTTCTATTCTTGGGCCATTTCTTTTCCTCATCTACATAAATGATCTGCCCTATCTAATAGAAAAGAAACATAAGATTGTATTGTTTGCTGATGACACTTCACTGTTATTTAAAGTGAGACGTAACTCATCCACATATGACGAAGTAAACAATGCTCTCTCTGATGTTGTACATTGGTTTAGTATTAATAATTTAATGTTAAATTGTAATAAAACTAAATGTATAAAATTTACAACGCCCAATGTTAAAAATGTACAAGCCTCCGTATTTATAAATGGAGAAACGTTGGAACCGGTGGAAACTACAGTATTTCTTGGTATCACTGTAGATTCCAAACTACAATGGGGCCCCCATATTGAAAGGTTAGCGAATAGACTTAGCTCTGCAGTTTTTGCTATTAAAAAGATTAGAAAATTAACAGATGTTGAAACGGCACGCTTAGTTTATTTCAGCTATTTCCATAGTATAATGTCGTATGGCATACTACTATGGGGACATGCCGCCGATATTAGTACAATATCTGCTCTGCAGAAAAGAGCTGTTCGCGCAATTTATAACCTTGGCCATAAAGAATCTTTAAGAGAAAAATTTAAAGAAATTAACATATTGACTGTTACTTCTCAATTCATTCTTGAAAATGTAATGTATGTACATAGAAACATTAACACATTTAAAAAAAATTGTGATATCCATCATATCAATACGAGGAACAAGGACAAACTCATTGTACCTGCTACTCGACTACGTCGAGTAAGTAATTCTTTTGTTGGGAGATGTATACGATTTTACAACAGGATCCCAGAAAACGTTCAAAATGCTTCTATAGCAAAGTTCAAAAAAATTGTAAAGAAACGTTTGTGTGTTAGAGGTTACTATAATATTAAAGATTTCATAGATGATGACACACCTTGGGAATAATGCGATCGCTTCCAGGCTCTCTCAAAATATTTAACGTATTGTAACCAATCTTGACGTTGTTAAAAAAAAAAAAAAAAAACTAACAAAAAAAAAAAAAGTCCCGCTGAGTTTCTTTCGCGGTTTCTTCTCAGGCCTGAGGTTATACTTTTCCGAAACCGTGGTAGATTCATTTTCTTGACGTTCAAAAAGAGAATGTAAATTCCTATTTTGAATAAAAATATTTTGATTTTGATTTTGATTTTGATTTTGAGATGAAGCTCAATTCAGAGCAAGAGGATCTGACTTGGACTCGTGTAAAAGTTATTACAAAGATTTAAAACGGCAAGTAGTACAAGCAATTTATAGGGAAAAAAATACTTATTTTAATTCACATATTAACTGAAATTTTAAAAATTCGTTTGTACTTTGGAAACATCTAAAAAAATGCGTCAATATTAAACAAAAACATAATTATAGTATACCAGAGGATATCAACGATCCTGCAATTATCTGTTCGTATTTTCTTGACGTACCTGGTAGTGATTACGTTTCATTATCTACAATTGACTTTTATGAATCACATAAATATGGTACAACGGAATTCACCTTGTCACCTATTAATGAAATTGAAACGTCAAAAATAATACGTTGTTTAAAGTCTAATGCCATAGGTATTGACGGGATTTCATTAGACATGCTTTATCTGACATTACCGTATACATTATCAATAATTACTAACATAGTTAATAAATCTATTTTAACTAATACATTTCCGGCCTTGTGGCAGACTGCTATCGTGAGACCAATCCCCAAAAAAGATAGTGTTTGTGAATTGAAGGATCTACGGCCAGTAAGTATATTGCCTTGCATATCGAAAATTTTGGAGAGAGTAGTATGTGATCAATTGACGAATTTCCTGGAATCACACAACATTTTACCTCGTATGCAATCAGGATTTCGTAAGCGTCACAGCACAACTACAGCGTTATTAGACGTAATCGATAATGTATTATGTGCTCAAGATGTGGGAGAAGGTACAATTCTTGAATTATTAGATTTCTCCCGTGCATTTGACACGATTAATAGAAGCTTATTTTTATCAAAATTAAAACATTACGGGGTTTAGTAGTAATACAATAAAATGGTTTTCTGGTTATTTAGAAAGTAGACAAGAAATAGTTTAAATAGTCAAAGACAACGGTTTGAGGTCTCTTCTGATTGCCGTCCCGTCAATAAAGGCGTTCCGCAGGGTTCTATATTAGGCCCCATTATCTTTGCGCTGTATTGTGCCGACATAGTTAAACATATTAAAGATTGTAAATACCATATTTATGCCGATGACATACAGATTTATATATCATTTAAAATAACTGAAGTTGGTATGGCTATACAAAGGTTAAATGATGATCTGAACCGTATATCTGAGTGGTCAAATTCTCATAGCCTCAAATTGAATCCCGGCAAGACTAAATAGATTATATTAAGAACCAAAAATCAAATAAAACAAATTGGCAACATAAACCCATATATACATATAAACAATGAGAGAATAGAACGTGTTAGGGAAGTACGTAATCTAGGCTTGCTGATGGATGAAAAATAAAATAAAAAATATTTTATTAGGAACAAGTAAAAATTTCATAGTAGGACAAATGTGACCATAATAACTGCATTAGTTATTAAACTGTGTCGCAGTTATTAGGCCCTTCGCGGAACAATACAATACGATGTTCCATACAAATATAAAAATAATAAAACGAAAAGAAAAATTATAGTTAAGCTTAAAATTAGGCAAAAACGTGTGTATGTGTGTTTGTTTTGGTGTGCGTATGTGTGTGAGTGTGTGTGTGTGGGTGAACATGTGTGATATTTATTTATTGACAATTAGGAGGTTTTCGATTTCATCATATGACCGTTCTTTAAGCCAGGTAGTTATTGATTTTTTACATTGACTTAAAATCAAAGGGTAAATATTAGCTTTTTTATTTAAACGGTTATAAAGTAAGGAGCCGAGGAAAGGGAAAAGCCGAGAAGAGCTAGAACATCACAAAAAGCATACAAGTCTTTAGTAGGGAATAACTTAGGTTTGCGAGATTAGATAGAAGTTTTGCGAGAAGGTAATACTTCAGTAAAGCTCTCTGCGCTCTTTCAATGCGAATGAAAATAGTTTTACCTGCACCTCCCCAAACAGGAATACAGTAAATAAGAATCGACTGAGCCAATGCATAATAAACAGTTCGCATGAGTGAGAGATATGCAACATCATGAAGATTCTTAAATATGAATATTAGTTTTCTAAGACGAGTAGCAACCATATCTATATGGAAGTTCCATTTTAGAAAACAGTCGATGTTGACACCAAGGTATTTTATATGATCGGCTCGCTCAAGAGGAGGACAATTACATATGTTAGCTGAGGTTCGCAGGCATTGATGGGCTTGAAGAAAAAAGGGCGAGGAGGGATATGACGACTTTCTGCTGGCAAACGTTATATATTTGGTTTTATCAGTATTTAGAGAAAGCATGTTACACTTCAGCCAATTTATTACAATTCTTATAGCATCTTCAGCATGCCTTTTAGCATCTATCCAATTTTTACCATAATTGAGTAAAACTGTGTCATCTTCATATGTTATAATGGTACAATTTGGAATAGACAAACTACAAAGTTCGTTAATATAGGCAAGGCACAATGTAGGTCCAAGGACACTACCTTGAGGGACGCCATATGAAAGAGATAAGTCGCTGCTTGTAAAATTATCTATGACAACGCTTTGCGTCCGGTCAGTCAAGTAGCTTTTAAACATTTTTTGAGCATGACCACGGACACCATAATAATCTAATTTGTTAAGCAGGATGGGGATGGAGACAGTGTCAAAAGCCTTAGACAAATCTAAGAAAACTGCTATGGTTTTAATTTTATTGTCTATATTAGATGAGATTGTATTAGTAACCTTTAAGACCGCGTCAACTGTAGAAATGCCACTCCTAAATCCATATTGATTTTGTGAAAAAATATAAATACTTTATAAGTCGAGAATTAAGAACCTTTTCAAATATTTTTGATAGGCTTGTTAAAACAGAAATTGGTCTATAGTTGTTAACACTGTCTCTATCCCCAGACTTATAGATAGGGTGTATCAAAGCTTTTTTAAATAGACGAGGGAAGATACCGGTGGAAAGGCATAAATTAAAAACTTGGGAAATGGCTGGTGTAAGTAAATGTCGTGCTGATTTCAGTTAAGAAGGTGGTATGCCATCGTAACCTGTTGCGCTATTAAGTTTGAGACTAAGAATGATTTCATCAATCTCTTTACAATCGGTGGGATATAAAACCAAAAAAGTAGGTTGAGACTGGCGAAGCAAAGGAAAAGGTTGTGTTTGAATTTTAGATGCCAAATTCTTACCAATATTTGCAAAGAAGTCATTAACGACGTTAACAGAAGAATTTGGAGAATCTGTGAGTGTTAGTAGGGGAGTTGAGTTAGAAAGGTTGGAGTTTATTTTACCGACTCTTTTGACAGCCTTCCAGGTAGACCTAGTATCACCCCTGGCTCTCTGGAGTTCATTTTGATCATAAACTTTTTTTATCTTTTTTAATAAGTTGTTGCAAAATTTTTGTAGCATATGTATATTTTATTAAGTATCATATTTGAGGGATCTTTTTTACATCTTTTATACAGTTTATCGCGATGTCGAATACAACGTAACAGACCAGGGGTGATCCAAGGTTTTCTTATTCTCTTCCTCGATGAAATAGAGAATATGGTAGTATGTTTATCTATGGCGAAAGTAATAGTCTTCACTATGGTTGTTGCTGCCACCTCAGCATCTTTTAGGTCAATGACTGTGGTAAAATCGGTGGTCTCTAATTCCTCAACTGCAGATATCTCGTTTATATGCCTACAGATACGAGTTATGGGCGTGGAGGTTACTGATTGACTGCTGCACAAAATTGTAGGAGCATGATCAGTAATAAAAGAGTCGAGCACTAATGTAGTAGCAGGGCTTATTGTCTTTAGAGCAACATGGTCAAGACAGTTCTGGTTTCTTGTTGGGAAGAGGTGAGCTGGCAACAGTCCATGAGAAGCTAGTAAATTTAGATATTCGTCAGAATTAGTATCGTTATTATTAGGTGAAGTGTTTATATTCAAGTCTCCCATAACAACAATAGTATGAAAAGACCGTAACGTGTCTAGTGTCCTGTCAAGGCTAGAAAAGAAGTCACGCAAGTCTTTGGTACCCGGAGGACGGTATAAAGCAATAACAGCTGTATGATTTGAGAATTTTATAGTTAAGCAATTAGCATCATAAAATAAAGGAGAATCAAATTTATATTCCAGGGACTTCTTTAAATATACAACTACATCATCATTTTGGTTGGTAGAATTTGAAGCATGAAAAACATAACCACCTAACACAGGAACGTCGAGTGATTTCTTTAAACAGCACTCTGACAAAA
Source organism: Hypolimnas misippus (assembly GCA_037950945.1). Classification (NCBI taxonomy): domain Eukaryota; kingdom Metazoa; phylum Arthropoda; class Insecta; order Lepidoptera; family Nymphalidae; genus Hypolimnas; species Hypolimnas misippus. The sequence continues at coordinate 5,758,634 of JBBEEQ010000007.1, forward strand.
TTAATAAGTCGATATCTATATCCATTCTATGTAATAACAGCGTTAGCTTGTCAAAGTTACAGCTTATACTACGAATGTTCACATGAAATATTTTAAGAGGATTATTATAGCTTTTAAAATAAGAAGCGCATTGCTCCGGAGAGCAAATAAAGGAATCTGACATAGAAATACTATCAATATTTCTATCTAAAAAATCGTTGTGATTATCCATAATCACAGAGTAAAATAGGAAACAAAGGTTCTGGGTTACATCTTTTTATGAAGAATTCTATGTACACACTAGTCACATTAATGTATACAGTTACGAGTATATATAAATCATAATAGTATGTACTTAAGGTCGAAAAAAATATTATATAACCTCTTAAAGTGTAAGATTCTATAATTATTGTCAGTAAATATGTATGTAAACAGAGTTTGTATATGTATGTTAGTGTATTGTCTAATAGAAGCTTATGTAGTAAAAAATACAGTTTGAAAAAAATAGTGAATATTTTTTAAATTAAACATGTTAATATAAATCTTAGTGAAAAAATTTAGCTTTTTAAGCGTACAAAAACGTGAGATAAGAACAAAAATATTAAAAAAAACGAAATACTAAAATTCGGAAAGAGATATACTAACATAAGTTGACTTAAGTTTTGTTTTGTAGATTTAATAAATCGGATTCGTTTTTTATTAAAATAAGAGGTGCACCTTCTCTTTTTCTTAAGAAGATCTTCCCATTACTAATCCAACAGAAGCTGAAACTATTTGTTTTTTCGAAGTCTCGGGTTAAGAAAAACAGCCTTTTCATTTTAGATGATAGATTTTCTGAGATAAAAATAGGTTTCGAGGCGCCGGATATCTTCAAATGTTCAGTTGACAGTCTGGTGTGGGACTTATTAAATAGTTTCAACATTTTTATTACCTTTTCTTTCAAAAGAACAGTAGTAAAATCGACGATGATTGTTTTGTTATTCGGATCTTTAGAGTGAACGCGAAACAGATCCCTTATATCCGACGGATTGATTTCCATGTTTATTGTTTTGGCGATATTGGTGACGGTAGTTAATAAACTATCCTTAGTTTCTTGTTTGGTAGACAGTATGTTTCTAATCTTAATGCAAGTAGCTCGAGACTGACGCTCGAAAGTTTCTAATTTTTGTTCTAGAACTTGTATGTATTCGTAATTCTTATTATGTTCTTGAACAAGCTGTTGTAACTGAGTGTTGAGAGCATCATATTTATTTGACAAAAATTCCATTGAAGTCTGTATGTCAGAATTTTGGTTTTTAATTTCCCCTAGTGCTAGATAAGTTTTATCAATTTTTTCATCCTACTGTTTTTTAAAATCATTGAATAAGGTTCGCATTTCACACATAAAATCGTTTAAACTGTTATCGCAGCAGTCCTGGTCTAAGCGAATACGCTTCTTACGACTAGTAACATTGGGTTCAAAATCGCTTGCAAGATTATGGTCACCTGTTTGTTCTGAGTACAGTACGGGGTCAGATATGTAATGTCGAGGCGAGGTGTTTAGCGAAGACGGCGGAGTGCGATGCATGTTGTTTATTTGGTAATCCGTTGAGATACCGGAATGAAGTACTAGGCGCGCAGTACTTATAGGAGATGATCATAAAATTGTTCACTTACGGATTCTTGTATGTAAGTATAAAGTTGTCGATGTGTGTCGTCAAAGTTCACAGACGGGACGGTAGTCGTAGTAACGCGTTATAACACTTATGCAGTCCTGGTACTTTAGCAAAATACATATATCAATTTTAATTTTAATTTATTTAGATTTTAATATTAATTAACACAGAAGAGACGTCTAAATACCATGAAAGTCCGCGGAAGAGGAAAAGGATGAAGACTTGGGGTTTAAAAAACATACAGTTAATGTAGCTCGTAATTGTTTTTATAGACTAAAAGTTTTATATCAGATTAGGCAGGTTCTTAGTGAAGACATGCGTATAAAACTATGTGAAACTTTAGTACTGTCAAAGTTTAATTATGCTGACGCTGTCATAGGGCCTAGACTGTTGGCGCGAACGAAAAACATTATTCAGCGAGTTCAAAACGCTTGTGTCAGATACTGTTTCAGTATACCGCCTCGCGCGCACGTCACCTCATATATCAATAACGCACGAATGATTAAGATGGAATACCGTAGGCAATTGCATCTTGCTACCCTCCTGTTTGGTGTTATTCACTACGAGACTCCTATCTACCTGTATAATAAACTAAGTTGGGCAAAAGATTATAATATGAGTTACCCTACGAGAGCTTCGACTTATATGTTAAATGTCCCTCTGCATCAATCAGCAGCGTTTCGTGGTAGTTTCCGGTACGCAGCGACGAAGTGCTGGAACAACCTGCCGCCTCCGCTTCGGATCCTGAAAACCATCAATTCGTTTCGAATTAAATACAAGCATCAGCTGCAACTCAATTACTTGTAAATCATGTATCCAAATGTAATATTAAATTCTCTCTCAAGCCAGTTACTCCAATAGATGTTATAAATACGTTTAAAACTCTTAATATTAAAAAAACAAATGATCTTTAGGATATTTCGGTAAAATTAATTAATAGTATCATCCATGACATTGCTCCACATATAGCGTTCATTTTAAATAAATGTCTTGATACAGGTTCATTTCCAGATCTATTAAAATGTAGCAAAGTATTACCACTTTTTAAAAATGGAAACAAAGATGAGCCTAGCAATTATAGGCCCATTTCTATTCTACCTTCCTTAAGTAAAATTTTTGAAAAAATTATTTTAAATCAAATCCTTATTCATTGTAATGTAAATGGTATTTTTCATAGGGAACAATACGGTTTTACCAAAGGTCGTTCTACAACGGATGCAGGCATGGCGCTACTTAAACACATATATGACGCTTGGGAGAAATCACAGAATGCTATTGGTGTATTTTGTGATTTATCTAAAGCATTTGACTGTGTGGAACATGAAACGCTATTATGTAAGCTAGAATATTACGGAGTTAAAGGGAAGGCTCTTGATCTTATTGCTTCGTACCTGTCTCAGAGAGTTCAACATGTTTCTATAAATGGAATTAAGTCATCTGGATCTGTCTTAAAAATGGGTGTTCCACAGGGATCAATTTTAGGTCCTTTATTATTTTTAATATACATCAACGATCTTCCATTCTATGTTAGAGGTGTTTGTGATATTGTATTGTTTGCTGACGATACTTCACTTATTTTCAAAGTTGACAGAAATAGAACTAATTATGAATATGTAAACAATGCATTATCACTGATAAATGGTTGGTTTACAACTAATAATCTAGTTTTAAATGCCAAAAAAACGAAATGTGTGGTATTTACTTTACCTAACGTTAAACAACCTAATTATAATTTGATATTGAATAATGAGATCCTTGATGTAAGTGACACAACAGTATTCCTGTGAATAACCTTGGATACGAAGCTTCAGTGGAATTCCCATTTGTCATCTCTCACGGGAAGACTCAGCTCCGCAGCATACGCGGTTAGGAAAGTTCGTCAACTAACCGACGTTGATACAGCTCGATTAGTATATTTCGGTTATTTTCATAGTATCATCTCCTATGGTTTGATGCTATGGGGTAGCGCTTCAGATGTTAATACAGTTTTTATTTTGCAAAAAAGAGCTATTCGTAGTATTTATAATTTAGGAGCTCGGGAATCCCTTCGAGATGTTTTTAGTAAAGAAGGTATACTAACGGTTGCGTCACAGTATATTTATAACAATATTATACATATCCATACTAATATTGATTGTTTTGAGAGAAATAGTGACTCGCATTGTATTAACACAAGAAGAAAGGATAAACTCATAACACCAAGCTTTCGACTTCGCAAAGTAAATGTTTCCTTTCTGGGGCAAGGTGTCCGTTTTTATAACAAAATACCAAAGAAATTTTTGCAGTTGTCAATCAATAAGTTTAAATTGTATATTAAAAATTCTTTAATAGCTAAAGCATATTATTCTGTACAAGATTATATAGATGATAATAATGCGTGGATTTAGTATAGATGAATTTCATACAGGATGCTTAATGTAAACATTTGTAATTTTTAAAATGTATATACTTAATAACACAATTTTAAAAGAGTACCTATCGAGTTTCTTGCCGGTTCTTCTCGGTTGAATCTACATTCCGAACCGGTGGTAGCTTTTCCTTAATTTAAGAACTTTTTGTTTATTTTGACGATTCAAAAGTGTTTTTAAAAGCCTACTTGAATAAAGTATTTTTTGATTTTGATTTTGATTGATTTTATAACCTACAGTTAGAATCACTACAATAAGTATATATATTAATCATGTATCATTTTTCTTTTTTGATACTTTTTTTGTATGTATGTGTATACATGTGTATATGTGTGCGTGTATGTACATATGTGTTTGAACGAAGGAAAGATAAGCTAAATACATTCTTTTATTTATATATGCTTATTAATATATATGTACAGTTTAATTCATTTTTTTTTTAATTTTATAATTTCTTTTATTTTGTATTAATTGAGCGTACTAATTACCTAATTGATATGGCTCCGTCGCATGCGGCAGGTTGGTTCCATCATATTTGTACGGGTGACTCATACTGAAGCGGTTCTGATCTGTGGCTCTTGTCACAAACTACATGTTTAATTTAGATGGTAGTCTAAAAAAGAAAGGGGGAAAA
>JBBEEQ010000007.1:5763809-6098809 GCA_037950945.1 Hypolimnas misippus
ATAATAGTATTAATTAATTTAACCGAAATACCCCATAGATCATTCGTTTTCTTAATATTAAGAGATTTAAATGTTTTTATAATATCTACTGAAGTTATTTGCTGGAAAGAGAATTTAACATTGCATTTAGGTACATGATTAACAAGAAACATGGTTGCGTCTGATGAAGATGAATTTAAGTGCGATGTTATATCAGTAGCGATTGTATCAAAGAATTTTTCAAAGATATTTGCGACTTCTAATTCTGAACTTACTTTTTTATTATTTAAGTTCAGCTCAATGGACAGAGACTGTTTATTAGATTTTCCACAAACACGGTTAATGACGTCCCATGTAGCCCTGATTTTGTCGTCAGAATTAAAAATTTTCCCTTTTATGTGATTTGATTTAGCACAAATACATACTGCTTTAAAAGTTTTTGAATATCGCTTTACATGTTCCAAAAAAGATGCTTCATGATTCCACTGCTTCATACTGTACAATTCATATAATTTGTTTCTACTTTTATAAATACCAGGAGTAGCCCAGTCACTGAATTTCAAGCCCGCAATATTATAAAAAGTTTTAGTTTTAAAAATTTTACTGAACTCATTTAAAATTAATTTAAAAAGTGAACCATAAAGTATGTCTGGATCATGTACAGTCAAATCTAATTTACATACTTTAGATGCCACAATATCCCTAAAACAATTTATTCTATTCACAGTTATTGGTCTACAAGTTATTTTCTGTCTATTTATAGTTACATTGTCTTTAAGTGAAAATTTTTGACCACAGTGGTCAGAAGTTAAATTATTAATAATTGACTTTTCAAAAATCTCACAGTAACAAAATACATTGTCAATACACGTAGAAGACAGGCTAGTTATTCGAGTCGGTTCACAATATTTGTGACATAAATTAAATGACTTAAATAAGCTAATCAGTCGAGTACTAATTGTTGTGTCTTTCAATAAATCTACATTAAAATCCCCGCATACGATAATATTTTTACTACATTTACACAGCTTTTTTAAAATGTCTTCCATAGTTGTCTCAAATAAATTAAAATCTCCTACAGGGGGGCGGTATACGCAAACTATTATGTATAGCTGAAATTCCACACAAGATAATTCAATAGTTCGCTCGATAGAGAGAGCCACAATATCATGACGACATTTATAAGATATATCATTACGAACTAATATTAATGAGCCTCCCCGAATAGCATTCTCTCTTACGAACGAACTTGACATGGTGAAATTTTGAATATTAAATATTTCATAAGTTTGAAGCCAATGTTCAGTAATACAAAATACATGAATATTACTACAATCAGAAAATAATTCTATTTCATGTTCCTTGTCACCTATGCCCTGTATATTTTGATTAACAATATTTAAGTAAGAGGGCTTAGGCATTGTCTTTTTATTTAGTTTAAATTTAGTTTTTTAATGTCATCATTTAAAGTAATATTATTCAAATTACAATTTGTTTCTAAGGAATTTTTAAATGAGTAATTTACATTAAAAACTAATAATTTAGCAAGATGTTTTTTATATTTTACAGGCAGGAACATAGAATCTTTTGACATTGTGAACTTAAATTTAGGAATGAATTTATTTATGTCGAATAATATGAAATGATCACTATGGCGATAAGTCAAATTGTATAAACAAAGATTTAAGTTGTATATGTGCTTATTCTGTGCATCTGTCAAACTTTGCGAGTATGGAAATGTGTTTATTATAAATTTACATTTAGTTTTATTTTGTATGTATAATAAGTTTTCTACATTTTTTATTAAGTCTAATTTCTTAATGGATAAACTATCTCCATGCATTATCATAACTATAGAATTTTTTTCTATATTCATTGAATTAATCTTTTTTATGTGATGTTGATAAGATGCCCCGGGTGAACATGCATTATACACATCACTTATTTCATTATTAAGTAAAGAGCCAAAATTCTGACCTAGCTTATCAGAAACCATAACAACTTTATAATTTTGAGTATAGATATTTCTCTTATTCTCATTATAAATAATCTTTTTAGAATTTATGGCAGTGTCACACTGCTGCTGCAACTGTTCACATTGTAAAGCAATTGTGGTATGTTCCTGCATTTTTATTTGAGAAGACTCATACTTCTCACTCAATGTTTTAAGAGACTTTTGTAAGTGTTCAATTTCAGATTGCAGGAGCTGTGTGTCACTATCATATACAATCCTATTTTGTTGCAATTTCTTAGTATAAGATTTTAAATTATTTTTTAATAATGAACAATTTTGTTGTAATTTACTTATCCTAAAAGAACTATGTCTGTTTTTTATAATTTTTTTGGTTTTTTTTTATAAACTTGTTAATTTTTATATATTTTTTTAATTTGTTATGTGAATTGAACATACAATATTGATTTTTATTTAAATTGTCATTAAGTAAATCTACATTTGCATTATGTTCATTTGATACAATTGAACCCGAACCACACTCAATGAGTTCATCGAACAAGGTCTTAGCCATGATGTCCTCTTGGTAATCTTTTAATTTCTCAAACGATGATATTGATTTTCTGGCCTCGTGGAGACTTACTTCCAGATCTGAAATACGATTTAAAGCCCTCTCATGATCGTCACTACACTGGTTGAATGAGGTAACAATATTGTATAGATGGTCACGCTGTATCTCCAAGTCCAAGTATTTATTATGTAGTTCAGCGAGTTCAGCCTTCAAGTCCGAGTTTTTCCTCACTGTTTTAACAATTTCTTCCTCACAATCTTCCCTTTCTTTAAGAAGTTGTTCACATAAGTCCTTGGAACATTTTAATTCTTGAAGTGTTAATCTTAACTTAATTTCCATGTCCTTTGAGGTGGCTTTACGGGTCATGATAGTGCGTTCCATGATTATGTAAAACTGGAAAATTAGAAAAATAATATATATATATATGTAAACGGAACTGTAAATAATGGTACGGTTTATAGATATAATGTATATCCTATGTGTATAAAGTTCAGTTTTGTGTATAACTAAATATATTGATTTATATAATATTTATAAGATATTAAATGTTAATTGTGATCTGTCTACAACTTTACTTCAATTATTAAGCAAAGAGAGATAAGATTTATGATGTAGGATATTATAATATAATACAATTGGTATTTAAAGCATGTATTCCTAGTCTACTACTTTACTTCAAGTTATTAAAGTAAGGCGAAACAATGGAATAATGTAAAACAATATGCTTGGATAAAATATAAAACAATGTGAAGGAAACAATATTATAGTTTATTAGTATTTAATATTTATCTTATACCTAGTAAGATACCGTTACTTTATATAGAAGTAAACATTTGGATGTGTACTATGTTATTAATGTGTATTATAAGTTTATAAAATTGTATGTGGCTAGTGTTCTGTCTTCAACTTTACTTCCAACTTGTCAAGCAAAGTGAGACGGTAACGGAGCCAAATGTGAGAAGAGACGTTGCTCACAGTATGTGAGCTATGTTTAGTGTTGTGTATTGACCAAAAACTGATTAAATGTTACAATTAAATACAAATACTCCCCGGGTTTTGAAGAAAATTTAAAGATGCAACCGTTGAAGTTTGACAGCTGCAGCAGATAGCTCCTTTACTTGTTATATTGATTAATTACGTTACATTTATTCGTCACAAACACTCAAGCACGTTATTTAACAGATATATATTTGATTACAATAGTAATTCACTTTGAATTATTAAGAATTATATTTATTTCCTAATTTTTTTGAATTTAAATAAATTTGGCATATTATTAATTAGGTACCGTAGGTCAATGACCTAACCACAGTTGACTGAGATCAGTGACCCGCCTAGCTATTTTGTTAAATTATCTTTCGCGCGCGTTTACACTCGTGTGTCCACCAGAAAGTGTTTATGTTTTTAAAGGTTTTGTTAAGTGATACAGTGAGTTAAATGCGGTTGTTGTGTAAAAGAAAATTAAAGTATTACGATACACTAAATGGATGACTCGAAACATGAGTATCAAACCTTATATGCAATTTACGGATTGCGTATTGGTAGGTGCTATGGACTCGACCACTTTTACTTATTACGAGGTAAGTGTAAACCGAAGTTGTACGGCGCGCGCCTTAGATAGTGTAATGCGTGCGCACGAACAGTGGAGCTCTAATATTTAAATATTTTAAATGTTTAAAAACTATTTTTGGGAATTTTTTTTATGCGGAATGTGATGAGTTACACTTACCGAACCTCCCATTTAAATGACCGCAGTATAGAGTCGAACTCCTTATATATATATATATATATATATATATATATATATATATATATATATATATATATATATATATATATATATATATATATATATATAAACAACATTCCCTCCAACAAAAAAAAAAAACAAACCTACCCACCATTTTCTATAAATAGGCGTGTAACGATAGACTCGGGCCCCATTTCTTTTCGGACGGTCGCACTGTCGGAGCGCGTGAGTCATTCGTGTTTCCATTATTTCTTTATATTTGATTTGAGCCACAATTAATCACCATTTGTAATTACTTTCATTTTGTGTTATTTTGTTTTAATTAGTTTGTTAAAAATTATTAAAAGTGTTTTTATGTTAAATTGTTTTTTTTTTAATAAAATTCCACTTCTGAACCTAAAATCAGAAGTGGGATCGTGAACTTTTTCGCCCGCTGTTAAAGTTGTAAAGAAATAACTTTTGAAATAAAAAAAAAAAACCGTTAACTTTCACAAACTTTATTCTTGAATGGTGATTGATTTGCTCGTTTGAGTAATTGTTCTATACTTTCTGTGTGCTGTGTATTGACGGAGTCAGTGTTAAATTTAAAATGGTGCGGAAAAGATCACGTAACCGTGAACGGCGTTCGTCTCAAAGTGAATCACATAGTCGAAAGAAACGCGATGGCCGTAGTAAACACGTATTGCGAAGTAGATCTCGTAGGCGTAGTTACATACGTACTTCTAGGGGCCAGGAACGGCGGCGTGATCTGTCGAATGACTCTCGCGTTTTAAGACGGCTTAGATCAAATATTAGGCACGGTTCTCGCAATAAAAATAGGTACCGTTCTCGTGATAATATTAGAACTAGGTCGCGTAGCATTTCGCTTGTTTCGTCCCTTGAATCTTTGACACCCTCTCGTGGGTACACTCGTGTTAGGTTACGTTCTAAGACGCGCAAAACGAAACGTCCTGAAAAAAGGAAACGGTTGCCCATTATGAGAACACCAAGTCCTTTGTTACCCGGTGCACTACAGGCAAATCAATCTGTAATTTCTGAGGCATCAACTCTTGCACATGCTTTAATGGAAGCTATAAAAACTATGCAACCTACGAAAACAGAACATTATTTTGTTTCAAACTTTGACCCTTCTATTAACAACATTGAAGCATGGTGCGCAGAGGTTGATCGCGCCAGAGACGCAAACGGCTGGAGTGACCACGAGTGTTTATCGCGTGTAGCCTCCTGCTTGAAAGGCGACGCTAAGGTGTGGTTAGGCGAATGGGTCACTAACGACAGAACCTGGTCTAATTTTAAACTGGAATTTAAAAGTCTTTGCCCAAGTAAGTTAGATTTTGCTAACATTTTATTTGACGCGATGAATACCACGTCGGACAAATACCCTACATACGCCGAATATGCGCGTCGCACTTTATTACGTTTAAACATAGTTCAAGGTCTTGGTAATGACTTAAAAACGCTTATTGTTATTCGCGGCATAGATAACCCACAGGTTCGTGCGGCTGCCGCTAATGCAGACCTGACTCCCGAAAGCATTGTTTCATTTCTGTCTATTTACAAGAAATCTAGTAAGGGAAAGAGTGACACCTTAGCCGCTTCAAGGAAACCAACCTTCCACAAACCTATAATACGTGCGGGCCCTAAATGCTTTAAGTGTAATAAACGGGGGCATATTAGTCATGAGTGCAAGCTACCAAAATCAAATATGACGTCCAACACGCAACCGGGAACTAGTAACTCGTGCACGTTCTGTAAGAAACGGGGACACACCGAAGACGTTTGTTTCGCTAAAGCTCGTTCTGACTCTCGAAATCCGCGGAATGTTAATCTTTGTTCAAATAGGTTGAGCGTAAAACAAAGTAGTGACGTGATCAGTGCGGTAGTAGATGGTGTGCCGGTTGACGTGCTCATTGACAGTGGAGCTCTCGATGTGTCTCTGATTTCCTCAGATGTTTTAAAATATATTTCAAGTCAGCCTAAACCAAGACGTTGCGTGTTGAAGGGTTTAAGTGACAAAGAAATAATTTCTACGTCTTATGTAACTACCACAATAAAATTTAGCGACATAACGGTCGAAGTCGATTTGGTAGTAGTGCCCTCGTCTTTTATGAATACACCAATTATAATAGGTACGGACGTTCTTAACCGCGACGGTATAACTTTTGTACGAACCAAGGATAGACAATATCTTACGCATTCTTCGGAGGTTCGCAATACTAATTATCTTCAGCCCACTGATCAATTTGAAATAAATACACCCCTTCAGGGTGATGATTTGGGAGCCCTTAGATCGGTCATACGGGAATTTTCGGATTTTCTAATTTCTGGTACGGCACAAACTACGGTTAAAACTGGCGAGATGGAAATTAAGCTTACTAGCACAGTACCTGTGGTATATCGACCGTATAAGCTTTCCTACCGAGAAAAGTTGAAAGTTAGAGAAATTACTCAAGATCTTTTAGAAAAGGGTGTTATTAGGCGTTCTAATTCCGAGTATGCGAGCCCTATCATATTAGTCAAGAAACGTGACGGTTCTGACAAACTCTGCGTGGACTTCCGGGCTTTAAATCGTTTAACCATTAAAGACCGTTACCCTCTTCCTCTAATAGATGACCATATCGACCGCTTAGGCAGTTATACCTTTTTTTCCTGTCTAGATATGGCTACGGGATTCCATCAAATCCCTCTTAAGAAAGAGTCCATTCATTTAACTGGCTTCGTAACGCCTGAAAATCACTTCGAGTATATTAAAATGCCATACGGGTTAGCAAATTCCCCCATTGTATACCAACGTATTATAAATGACACCCTGCGTCACCTTATTAATGATGGGAATGTTTTAGTTTACATTGACGACGTACTTCTTATGACTAATTCAGTAACTGACGGGATTGAGCTTTTGCGTAAAGTACTAACAACTCTAACTGAAGCCGGTTTCTCTATCAACCTTCGAAAATGCTCGTTTCTCGTTACGGAAGTAGAATATTTAGGAAGGGTAATAAGCGGAGGTCAGGTTAAGCCGAGCTTACGGAAAGTTGAGGCTTTAGTTAACACCTTACGTCCAGAGAATGTGAAACAAGTGCGCCAATTGCTTGGCCTTGCTGGATACTTTAGACGTTACATAAAAGACTACGCTAGATTGACGGTTCCCATTACTCATCTAACTCGTACAGGTGTTAAATTTAACTGGACGCCCCAGTGTGAAACCATCCGTCAAGATTTGATTACACGACTGACAAACTAACCCGTTCTAACTATTTTTAACCCTTGTTTTCCTACTGAAGTTCATACAGACGCAAGTAGCGCTGGCTATGGTGCCGTTCTTTTGCAAACACATTCCGATGGAAAAAAACACGTTATTGCCTATTTTAGTAAAGTCACTCAGGGAGCTGAAAGCAAATATCACTCATACGAGCTTGAAACGCTTGCTGTAGTGAAAGCTTTTCAAAATTTCAGACATTATCTGATAGGACAAAAATTCACGTTAGTAACAGATTGTAATGCGCTAAAGTCCACGGAACGCAAAAAGGACTTATTGCCCCGAGTTGCTCGTTGGTGGATCTATCTCCAAGATTTTGATTTTTCAATTGAATACAGGAAGGGCACATTAATGTCACATGCCGATTACTTAAGTCGCAATCCTGTTAATAGTGTAAACCATATATCTAAGCCTCGTAACTGGGCTCACGTGGCCCAAGGGGCAGATAGTGAAACGCAGGAGCTTATTCAAAAGTTACTTGACGGTAATCTCGATTCCAGTCGATACGTGGTACATAACGACTTGTTATATTACAAGTATACGCCAGTAGGAGAACAAAAGCATTTGCTCTGCTATATTCCAAAAGGGTATCGGCTTAGCCTTCTCAGGGTGTTTCATGATGAACATGAGCACATTGGGGCTGAAAAGACACTAGACCTTATTTTGAAACATTTTTGGTTTCCAGGACTAAAACCATTCGTGACTAAATACACAGATCATTGCCTAGTATGTATTTCAAAGAAACGGGTTCCTCGTGCACCTTTGCAGAACATTACTTCTTGGGAAAAACCGGACATCCCGTTCCATACTGTGCACGTCGATGCTCTAGGACCATTACCGTTGTCTGAAGGTTACAAATTTGTGCTTCTTATTGTAGACGCCTTCAGTAAGTTTACTCTTTTGTACCCAATTCGCCGACAGGATGCCTCGGAGCTTAAGCGAGTTATTATGCAAGCTATTTCACTGTTTGGTGTGCCCAAATTAATGGTTGCTGACAAGGGACGCATGTTCGAGTCGACTGAATTTGTTACTTGGATTAACGAATTGGGCTGCGATCTACATAACATCACCCCGGAGATGCACCATGCTAATGGCCAAGTTGAGAGGTATGTCAGAACCGTTCTAAATATGTTACGCATTCAGGTTAATCACAAGGAAGCATCATGGCCTGGCACATTGTGGAAGCTCCAATTGGTGTTGAACATCACCAAACAAAAGACAACACAAGCTTCTCCGCTGAACCTTTTAATTGGCCTCGAAGCTACCACTCCTGTTATTCGTGGACTGGTACGTGACATAGCCATCGAAGCTTCATCCCCTAATCGTGAGGCGCTACGAGAGATAACTAGGAGCAAAACTCGCCAGCGATTAAGAGACAATCGGGCCAAGCAAGACGAACGAAGTAATCGTCAAAGGCATGTTCCGCGTCAGTTTAATGTTAATGACTGTGTTTTTGTCATAAAATTTTCTCAAGTAACAGGAAAGCTTGATCCCGGTATGCGTGGCCCATATAAAGTGGTCAAAGTGTTACCAAGTGGCCGCTACGCTCTTCGCTTACTGAGTGGCGGTTACGGCAAAACAACGCAGGCAGCGGCGCAACATATGGTGCCGTGGCGAGGCGAGTGGTGCCCAGAGACGTGTGCTGCATTTTTCGAGGGTAAGTTATGACCTGCAGCGTCTGTCGCTTGTCGGGTAAGATAATTTAACAAAATAGCTAGGCGGGTCACTGATCTCAGTCAGCTGTGGTTAGGTCATTGACCTACGGTATCTACCTAATACGTCTAATTACCTCAGGTATGATTCGAATTTACCGTCACACTTGATCAGGCTTCGGACTGGCAAAGTAATTGTAACAACATCTCGTAAATAAACTTAATTGAATTTATCCCAACAGTTACGTAAGCGAAGGATTTCAAAAATTAATCACGTAACATTAAAATCAAAATGTGTCAAAACAATTTGGCGTGTTTAAAAATTAGAATCATCTCTGTTTACCAAAGTCATTTAATATTTCAGTAACAAACTGACGAGCGTATAAATAAGAATTATTAAAAACTGTGTTGCGACATTTCGCTAACATAATACCTTAAACAAGCCTACTTAAAAACAAAAAAAGAAAATTAATTTCATCTGCTAATAATTATTAAACAAGTACATAAATATCACACGCGATCACAATCACTAGACACTCAAAACTAAATAAAAACAGATCATCTGTCTATGGCATCACGAAGTATCCTTCGAAACAAATAAACAAAATAAATCAAATTAGGTACCACCGATTAAATATTTTATTCACAATATTTATCAAAGCATAATTTTGATGTCATTTGTTGTACCCACTATATTAATATTTTGCACGATATTTGTCATAGCCTATACGTGTTTATAAAAATCGTAATTTATAATAACATATTTTCACTATTTTCACGAATTTAAAGTCAATTAAAACATTAAAAATCAACGACTTTGTCACAACAATTCGGCATGTTTAAAAATTTAAATAATCCCTATTTACAGTAATATCTCTTTTTAAAAAACTATTATGATTATTTGAGTTTATAAAATTGAATTAATAGAAATTAGACAGTATGATGACGACGCGTATAATATTAAAGAAGTGTATAACCTAACCTACACACTTAACAAATGAAAAAAAAAAACAAAGCAATATCAAGTTGTAGTTGCGCGAGCAGTTCATTGTAACGCAATTTCTAAGGGCTAACGAAATACTAATAATTCTAATAACCACGCCGACGCGCGACGTGCGATCCCGGGACCTCTCTGTCCCACCCCCTGCACCCGGCCTAACGATGAAAGAGAAAAACTCTTACGCAGCGGCGATGGCCGTACCGCCCGTACCCCGCGCCCCACTTCCCATATCTCTTTAATTTTTTTATACGTGCCATAACAGAACAATAAAATTATTTTTGTTTAGCAAATTAGAATAATATTCCTAGCTACCTAAAACAGATTTTTTTTAATCTGCATTCCACACTTCCGTATAAAATATGATTAATTTTCTTACTAAACTGTTTTATTTTCGTACATTTATAATATCTCAACAGTAATACATTTATTTATAAATAAGAACATGACGATGTTTTATCGTTTTATTATTTAACCGTATTATCGGTTCGCCATCGGACGTTTATAACATTGTTTTTATAATACTCATATTAGGTACATACAACAACATCAACACTAATATTTATTATTGTCGTGTATTAATGAAATAAAATTTCAAATTCAATTTTACTTATGGAATAACTTTAATTTACTAAAACACAATAAAACATTCTGATGAATGAACTCTTAAAATTTTATAAAAAGGATAAAATATGTAAGTGATTAAGTAGAAAAATTATTTGTCTTATAATAGATTCTTGTTATTATTAAAAAGTTGTAAATAATAATAATTAAAAACAAAATAATTTTAGTTCATAAAAAATTGTTACGTAAATTAAGTGTATTCAATCCTATTATCTTTCTTTGAAGTTGTATTGTTAATAATATGTTATTACATTATTAGTAGATAATAATAAGTCAAATATCGACTTATGTTTTTAATTGCGAAAATCACGGCTAATAGTAGTGACCTTGAAACTTGATGCTTCGACCTCACATTAAGCGACATTAAAGGACACTTTAAAGAGACCTTTAAAGAGAATAAGAGAATGTAAGATACAGAGAACTAAATTTCTCCTTGGTAGATTTGAACTTACTTTAAATCGAATTATTTTGAAATTGTAAATTAATTCAATTCGAGACTTTATAGTACCTACCTCTTTCCACGTTCAGTAACTAGTAAATGAAGTAGGTAATATTTTTTTTAACAAACCTAACCCATAGTTTATTCAGTTTTCGCTGAAGTACGGTTTCATCATTTTTTTATAAAGAAAGCAAATATGTGGTTGATGATAAGGGTTTAGTAACAAAAACAAACAATTTAGAATTCAATAACTAAAATAATACGTAAGTTGAAGAGGTCATGCTAAAAATGAGAATTCATAATAATAGTGTAATCTAGCGAAGTTCAATAATATTAATGTACTAAGGTATTTTTAAATAATACTTTTGAAAAAACGAATTACATGTTTAACACTCCGCCGTACTACTGTTGAGTAATATTTTATTTATTTTTACGTAATACGTAATTCTGTATTTTATAATTATGTATTAAATATTTTTAAATAATGATAATTCGTTTTAAGTTATCTATCAGTTTCGCCGCTAGCGCGGCCTTGTCCTTCGAGTCTTCGTTGAGTATCTTCGTCTCACTCCCACTTGCATTTCTCCTTGTTTTTTTTTAATTTTAGTTGCAAAAAACTTCCGGTATCTCCAGACGTTCGAAATTACGCGTGTTAAATTTTTAGTTTCGAATGTGTAAAAACAGTGAATTAATGACAATAATTGTGTTATTAGAAGTACAAAAATGTTTAAACAATGATTACTGTGAAAGATATCGTAATAAATATGTTTAATAGATACTGTGAAAAATAGTTCAGTGTTAATAAAAATATCTATTCACCTAAGGATACTTGGTGAGCTATTTTTTTTAAATATTTTGTGTACGTTTCAGATGTATAGTGATCAACCGATCACGTGTGACACCATTTAATTTTATTAGAAAAGTATTTCATTACTTTTTTTATTATTTGAACTAGCTGTGCCCGCGACTTCGTTCGCGTGGATTACAAAATGCTTGGCACGTCTCCTGCAAAGCAAGGTTATAATAGTCTGCGGTACTGCTCCAGAAAGGAGCTTTTTATTTTGGATTTGGGAACTTTCTGGTTGTATTTATAAGCAGACACTAACTCAGATACGGTATTCCTCCACGGTTTTCACTATAAATGTTGAAGAAAAGTGTTTGGTGTTAGTCTTTAAAATTTCGACTGTAAAACAGTATGTTCCCGCCGAGGTTCTTCTTGTTATTATACATATATCGGGTGACTTTTTTAACTGGGCTTGATAGGCCAAATCTGGAACTATAAGGAATCGCCTAAAATACTTAAAGGAGTCTCGTGTCCGATTTTGAGAAATCTAAAACTGCATCGTAAGTTTTTTTGATTTCATGATTCTCCTGGCCAGGAATGGAGCCCACTAATTTTGAAAAAAAAAATTCATTCTGTATTATTGCACCACCTAATAGTGTCACTTGTAAGGATCAACTTTTGGGAAGTAATAGTAAGCGACAAATTAAAGGAAAAGATTTATTTTTTTTACAAAATTACATTAAATCTTTACATTAATTAGAAGTTAAGTAATCGATTCTACACAGACATAAACAAATATGTGAGTAAATCACGGGTCCCGGTAGGTTTAGAAAGAAAGTCTGCATTACTTCGAACGATTTGTTTCTAGGTTGCATCAAAATGCTAGTCACCTACTAAAGTAAGAAAGAGTGTGAACAATACAATCGAAATTATATAAAATGATTAACTCACAGTAACTTCCTTTATGTTTGTCTATTTTTTCTATGTGAGCTATACAGAGTTGATAGAATGTGACGTTTGGTTTGGTCCCCCTCACCTACTCCGTTACCTAGGTAGGTTTAGATAATTCTTAAAAAAATTGATTTATTGAAATCTACATTTCGCTCAACTCGGCTATTGTACTCACCCGCTATTAGCGTTACAACATCCCGTTATAATTTTTAAATTTCACTTTTAGGTATGATCGTTTTTTTGAAGAATTACTAAAGTTTTAATGTATAAATTTGATAGAATTTTGTAAAAAATTTGCCTTTTCTTTGTGTTGCAGTTAACTGTATATTATTACCTCTCTAAAGTTGATTCTTATAATATGTGACAGTATCAGATGGTGCAGATGATACAGAATGTTAATTTTTTGCAAAATCAACGTGTTCGTTTCTGGCTAGGAAAAGAACACGTCCAGCTGTTTCAAGTATTAGCCAAAACAAACTGAGTGACAGATAGACAGAAAAAATTAAAAAAATGGTAATTTTGTTGTAAGTACCGTATATACTTTTTTTATGCATTTATTTAAAATTACAAACAGACACACCAATTTTATTTATTTGTATATGTAGATGTATACCTTCCCTTCTTAAATCGGAAATTGTTCATTTTTTATTGGTTTCTACAATATTTTGTTATCGCGTAAGTCTCTTTTTTACTTTTATTCATTAAAATAAATATATTTTTTAAATAAAAGTAGCCTAATCACGTAATGTTTTTAAGAACTTTTAGAATTTGTGATATTTCTTGATTTTGATCTCCATCCTCTTTCCTCTGGGCCTCACGTGATTAACGGACATCCCCTAACTGCGAGTAAAAGTCCTATCAAATATGTTTCAGCTGTTTCAGAGATTAGTCGTAAGAAACAGACTGACAGGCAAAAAATTAAAAAATGGATTTTTTGATGTAAGTACTGTATATACTTTCATGCATTTAGTGAAAAACACAAAATAATGTTCGACGTGAACCCTTAAATTGACATAACTTTTTTATTTATGAACCGATTGAAATGAAACAAACACTAAATGTTTAGTGAAACTTACTGCAATATATTAATGAAAATCTCATCTAAATCGGATAAGCCGTTCTGAGATGAGCGGACACAAACGCACAGATAAACAGACAAACAGACAAAAATTCTAACAATTACTGTTTTGGGTTCTATTGCGTAGGTAAAGGCTCTCAATAATATTTTTTTCATATATCTTCCATGTACAGCCAGCGACCCGTTAGAATTTTATATATGTATAGATAGATTGATTAAAAAAAGCCTTAAATAGAAATAAGCCCAAGTCACTCCTTATAACATTTGCTAACTGCAAGTAAAAGTACCATCAAAATCGGTTCAGCCGTTTCATAGATTAGACGGAACAAACAGATAGACAGATAGACTAACAGACAAAAAATAAAAAAATGTATTTTTGATGTAATTACTGTATATACTTTCATGCATTTAGTGATAAGCACAAAAAAATGTTCAACGTGATTCCTTAAATTGACATAACTTTTTTATTTATGGACCGATTGACATGAAACAAAGCCTAAATGTTAAGTGAAGCTTACTACGATATATTAGTGAAAACTGCATCTAAATCGGATAAGCCGTTTCTGAGATTAGCGTGCACAAACGCACAGATAAACAGACAAACAGACAAACAGATAAGAATTCTAAAAATCATTGTTTTGGGTTCTATTGCGTTGGTAAAGGCCGCCTATAATATTTTTTTTCATATATCTTCCATGTACAGACAGCGACCCTCTAGAATTTTATTATTATTCACTATTTCATTAGTTTCAATTTTGTTAAACATTGATGTTGACAGATAGACAGACAAAAATTTTTAATTGGGAATTCTGTTGTAAGTACCGTGTATACTTTCATATGCAAATGCGTATGCATATGAAAGTATAAAGTATTTAAAATTACAAACAGACACATTAATTTTATTTACTTGTATACCTTCCCTTCTTAAATATGAAATTGTTTACTATTTTATTGGTTTCTCCAATATTTTGTTATCGCGTAATTCTCTTTTTTAATTATTGATTTAAATACATATATTTTTTAATAAAAGTAGCCTAAGTTAATCCTTATAATATTAGCTATAGGAGCTTCTGTAATGTTTTTAAGAACTTCTTAGACTTAGTGATATTTTGTGATATATTTCTTCCATTCCCACTCCCTTCTCTGGGCCTCACGTGATTAGTGGACATCCTCTATCTGCGAGTGAAAGTCTTATCAAATTTGATTCAGCTGTTGCAGAGATTAGTCGTAAAAAACAGACTGACAGTACTTGATGTAAGTACTTTCGTGCATTTAGTGAAAATCACAAAATAATGTTCGACGTGACCCCATAAATAGACATATCTTTTTTAGCTGGCACAAACGCACAGATAAACAGTCAAACAGACAAAAATTCTAACAATTATTGTTTTGGGTTCTATTGCGTAGGTAAAGACCCCCAATATTTTTTTTTCATATATTTTGCATGTACAGACAGCGACCCGTTAGAATTTTTTTTCATATTTATAGAATGAAAAAAAAAACTTAAATAGAAGTAAGCCCAAGTCACTCCTTATAACATTTGCTAACTGCGAGTAAAAGTACCATCAAAACCGGTTCAGCCGTTTCAGAGATTCGTCGGAACAAACAGACAGACTGACAGACAAAAAATTTAAAAATGTATTTTTTGATGTATGTACTGTATATACTTTCATGCATTTAGTGATAAGCAGAAAATAATGTTCGACGTGAACCCTTAAATTGACATAACTTTTTTATTTATGAACCGATTGACATAAAACAAAGCCTAAATGTTAAGTGAAGTTTACTACAATATATTAGTGAAAACCGCATCTAAATCGGATGAGCCGTTTCTGAGATTAGCGTGCACAAACGCACAGATAAACAGACAAACAGACAAACAGACAAACAGACAAACAGACAAACAGACAAACAGATAAGAATTCTAAAAATCATAGATTTGGGTTCTATTGCGTTGGTAAAGGCCCCCAATAATATTTTTTTTCAAATATCTTCCATGTACAGACAGCGACCCTCTAGAATTTTATTATTAGTATAGATATAGATATAGATAGGCTTGTTTAAGGTATAAAAATTATGATTGTTATTTAAGATAGCTTATGAAAAATTAGTTGTGATAGACTATAAATACAATAGTAGAACATTTTTTAAATCTAATAATTATTAAAAAATAGTATTTTAATACTTAATTAGGTAAAGGATTATGTTGTTACTTGAAATATTTTCTTACTAATATTATAAACGTGAAATGTGTATGTATGTATCGATGTTTGTTATTCTATCACGCAAAAAGTACTAAATAGATTTTAATGAATCTTTACAATAATAAAGCTTCTACATCAAAATAACACATAGACTACCTATTCTATCTACTTTTATCAACATACCACGCGAGTGTAGCAGGCGGAGGCTAGTATAATAATTATTATAAATAGAGATGAGTCCAATTTTTAAACACACCTAATTATTGTGATAGTTTATTTATTTAAATGCTATGATCAATTTCTAATACCTGCCTTGACGTTATTCAACTTTGTTATATGTTTTTATGAATTTCATTAAGTTAATTAACATGATGTCACAATTAATTTGCCAATCTCAAGCATGGTGAAGTTTGACGGAAAATTCGAATCATACTTAGGTAAAGTTAAGTAATGTCGTAGTTGTACGTAGTTTGGTAGGTCCATACAGCTGACTTTTGTCAGTGACTTACCTAGTGATTTTGTTCGCTTATCTTTCGCACACAATTTGACTCGTGGTTTGTGTGTACACTCGAAAGTGTTTGTTTTCTATCTTAAATGGTACGTTGAGACTCGAATACTTCGTAATGCCATAGACAGATGATCTGTTTTTATTTAGTTTTGAGTGTCTAGTGATTTTGATCGCGTTTGATATTTATGTACTTGCTTAATAATTATTAGAAGAATGATTAATTTTCTTTTTTGTTTTTAAGTAGGCTTGTTGAAGGTATTAAAAAAATGTTATGTTAGCGAAATGTCGCAACACAGTTTTTAATAATTCTTATTTATACGCTCGTCAGTTTGTTACTGAAATATTCAATGACTTTGGTAAACAGAGATGATTCTAATTTTTAAACACGCCAAATTGTTTTGACACATTTTGATTTTAATGTTACGTGATTAATTTTTGAAATCCTTCGCTTACGTAACTGTTGGGATAAATTCATTTAAGTTTATTTACGAGATGTTGTTACAATTACTTTGCCAGTCCGAAGCCTGATCAAGTGTGACGGTAAATTCGAATCATACCTGAGGTAATTAGGCGTATTAGGTAGATACCGTAGGTCAATGACCTAACCACAGCTGACTGAGATCAGTGACCCGCCTAGCTATTTTGTTAAATTATCTTTCGCGCGCGTTTACACTCGTGTGTCCACCAGAAAGTGTTTATGTTTATAAAGGTTTTGTTAAGTGATACAGTGAGTTAAGTGCGGTTGTTGTGTAAAAAAAATTAAAGTATTACGATACACTAAATGGATGACTCGAAACATGAGTATCAAACCTTATATGCAACTTACGGATTGCGTATTGATTGCGTGCTCGACCACTTTTACTCATTACGAGGTAAGTGTAAACCGAAGTTGTGCGGCGCGCGCCTTAGATAGTGTAATGCGTGCGCACGAACAGTGGAGCTCGAATATTTAAATATTTTAAATGTTTAAAAACTATTTTTGGAATTTTTTTTTTCATGCGGAATGTGATGAGTTACACTTACCGAACCTCCCATTTGAAGGACCGCAGTATAGAGTCGAACTCCTTATATATCAATATCTTAAAATTTGACTTTTTGTGGTTTGACACATTATTGCTTATCAGCATCCATTTATATGTATAGATGTATAACCTTCCCTTTTTAAATCAGAAATTGTTCACTATTTTATTGGGTTCTACAATATTTTGTTATCGCGATTAGGCAATAACAAAATATTAAGAGAATTATCTCTTTTTTACTTATTCATTAAAATAAATATATTTTTTTTAATAAAAGTAGCCTAAGTTAATCCTTATAATATTAGCTAGGTATAGGTTCATTAATCAAGTAATGTTTTTAAGAACTTTTTAGACTTTGTGATATTTCGTAATTTTTTTTCTTCCATCCCCTCTCAGCTGTTTCAGAGATTAGTTGTAGGAAACAGACTGACAGACAAAAAATTAAAAAATTGGATTTTTTGATGTAAGTACTGTAAATACTTTCATGCATTTAGTGAAAATTATCGGATAAGCCGTTTCTGAGATTAGCGGACACAAACTCACAGATAAACAGACACATATCTAACAAATTATTGTTTTGGGTTCTATTGCGTAGGTAAAGACCTCCAATAATATTTTTTTTTATTTATCTGTCATGTACAGACAGCGACCCGTTAGATTTTTTTTGTACGTATCGATTAAAAATATCTAAAATAGAAGTCACTCCTTATAACATTTGCTAACTGCAAGTTCAGCATCAAAATTGGTTCAGCCGTTTTAAAGATTGGTCGAAACAGATAGACAGACAAAAATTTAAAAATGTATTTTTTGATATAAGTACTGTATATACTTTCATGCATTTAGTGAAAAGTACAAAATAATGTTCGACGTGAACCCTTAAATTGACATAACTTTTTTATTTATGAACCGATTGACATGAAACAAACCCTAAATGTTAAGTGAAGCTTACTACAATATATTAGTAAAAACCGCATCTAAATCGGATAAGCCGTTTCTGAGATTAGCGTGCACAAACGGACAGATAAACAGACAAACAGACAAACAGATAAGAATTCTAAAAATGTTTGTTTTGGGTTCTATTGCGTTGGTAAAGGCCCCCAGTAAGATTTTTTTTTCATATATCTTCCATGTACAGACAGCGACCCGCTAGAATTTTATTATTAGTATAGATATAGATAACCGTGTTCTGTATAATATATGCTACTAAAGTAGCAATATGTCTAGAAGACTTTTTTGGCAGGTACAATGTATCCTTTGTCAATTTAAAATTATAAATAAATTTATTTATGTCAAATAAAATAAAAACGTCGCTATGACGATGAGTCAGGTTGTACATACAAAGATTTAGATTATAAATATGTCTATTATGTGCATCTGATAAACAACATGAATATGGAAATGCACATAATATAAATTTACATTTTTTTTTCATTTTGAATTTGCATTAAATACTGTATGTTTTTAGTGAGCTCCTGTTTACTTAAAGATAAACAATCACCATGCATTAACACTACCATGCTGTGTTCATCCAGATGCATAGAATTTATTCTGTTTATATGGTGCTGGTAGGTTGCTCCGGGTGAACATGTGTTATAAACATTACTTATATAATTGTTTAAGAGAGAGCCAAAGCCCTGACCTAACTTATCAGAAACTATAATAATTTTTTTGGAATTAATATTATTTATAATTTTATCACATTTATTTACTATATAGTTAGGTTGAATATAATCTGACTTCACCTGACATTGTGTTTGTTTATTTTCAGCTAAATTAGTTAATAATTCAGAATTTATATCTATCGAAGCTGATAACTCATTTTGTTGTGTTTGTAAACAATTACAGGCATGCTTATTGCACAATGACTCGAATCTTTCCATATTAGAGTTACACATTTCTACAAGATTATTAGCTACAAGAATATGCTCCTGAATTTGTCTTTGTGCTAAATAATATTTTTGCAACTTTGCAAGCTATTTATTTCAGATTGAAGTTTTTCGACTTCATTATCATATATTAATTTATTGTTTTGTAATTTGTTGCTACATAACTTAACTTTATGTGATAAATGAGTTCTGTCTTTTATCAACTTATGAACCTGCTGATAATTATATTTATTTTTTAAAAATTTTTTAGTTTTATTTATGAATTTGTTCAATTTAATATATTTTTTTAATTTATTATGTGAATTTATGCTAATTTGTTTATTTGAATATGAATCATCCGCAGTGAGGTCTATAGTAACAAGTTCATTTTGTGAATACTTTAAAACAGAATTACTCTCAAGCAATTCGTTATATAAGCTTTGAGTTACAGTACCTTCGTGGCTTTGTTTTAAATTTTCTAACTCAATTGATGTTTTTTGAGCCTCAATTAGACTAACTTCCAGCTCAGTAATGCGACTCAAAGCTCTTTCATGCTCATCACTACATTCTTTAAAGGATTTAATAACCTCATAAAGTTGATCTCGCTCAGTTACAATATTTAAATAATTTTTATGCAACTCTGCGAGCTCACTCTTTAGTTTGGTGTTATTATTAATAATATTTTTAATTTCTAATTCGCTTTCTGCGCGCTCTTGAAGCAGTTGATTGCACAGTTCCTTTGAAGATTTTAATTCTTGAAGGGTCAGTTTAATATGGATTCTGCATCCTTTACCGAGGCTTTACGAGTCATAATGGTGCTTTGCATGATGTTTACACTGTAAAATAATAAACTTATGTAAGTAACAACAACTAATTCCAAAGTATTCTATGTAAATGTAGGTTTTAATATTAAAATATATTGATTATGTAATTATTTGGATTTGAAATTATTTTATTGTATTCAGAATAAAGGAAATTACTACAAGGGAAGCGTGGATAGTAAAATAATAAAATGATAAGGAGTGAGAAGAGGTTTATGCCGAGGGGTACACAGAAATAGCCGGCAACAAAAGAATTCAAATCAGGAAGTATAAGTATAGGAGTTAAAAATAAAGGAAAACGGGAAGTATAAATATGAGAGTTAATAATTAAAAGAAAAAAAAAAAAATGTTAATTTACACTAAATCATTGGGGCACAATATGGTCATTTAATGTATGGCTCAATAATTATTAGGTTATAATAATAATATTTACGTTTTATTAATTATCTCAATAGTGTATTTAATGTCTATAAGGAGAAAAAATGTGATTTGTCTATTAAAGTGGGTAAATTTAAATAAAAATATCTTTTTATTTTTGGAATTATCTAGGCTGTATAGGTTATATCTTATAGAATAGATAAGTATTGTGTACAGTGAATATAGTGTAAAGACTGTCTGTGGCTAGTGTTTAAGTCTACAACTTTACTTCCAACTTGTCAAGCAAAGCGAGACGGTAACGGCGCCAAATGTGAAGAGGGACGTTGCTCACGGCTTGTGAGCCTTGTTTAGAGTTATGTCTTAACAAATAAGTACATAAAATAGTTAAAAAGAACACAATACTCCCAGGGTTTTGTTGAAATTTTAAGTTGGAGCCGTTGAAGTTTAACAGTTGTATTTGATTCTTCTTTTATGTATGATTACTTTTAAGATATTCGTCACAAACACTTGTGCACTTTATTTAATGGTTGTATATTAATTTAAAGTTTCAATACACATTTAATTATTCAATTTAATAATCATTTAATACATATATTTTAAATCTTATTAGATTGACATGTCACCCGAGGCAGTGTTGCCAGCGATACTATACTTATATGTAAACATGCCTTTAAGGGAGGACACAGTTTTTAGAACACGCTGTATAGTTTACAACTTCAAAGACAATAACACATTTAAAATATGTACATATATACCAGATTTTGTTTATTATATACACTATTATATATTGTTAGATTGTATTATTTACCCAATTAGTATGGCTCCGTCGCGTGTACCAGGTTGTTCCATCAATTGTGCATGCTGCTCCTCCCGAGACGGCTCCCTCATTTATATTTATCGCACAAAGTTTTGTGAAGGTGGTCTAAAAATGAATTTTAGATTATGACAAGACATATTTTAAAAATTATATTTATTTCATAATAGTGTGCATTAACATACCTTATTAATATTTTTTTCATTCTCTGCAAACAAACCTTTATCATGAATTCACGAGTGCATGTTACGTAATATAATAATCGTAAAATACTAAAAAATCGAGCATACACCTCTTGCCGTTACCGGCGCGCGTGGCTGTCTGATGGCTGGAGGGTGAACACCTGCATTGCTTCACGTGCGCCGATTGTTTTATATATTGTTTATATTCCTTTGTTTTTTTTTAATTCGTATTTTTTTTATTTTATTTTTTTTTTTTATGATTATTATGACTTTATTAAGAAATATATATTTCTTATATGTATTATACAGATATCAGTCTCTGTAGAATACTTTACACTCACTTATACTTCTTACTAGGGCACTATTAGACACGAGTAAAACACAGAACTTGTTTTTTGAAAGGATTGGTTTATTAAATTTTGTTACCGAAGATATAGTTTTTCTGTCGACACAACGTTAGCGTGATTTAATCTACTAGTAACGCCATCTGTTATCATCTGAGCGAATTAACACATTAATCCAATAGATTATCCTAATACATTTAAAAATCTTAATATTATTGTAATTTAAGTATACACTAGCGCCATCTATTATTATACTATGGAACTATATATGTATTCGTACATACCGCCCACCAAGGGCAAAGTTGAAACTTTGGCCTTTTAGTTATAGTTAAATTTAATGTAAATGTGTTTTAATTTTTTTTTTTTTTTTGTAAAGAAATTTGTAAAGACATGTTATAAACAAACAAATTCATAGTAATATTTATATTAAGAGTTTTACATTAATTTATAAAAACTAAATTATTCTAACAATATTTGTAGTTTCATTTTTTATTTTATATAATCCTTTCCTTTTTTATATATAATGAATTTTATACAAACTTATAACACTAAATTTACTAGCTCTATGATAATTAGATGAAATAGCTTATCTATTCAGCCACAGGTAACAAACATAATTTTGACACAGGTCGTTTTATAGTACCATTTTTAGTTTTTAATGTTACTACTCGTACAATATCGTCTAAGCCTGGGTGAGTAGCAATCACTTTGCCATAAAGCCAACGAGATGGTGGTAAATTATCCTCTTTAATTACTACAACATCATTCAGTTTAATCTGAGTATTATTTTGAGACCATTTATATCTCAGTAAAAATTTCGTAAGATATTCCTTTGACCATTGTCGCCAGAATGATTGAATCATGCGTTGAGTGTGTTGCCATCTTCTCAAAGAACTCACATTTACCAACTCTACGTTCTGATCTGGTAGCGTCACCAATGGTTCCCCTATTAAAAAATGACCCGGAGTCAAAATTGTAGCATCATCAGGATCATTTGTTATTACTGAAAGAGGACGGGAGTTTAAACAAGCTTCTATTTGATTAAGAACGGTCGCCATCTCTTCATATGTCAAAGTTGAATTGCCGATGACACGTTTCAGATGATACTTCATCGATTTGACACCGGCCTCCCATAAACCTCCAAAATTGGGTGAATGGGGTGGTATAAAATGCCATTCGCAATTATATGTTGATAATGCTTCTGCAATGTCTTTAGACAGGTTTTCGTATTCTGCATTTTTACACTGTTTTAGCTCCTTAGCTGCTCCAATGAAATTAGTTGCGTTGTCGCTCCATAAATGAAAACAATATCCACGTCTAGCGACAAAACGTCGAAATGCTTGCAAAAATCCTTCTGTTGTCAAATCACTCACCACTTCAAGATGCAAAGCTCTAGTAGCCATGCACACAAACAATGCTATATAACTCTTGTAGGATTTATGTCCTCTACCCTTTGTTGTTCTTAATAGGATAGGACCAGCGTAATCGACTCCGCTATTACTGAAAGGGCGTGTTGGTATTGTTCTGACAGCTGGTAATTGCCCCATCAATGGATTCTTTGAATGTGCTGAATTTTTTACACAAATCACACAAGTACGATACATTGATTTAACCAATTGTTTTGCCCCGATAATCCAATATTTTGAACGGATATAATTCAACATAAGTTGCGGACCTCCATGTAATGTATGCTTGTGAGCGTCTTTTATTATAAGATTCGTTAGATGCGACTGTTTCGGCATTAAAATAGGATGTTTGCGGTTGTAGCTCAAATTGGATTCGCTTAACCTGCCTCCAACTCTTAATAAGTCATAGTCGTCAATAAATGGATTCAACGGTTGAAGTTTGTTATTTTTTGGTAAGTATTTTTTCTGTGATATTATTTTAAGTTCTTCTTGAAAATGAATTTCTTGACATTTTATTATACATAGTCTTAAAGCTTCCTGTAATTCAGTAGTAGTTAGGTATTTTATAATAATTTTATTTTGTTTTTTACAGTTATTTATAAATCTTTTACAATATGCAATTACTCTTACTAATTTTGTTAATGAGGAAAACTTATTAAATAAATTATCATCTTCTACTATAGCTGAATGAACTCTAACTGCTTCTATATCTGTTGAAGTATCTTTAAGTTTTTTATACAAAATTGTTTTAGAAGAAATGATTTCTGGTCCATTGAACCATAATTTATTATTTACTAAATCAGAGGGACGTAGGCCTCGAGAGGCACAATCCGCTGGATTCTGCTTTGAAGAAATATGTGACCAACTGTGTGGATCCAAATTTGTATGTATTTCTGCAACGCGGTTTGCTACAAATACATTCCATTTGCTTGGGTGACTGTTCAACCAGGCAAGAACAACAGTTGAGTCTGTCCATGCGTGTAAGTTATGTTTCTTAATATTCATAATATTTGAGACTTCCAGGAGCAATCTACTCAGCAATACGGCACCACATAGTTCCAGTCTCGGAATTGAAACCTGTTTAACAGGAGCTACTTTCGTCTTTGCTGTAATTAACGAGACCTTTACGTTTCCTTGACAATCAATAGCACGAACATAAACGACGGCAGCATATGCTGATTTAGATGCGTCACAGAAGCCGTGTAATTCAATTTCCTGATCATCTGTTCGAATACCAATCCATCTCGGTATGCGAATGTTACATAAATAAGTTTGTTCATCACGGTAAGTTATCCATTCATTTAATAAATCATTGGGAACGATTTCGTCCCATTCAATTCCTAATAGCCATAGCTTTTGTATCATTATCTTCGCTTGTATTATAGTAGGTCCTACCCATCCCAATGGGTCATACAAACGTGAAATATCAGAAATAATTTTTCTTTTTGTTACAGGGTGCTGCAGCGGCGGATAATTTACTACATAACGAAAGGTGTCATCACTTCTGTTCCAGGTAAGTCCCATAATTTTTATTAATTCATCTCCTTTTATTTCCAGTCCTGTCCTTACATCCTTATCCTTATCCCTTTCCTTCATCAATTTTAAGAGCTCATTGTTATTACTATTCCATTTTTGTAGTTCGAAACCTCCTTTGCTAAGTAGTTTATTCATTTGGTTAAATATTTCGAATCCTTCTTCTATGGTTTGACAACTACTCATAAAATCGTCGACGTAAAAATCTTTAAGTGTTCTTTCAGCGGCCAATGGGTATTCATCACCATGATCGTGTGCAACTTGTTGCAATGTTTTGATTGCCATATATGGAGCAGATGCTGTACCAAACGTTACCCTGGTAAGTCTGTAATGTTCAATTTTCGACTTGTCCTTATTCCACAAGAGTCTTTGATAGTCATTATCCTGTTCGCTAGTTTTCACTTGACGATACATCTTTATAATATCGGCAGACAAACAAATAGGTCCAGATCTCCAACGCATTATAATGTGCCGAAGTTCAAGCTGTAAGGTAGGTCCTACTGCTAGTTGATCATTTAGTGATAAGTGGTTTTTTCCTTTGCAGGACGCATCGAAAACAATTCTGACCTTTGTGGTGTCTTTGTCGTTTCGGATGACCGCATGGTGTGGTAAGTAAATTGCTTTTGGATCATCAATTTCTTCTTCAGGTACAATTTCCATATGGTTTAGCTGTAAGTATTCATCAATTACTTCCTGATATTTAAGATTTAATGTTTCGTCTTTATTCAATCTCTGTTTCAATGATTTTAGTCATTTTTCAGCAATTTCTCGTGAAGAAGTAACTTGAGGATCGTCGGACTTGAGCGGGAGACGAACGATGTACCTACCATTGGCATCTCTGCGCGTAGTTTCATGGTAGTATTGCTCACAATATTTTTCTTCCTCAGTATATAATTTTTCTTTTGGCAGTTGAATGTCCCCTTCAAGCTCCCAAAACCTTTTTAAATCATTTGTGCAAGTACAATGCATTTCCTTTATATCTTCGGAGGGCTTCATATTTGAACCGACTGTACCTGACAAAATCCATCCGAGACTGGTTGACTGTGCTATGACGGCGTTTATTGGCCCTCTTTTGATGCCATCGCGAAGTATTTCGCCGTATACCTCTGCACCTAGAAGAATATCTATTTTGTTTGGTATATAATATTCAGGATCGGCTAGCGAAATTCCTGATAGATCCACCCAGTCCAATGCCACAATACGGTTAGTTGGCTTTTTATAACATGTGCGTTCACTGCAATTTCTACGGAGGGATCATATATTGATTTTATTTTTAAACTTACCGTTGCTTTGGAAAGCATTGTTTTTCCTCCACCTAGTCCCATTATAAGGCTAGTGGTCGACCTTTTATTCAAACCTAAAAATTGAACAGCAGATTCTGTTATGAAAGACGACTGCGATCCTTGGTCGAGTAATGCTCTTATCTTATAATCATTTCCGTTTCTGGACGTAGCTTTTACTATTGCTGTAGCGAGTAACACCTGCTTATAAATCTTACTTGATGAAAAACACGATACCAATGATGTGGATTTTACAAGACAATCATCCTGTTTTAAATTTTTATTTTCGTTATCAATAATTTTACTCGTAGGATGAAGAAGAGAATGATGTTTTCGTTTACAAATATGACATTTTAAATTACTACGGCAATCGTTGGCAGAGTGATTACTACCTAAACAATTGAAACATATATTATTATCTTTGACAAATTTGCGACGATCATCAATCGTTGTTTTATGAAATTTTGTACATTGATATAATTTGTGACTATCCGAACAAAATAAACAAGATATATTGATATTTCCAACATGTAAAGTTTTAATTTTATTATTATATTGAGATTTTGTTGACATTGACTTTGGACTAAGATATTCTACAGCTCTAAACGTTTTAGATAAAAAGTCAGTAAATTGTTGATAAGTTGGGAGTTCGTTCATGGAAATATGATTAGTAATATGGAATTCCCATTGACGTTTTGTCTCTGGGTCCAATTTCAAAGTCAAAACGTGGATCAATATTACATCCCACGTTTGTGTATTTACACCAATGCTTTGAAGCGTTGCTAGGCATGTATTCGTAGTATCAACTAAATTACGTAACCCGTCGGCTGACTCGACATTAAGATTTTTTTGACTAAAAAGCAATTTTAATGTTTGATAACAAACAAATCTTTTGTTATTATACCTTTCTAGTAATAATTGCCAACAACGATCAAAATTACCCTGTTCTATTGGAACATGTCTAAGCAATTGTTCAGCGTCTCCTACAAGATAACTTTTTAAATAATGAATTTTTTGTATATCGTCAAATGAATTATTATTGATTACTAGTGACGTGAACATCTGCTTAAACGTGGTCCATTCACTGTAATTGCCTGAAAATTTAGTTATGTTAATTTTGGGATATTTCATGTTGTTATCAACACTCTTAACAATGGTTTCGACATTGCAAATTTCTGAGCTTGAAAATTTATTTAAAGTTAATTTTAATTCACTTTTGTAATCTATATACATCTCTTCTGTTTTGTCGTACATTTCATTAATTATATAGCTAGATTCGTTTAATTCTTTTTGTTTGTAATTACGCATCAACTCTTTGTGACCTGACAGAAATTCGTGCCATAATTCATCAATAATCTCTAATTTATTTTGTACATATTCTTTGGTTATGCGCTCTTTTGGCGACTTTTTAAAGTTTATTCTAGCCCTATGTATACGCGAATGCAAATCATCCTGATAATTAATTATAGAATCCATTTTTTACTAATTATAATAATAATAACTACTTTTTTAATATAAGTTTTATAAGTAATATTTCAAATATAAATTTTTCTTTAAAAATGCACTTACGAAAACTTCACTGAACCACGCAGTAACATAGATTCCCAGCTTTCACGACGTTTTCCAGCACTCCTTGTCACCCTGACTGCGCCTTCCGTCGAAGACCCTGTCTGAAGCTGACCTGATGCTCTTCGTAGCCTCGGCCAGTTCCTGAGGAGTCCGCTGCGTGTCCTGACTGCACCTTCCCACGAAGACTATGTCCGAAGCTGGCCTGATGCTCCTTGTAGCCTCGACCAGTACTGCGGGCGTCCACCGCCCACCATATCCTGACTGCGCCTTCACTTGAAGACACCGTCTGAAGCTGACTCGAAGCTCTTCGTAGCCTCGACCAGTTCTGCGGGCGTCCACCGCCCACCGTATCCTGACTGCGCCTTCACTTGAAGACACCGTCTGAAGCTGACTCGAAGCTCTTCACTGCTTCGATCGGCTCCTGCAACTTGCGTTTGCAACAGCGATCCACCGTCCGCAAGTCGTGATGTTCAAAAATACTACCGCGAGCACACTGACATGTAGTTCACTGGTAGAACACGACTTACTCACTGATAATCCGGCTCGAAGGACCATGTAGAATACTTTACACTCACTTATACTTCTTACTAGGGCACTATTAGACACGAGTAAAACACAGAACTTGTTTTTTGAAAGGATTGGTTTATTAAATTTTGTTACCGAAGATATAGTTTTTCTGTCGACACAACGTTAGCGTGATTTAATCTACTAGTAACAGTAACGCCATCTGTTATCATCTGAGCGAATTAACACATTAATCCAATAGATTATCCTAATACATTTAAAAATCTTAATATTATTGTAATTTAAGTATACACTAGCGCCATCTATTATTATACTATGGAACTATATATGTATTCGTACAGTCTCTTTTTTAATTCACGTAATTATTATTATGTTAATTTGATGTCTTTGTCGCTGCCCGTCACAGCGATGAATACGACAAAAAGGTGACCATTGAAAATCAGCAGTGGGTTTTTTTGGGACCCATATTTCGCTGAATGGTCCGCCTGTTTGAGACACGGCATATTTGCAGGCATTCCATGTGTACATGTCTACGCACATAATTGTTTTCGGATTTATTGTCTTAGTTTTAGTTAGTTTGTAGGTTTTTTTGTTTCTCTTGTTCCTTTTTTATTGTAATAAAAATGTGCCTGTGCCTGTGTTTCAAATAAAAATATATTCTATTCTATTCTATTCTATTCTATGCGGACAGTACAACTTTGTGGGCGATAAGATGTTGTCCTTCAGCAGCAAGGGTAACATCGACCAAATTTTTTGTGGCAAGTAGAGTTCCAAACATGTAAATAAAGTTGGGGTGGTGGTTGTTCCACAGCAAACTATATTGTTGTGACATCGCGGTCTTCTCATCCACAACGCCAAAGTGAAGATGTCACACTTAATTTCAATTACTTATCCTATCCAGTACCTCGTATGGACCGGTGTAAGGAGGTTGTAAAGCGCCACGTAGAGAGTCATCTCTCAAGAAGACATGGCTCGATGACGTAAGGTCCTTGTAAATGAAGATTTTATCCTT
The DNA here is from genome assembly GCA_037950945.1 of Hypolimnas misippus. Classification (NCBI taxonomy): domain Eukaryota; kingdom Metazoa; phylum Arthropoda; class Insecta; order Lepidoptera; family Nymphalidae; genus Hypolimnas; species Hypolimnas misippus. Next base: position 5,793,305 of record JBBEEQ010000007.1, read on the forward strand.
GCAATGACGCGCAGCGGGTGACGGCTGGAGTTTCATTGCGAAGCGTCGCAAACGGCTAGTGAAGTCGGATATGTATGTCTACACTATCTGGTACAGATGCCTGAAAGAATTCACTGGGTAAGCGTAGAGGCTCCCCATAAACCAGCTCAGCTGAGGAGGTTTGGAGGTCCTCTTTAAATGAGCTTCTGATCCCGAGCAGTACCAGAGGTAGCAAGTCAACCCAGTTGGCGTCTGCGTGACACATGAGCGCTGCCTTTAACTGACGGTGGAATCGTTCTACCATGCCATTGCAACTCGGATGATAAGCGGTTGTTCTTCTGTGTTTGAATCCAATCACTTTTCCCAAGTACAGAAAAAGTGAAGATTCAAACTGTCGGCCACGGTCGGTGACTATATCAGTAGGACATCCAAATCTGGATATCCACGATAACAATGCCTTACCAACGGATTCCGCTGTGATGTCCGTCATCGGAGTTACTTCGGGCCAACGAGTAAAACGATCCACTACCGTCAGGCAATAACGATAGCCTTGAGATGGAGGAAGAGGGCCAACTATGTCCACATGGATGTAAGCAAATCTAGCGCAAGGTATGTCAAATGTACCGAATGGAGATGATACATGCCGGTGTACCTTGGCACGTTGGCATGAAAGGCATTTTCGTGACCACTCCCGACAATCTTTACGAACTCCGGGCCAAACGAAACGTTGAGATATCATTTTGGCCGTAGCGTTGGCCCCAGGATGACTGAGATTGTGAAGACTGTCGAAGAGTTGTTTTCGTAATGGCTTAGTCACGAAAGGTCTTGCCGTAGATGTGCTTACATCGCAATAGAGCATAGTTGAGCTGTTAGGAACTTGCAACTTTTCCAGACGAAGAGAAGATTCACCATTAAGAAAACGAGTGAGCTCTTGGTCACAATTTTGCGATGTTGCAAGCAAGTCAAAGTCGATTGGTCTCTGCAATTCATCGATACGCGACAAAGTATCGGCAACGATATTATCTTTGCCCGAAATGTGTCGAATATCGGTAGTGAATTGCGAGATATAATCGAGGTGTCGATATTGCCGAGGAGAGCAGTTGGCTTTTCTTTCGTTGAAAGCGAAAGCGAGCGGTTTGTGATCCGTGTGTCAACATGTGTCGAAAATGTTTAATGGCTTCGTAAATGGCCAAGAGTTCACGATCGTAAGGTGAATACTTTTGCTGAGAAGGGCTCAATTTTCTGGAAAAGAATGCAAGCGGTTCCCATTCACCATCCTTGAGCTGCTGCAAAACTGCACCCATTGCCATGTCTGACGCGTCTGTAACTAACGCCAGCTTCGCCTGACAGTCTGGGTGTGCGAGCATTGCAGCGTTTGACAAGCTGTCCTTGCACTGCTCGAAAGCTAAAAGCGTGTCCACGGTTAAGCTGATAGGCTGAGAAGCCGAGCTTAGCTGAGCCAGCAAGCAGGGCGTTTAAAGGTGCTTGAATTTTTGCGGCGTGAGGAATGAAGCGCCTATAAAAATTAAGCATGCCTAAGAATCGCCTTAACTGCTTTATTGTCGCGGGCACAGGGAAGTCCTTGATGGCTTCTACCTTTGAATCTAAAGGCTTTGTACCAGATGTGGATATTTGGTAACCTAGAAATGTAACCTTACTAGCTCCGAAAACGCATTTCGCAGTATTAATGAGGATACCGTATTCCTTCATTCGCGTGAATAATTTGTGAAGGTGGATTTCATGTTCAGCTTCGTCCTTCGAAAACACTAAAAAATCGTCAAGGTAACAATAACAAAAATCGAAACCTCTCGTCATCTCGTCCACGAACCTTTGGAATGTTTGCCCCGCGTTCCTAAGACCAAATGTTATGAAGGGAAATTCATACAAACCAAAGGACGTAGTGATGGCTGTCTTCTTGATGTCCTCTTCAGCGACCGGTATCTGATTGTAGGCTTTCATCAGATCTATGGTAGAAAAAATTTTACAGCCAGCAATGTTGTGGGCAAAGTCGTGAATGTACCGTATAGGATAACGATCGGGTATAGTGCGTGTGTTAAGCAAGCGATAGTCGCCGCAAGGACGCCAACCGTTATCCTTCTTAGGTGCCAGGTGAAGCGGCGATGCCCAGCAACTTTTAGAGGGACGTGCAGTGCCATTAGCTAACATAAGCTGAAATTCATGCTTAGTGATGAGTAAAGATAGAGGGTGATAAAGGATTACCTGGTTTCGATCGCAATCCCGCGAAGAGATATTTAATCGCGCACGTGCTGCATCCACTTTACACCATCATTTCGGTTTTAATTTGATTTGTGTGTTTGTTTGATTGTAGCACTCGAACACCGCAACTTAGTGGCGTGATTCCACACCGACAGAGTTGTAGATAAACTAGTTTTACACGTATTTCGAAGGGAGCGTTAGGAGTTCGACCCGACGCGTTGGTTGAAGTTGTAGTAACTTTTTGTTTACCATCTACCCTCCAGGTATTGAGGATAAGGATTGTGGGACGGATGTTAAAGGTGTGTTCAGAAATACCTAACATATCGCCCCCCAAAGAGCGTCTAAGCTCTTTCAATTGTTAAAGTTGATTTAAACTATGTTATGTGATGGCTCATTATTACAAATTATACAAAAAAAAATACAAACTATACTAAAAAAAATATATATTAAAAGATAGGAAGGCAAAATTAGAAAATTAGTAAGATAAAGATCAATTAGTCTAAGCATGGCAGCAAGGGGCAAAGCTTGACTACTGGTCTAAGTATTGTACCGGTAGAAGTTTTTAATTTTACGACCCTAACAATGCCGTCAGAACCAGGACACGTGCGAATTACGCGAGCTCTTTTCCAATGAAGTGGAGGCAAATTCTTGTCCTTTATTAAAACTAAATCACCAAATGGTAGTAATACCTTTTTATTGCCCGACGTTTCGACGAAGTTACATTCGCCGTGGTCACGAGCTGACTGGTGTACCGCGCGCCCTCCGGCGACGAGTGCGCGAGTTTTCTTCGCCTACCCTCACAATATTAATATAGTCTTTACCGTTATTATAATGCTGGGAGCACACCACACTAACACAATCGGTTCGCGCGAACATTGTTCGAGGTACTTCACTTTTGTTAAATTTATTTATCACCGGGTTCCAAGCGGCCGACAATTTAAATCCGTCATCGCGATTGAAGGTTTTATGTTTTTTAATTTCAATTGCTTCCCGTACTAAGCGGCAATAATAATTTTTGTCCGTCGAGAGAACCTTTGGGTCATGAAGCTCAATCCAATGGTTTGTTCCCGAGTTTAACAGATGGTCAGCCACTGCGGATTTTTCTGTCTGTCTGTTTTTCACCGCCGCTATGTGTTCTTTGACCCTATCCGCTATGGTACGTTTAGTTTGGCCAATATAAGAAGTGCCACAGCTACAATTTATCTTGTATACACCCGGCGTTTGAAAAGGGATGACATCCTTCGGCGTGCGTAAGCATTTACAGACTTTTGTCAAAGGGGTAAATACGGTCTTGATGGAGTAACTCTTCAATATCGTTCCAACTTTGTCCGTTATTCCCTTGACGTATGGCAGAAATGCTGGTTGACGGCTAACCTCCGGTTGTTTTTCCTTCCTACCTCGTGGTTTAATACTATCACTTACCCGATATCCATTGCGTTTTAGTACCTCCTGAATATGTGTCAGCTCGTGATCGAGATGATCAGGGTCGCATAGATCTAAAGCCCGATTTGTAAGTGAATTTCTTACCGAATTAAGATGGCGCGGGTGGTGATGTGAGGTGGCGTGAAGATACCTATCCGTGTGTGTCGATTTTCGGTGTACTTTATATCCAACAGAACCATCAGGCCTAACTAGGATCTTGGTATCAAGAAATGCTAACGATCTTTCCGACTCTAATTCGTATGTGAATTTTATTTTGGGGTGTATAGAATTAAGATGACCCAAATATTGTTCTACGTCGTGTTTGTTTCCCCTTATAATGCAAAAAATGTCGTCAACATACCTCTTCCACAATTTAATTATTGGCGGTCCAGAAGACAAAGCTTTTTCTTCAAAATATTCCATCCAAATGTTGGCCAATACAGGTGCTATAGGACTACCCATGGCCACTCCATCAATTTGAATGTAATACTCACCACCGTACAAGAAGTAGTTTCCGTTCAGACAATTTTCAAGTAGAACAATGATAGTGTCGGAGAGACCGTGTAATACCAATTTATCTTTAACAACATCTAAACAATCTTTTTTAGGAACGCTGGTAAATAAAGATTCTACATCAAAACTTACCATTATGTCACCGGGTTCCAGTCTGAGATTTCTTACGATGTCAATAAAATGCCTGGAGTTTTTCACGAAGGACGAAGTCCCACCTATTAAAACCTTCAGTACCGAACAAAGATGTTTAGCCAAATTGTAAGTTGGTGCATTAATTTGACTTACTATTGGTCGCAGTGGCACAAGAGGTTTGTGTACTTTTGGCAGACCATATAGTTTCGGTGGTTGAACAACTGTCGGTTTATATAAATACCTGTACTCCTCCTCCGTGAAGTGATTCTGATGGTCCCTAATTAGTATCCGTACGCGACGAGTTTCTCTTGCTGTTGGGTCATATTTCACTAATTTGTACGTGTCTGTATCCGCGAGCATGTTCCGTATCTTTTTATCATAGTCACTTACACACGCCGCCGAACCGCTTACGCACGCCGAAGGATGTCATCCCTTTTCAAACGCCGGGTGTATACAAGATAAATTGTAGCTGTGGCACTTCTTATATTGGCCAAACTAAACGTACCATAGCGGATAGGGTCAAAGAACACATAGCGGCGGTGAAAAACAGACAGACAGAAAAATCCGCAGTGGCTGACCATCTGTTAAACTCGGGAACAAACCATTGGATTGAGCTTCATGACCCAAAGGTTCTCTCGACGGACAAAAATTATTATTGCCGCTTAGTACGGGAAGCAATTGAAATTAAAAAACATAAAACCTTCAATCGCGATGACGGATTTAAATTGTCGGCCGCTTGGAACCCGGTGATAAATAAATTTAACAAAAGTGAAGTACCTCGAACAATGTTCGCGCGAACCGATTGTGTTAGTGTGGTGTGCTCCCAGCATTATAATAACGGTAAAGACAATATTAATATTGTGAGGGTAGGCGAAGAAAACTCGCGCACTCGTCGCCGGAGGGCGCGCGGTACACCAGTCAGCTCGTGACCACGGCGAATGTAACTTCGTCGAAACGTCGGGCAATAAAAAGGTATTACTACCATTAGTTATCGCGATAAGACCCGTTATATTAAATATGAATAATATAAATCGCGAAAGTTTAAAATATCTAAATCACCAACCTCATAATTGGGTGGTTTAGATACCCATTTAGGGCGCTGCTGTAAGGTGTGTAAATATTCGGTTTGCCAACGCTTCCAAAAGTGCTGTGCAATCTGACGGATCAGCTGCCATCTTTTTAAAGGAGGAACATTGACATCTACTACATCTTGCTCGGGCAAGGCTAAGAAAGGTTGTCCTATAATGAAATGGCCGGGCGTTAAAACGTCAAGATCATTAGGATCATTTGTTAATGGACACAATGGACGAGAGTTTAACGCGGCTTCTATTTTAGTAAAAATTGTAGTTAGCTCTTCATACACAAGTGGTCGATCGCCAATAATTCGAGAGAGAATAAGTTTTGCGGATCTTACCGCACTCTCCCACAAGCCGCCCATGTGTGGACTAGCCGGAGGGTTAAAATGCCAAATAATCTGCTTACGTGCAAGTGAATTATAAATTTTGTCTTTAGAAGATTCTAAAAGAATATTGATTTCGTGCAAATAATTATGAGCACCAACGAAATTGGTTCCACAATCGCTGAAGACGTCACTAGGAAGTCCTCTTCGCGTCACAAATCGATCAAAGCATGCCAAAAAGGCGTCAGTTGACAAATCGGAAACCACCTCTAAATGAACACCTTTGGTGGTAAAACAAATGAAAAGGCATAAATGTGCTTTCACTGATTTGGCGTTGCGAAATCGTGATGTCTTCAAAAGAAAGGGACCTGCGAAATCAACACCTACCCTTTCAAAGAGTCGACATGATATGACTCTATGAGCTGGTAAATCACCCATGAAGGGTTGAATTGATTTTGGACGCAATCTGTAGCATCGCTGACACTTAAATATTTGATGGCGTATGGCTCTACGCGCTGACATAATCCAAAATTTACGTTGAATTAAATTAAGAAGAGCGTTAACACCAGGATGTAAGTACATCTGATGATAGTAATCTATAATAAGTCGAGTTACATGATGTGATTTTGGAAGCAAAAATGGATGTTTAGCACTGTAATTTAAATTTGAATGAACAAGTATACCACCAACTCGCAAAATACCCTGAGAATCTAGAAAAGGATTTAATCGACTCAAACTATTTTGTAGAGGTTTATTACTACGCAACAACTTTAAAGATTGTGCAAACTCGGTAGATTGTACCGAGGTGACAATAGTTGTAAGACTATCGTTTAGCTCAGAAACGGATAGCGGTCCAGTGCGTTTTGTTGAATTGCGTGTATTATGCAAAAAACGTTTGCACCAAGCTACAATTGCTTGTAACTTGAGAAACGAGCTGCAATTTTGTAAAACAGGTAACCTCTATCGCTTCTAAAACGTAAGAAACAAGTGGTAGTGTTTTAATACCAGGCAATTCCGATTCATTTAATAGAGAAATGTCACCAGGCCATGTTGAAGAATGATTTTCAAGCCATGCTGGCGACCACCATAAAGAATGATCGGATAATTGAGAAGGATGAAGACCTCGGCTAGCTAAATCAGCAGGATTTTGTGATGAAGGCACATGTTTCCAGATAACCTTTGGCACTAAGGATTGAATCTGGGATACCCGATTTCCTTCATAAGTTTGTAAAATATGAGGAGATGTCTTGAGCCACGATAGCACAATATTAGAATCACACCATGCTATTGTACTGCTGATTTCTAATTTATTTATATATATTTTCAGAATATGCTCGAGGAGTCGAGCTAAAAGAAGAGCACCACATAATTCCAATTTGGGAATGGTAATTTTTTTCTTTAGTGGAGCAACACGAGATTTCGCCAACAAAAGCTGGGCCGAAACGTTGCCACTAATATTTTGAACGCGCAGGTAGACACATGCAGCGTACCCGCGTTCCGATGCATCACTAAAACCGTGAATTTGACAATCTGCTAATTTGTCTGTTAAAACCCAACGAGGAACGGCGATTTTATCAAGTTGATTAAATTGAGAAAGAAAAGAAAGCCATAACTTCTCAAAATCGGAAGGAAGGGGCTCGTCCCAACTACATTGAAGCAACCAAAGCCTTTGCATTATATGTTTGGCGTAGAAAGTGACCGGTGCCAAAAAACCACATGGATCGTAAAGTCGAGCAATGTTTGAGAGAACGCCGCGCATGGTCATGGTTTTGTTCATCTCGGAAATGCGATATATAAACTTATCATTGTTTGCGTTCCAAGCCATGCCAAGAACCTTAAAAATTCCGTCACCTGCCGATTCAAAGAGGTACGAAAGCTCGCAGTGATCAGCAGAAAATAAATTTAAAAATTCTCTCGAATTGCTAGACCACTTACGCAATTGGAATCCTCCCTGAGCGAGAATGTCGACAAGATTCTGTTGTAACTCTTGAGCTGAGTTCAGACAAGTTGATCCGCTAATAATATCATCCACGAGGGTATCTTCTAAAAGAACTCTAGAAGCTTCCGGATACTTATTTAAGTTTAAGTACGCAAGTTCATGAATAAACCGAATAGCTTGAAAGGCAGAACTAGCAACACCGTATGTGACAGTGTTCAACTCATAATGTTTAAGAGGGCTGTCAGGCGATTCGCGCCAAACAATAGTTTGATATTTTCGATCAGATGGATCCATTAATATTTGGCGGTACATCTGTTTGATGTCGCAAGTGAAAACAATTTTATGAATTCTAAATCGCAAGATAATGTTTTCTATATTTTTTTGTAACTTTGGCCCTGGCATCAGTACTTGATTGAGTGATACACCCGTCGAACTTGAAGCAGAAGCATCAAACACAGCACGAAGCCTTGTAGTGCTACTGTGCTCTCGCAAAACTCCGTGATGCGGAATATAATACCTTTTACAAGAATCCAAATCTGAGATTTCAGTCATGTCGTTCTAGATTATGAAATCGCTTTAATGCATTGAGTTTAGTATCACCTAGTGGCTTATGATTTATTTTGAATGGAAGATTTACTATGAAACGCCCAGTCTCATCTCTATGATGCGTTTCACAAAAGTGTTTCTCACATAGAATATTCTCGGGGTCTTGAATAAGTTGACTCGGTGGTTCTTCTACCTCCCAGAACCGTGTAAGAGCAAAATTAATATCAAACGTGCAGGCCATCGAAGTGACATGTTGAATGTGTGACGATGCTGCAGGAGCTTTACCCATGATTATCCATCCCAAGATAGAGGAGTAGGCAGTAGGCATGTTATCGCCTAGACTGAACTTTCTACCATCAAGAATTTGTTCATATAAATTAACACCTAAAAGAAGATCAATTTTACCCGGTATAGTAAAATTTTTGTCAGCTAATACCAAGTTTTTGCATTTTAAAAGAACAGAGTTATGTACCGAGACTGAAGGAAGATTATTTGTTATTCGCTTCATAATGACAAACTCAGAATTTAAAATATATGTTGAATCTACAAGTGATTTTATGTTGCAATTAATCATGCCTCGAGTGCTGAACAGACGAAGCACCTAAACCAAAAATGGTAGAAGATTGAGTACGTGAAAGTTTTAATTTTTGTGCTAACTCTTCTGTCATGATTGATACCTGAGAGCCACAGTCAATTAATGCACGAGCAGCATGAAGGTGACCATTAACATCTTAAACTCCGACAAAAGCTGTACCTAATAGCATGGTGGATGTCACACCGGCACCATGTAAGAACTGAAATTGATCTGCCGAACTGCAAGTCGACACAGCAACCTCGTTACTCCTGGGAGTGGATGATGACTCAGCAGAATCATTTTGTGAAGAGTGTGAAACACGATGCTTCGTGTGATGGCGACCGTGACACACCAGGCACACACTCGTTGAAGAGCATTTTGAAATGTGATGTGATCTCAAGCAATTATAACAAAGCTTATTATGTGTTACAAAAGATTTTCTTTGTTCCGGAGTCATAGCATTAAATTTTGAGAATTAACAATAAATAATATGATTATTTTTGCAGCAAGGACATAAGTAATTTGAATTATTGTTGTAATTAAATTTATTTTTATTTTCAACTTGAACTATATTTAAAGATTGATGAGGGTTTGTTTTGATGTTGGAATTACAACTTAAAATGTTCTCTAATATTTTTAATTGATTTTCTAAAAATTCTATTAGATTATCAAAAGTTGGAATACATAAAGGATTAATAACAGACTCAAACTTGCTTCTAAACTCTACAGACATCTTTTTTAATATGATATGTAATAACAAGAAACTCCAAGACTTGACATCAAATTCTAAAGCCGTCAATGCACTTGTATTTTCTTTAATGGTGTTCAAAAATTTATTTAAATATTTAAAGTTGACTTGAGAAAGATTTTGCAAGTTAAGAATTGCCTCAACGTGTTTATTGGCTATGAGTCTCTTATTTTCATATCGTTCTGTTAATAATCTATATGCTACTATATAATTGTCAGTAGATATTTGTAAGTTTTTGATTAAAGACAAAGGTTCCCTATCTAGTACACTCAATAAATAGTGCATCTTTTCAATCTCACTTAATTTTTTGTTATGATGAATTAAACTGTTAAATATTGAAATGAAATTAGGCCATTCCACATGAACACCAGAAAACCGAGTTAATGAAATTTTGGGCAAATTAAATTGACTACTAATATTTGTTTTGATATGACAATCACGTTTTTGTTCTGATTCTGACTCGAAATTACTATGAATTATTTGTATTGAATAAACACATGTCATTAAAAATCATAAAGTTTTTCTCAATTTCGTTTCGTTTTTCTTCACTGAATTCATTTATGTTTGCCGATATATTTGAAAAAGCCTCTTCCATTTGCTGCCTATACTTATCAATATCTCGAAAACGAACAAGGAATTGTTGTTTAACATCGTTACTAATGAAAGATTTTGTGTTAATATTACTACCTAAATTATACAACTGCTTTATATAATTTAAGGCAATTTCGTATTTAACATAACATAAGTTTAATTCAGCCATACTTATTTGATGAATTAATGCTATTAAAGAAGTTAAAAATGAATATAAATTGATAATTCGCAAAAGTAAACAAAACAATCGAATGACAGTTGACACTTGACAGTCACTATTTGACGTTGACCGATTTTATGCAAAATGACGGAACGAAACAATGCTGCCAACATGAGTATCAAGTCTAACCACTGACTAGTGTTAATTTATTTAATGTCAATGACTATGACGTCACCGGAATTAATGTTAATTATGGAAATGATATTTGGAAAGAATGTTGAAATGAATTTTTGAAAGGAAATTCGGCTGAAGGACCAGGGGAAAATGATGAGTAAAGATAGGTGATAAAGGATTATCTGGTTTCGATCGCAATCCTGCGAACAGATATTTAATCGCGCACGTGCTGCATCCGCTTTACACCATCATTTCGGTTTTAATTTGATTTGTGTGTTTGTTTGATTGTTGCACTCGAACACCGCAACTTAGTGGCGTGATTCCACACCGACAAAGTTGTAGATAAACTAGTTTTACACGTATTTCGAAGGGAGCGTTAGGAGCTCGACCCGACGCGTTGGTTGAAGTTGTAGTAACTATTTGTTTACCATCTACCCTCCAGGTATTGAGGATAAGGATTGTGGGACGGATGTTAAAGGTGCGTTCAGAAATACCTGACACTTAGCTATTTTTAATTTGTCTGGTGCCAGTCTACGGGGATTACAGGAGATAGGAGGTCCCAGTGTGGTTCGTATGTGATGAACTGTGTTGTGTGTGGGTGCGATAGGTGTGCCAGAAGGTCGAGTAAGCTCAGGAAAATTATTTAATATCTTATGAAAGCGCGTGTCGCCAGTTAAAACTTTTACGGAAGATATGTCATTTACATTAGCAAACAAAGCACTAAATGTTAAACTTGTAGTATAATCAATTAAACGTTGATTGCGAACATCTACAATTAAATTGTAAAAACTAAGAAAATCAACGCCTATTAAAAATCAAAAATCAAAATCAAAATCAAAATATGCTTTATTCAAGTAGGCTTTTACAAGCAATTTTGAATCGTCAATACAAAAACAAAAGAAAACTAAACACTAATTAATTAATTTACCACCGGTTCGGAATGTAGATTCTACCGAGAAGAACCGGCAAGAAACTCGATAGTTACTCTTTTTAAAAGTTTTACGATGGGTACATACATTTATGAGTTATAAATATATTAAATACCCTGTGTGAATCTAGCTTATACTAAGTCCAAGCATGTTTATCATCTATAAAATCTTGAATAGAATAATATGCTTTAGCTACTAAGGATTTTTTAATATGTACTTTAAATTTCTTTTTTGTAAACTGTAACACTTTCTGCGGAATTTTATTATAAAAACGAATACCTTGCCTCAAGAAGGTAACATTGACTTTGCGGAGTCGAAACTTTGGCGTTATAAGTTTATCCTTTCTTCTCGTGTTAATACAATGCCTGTTACTGTTTTTATCGGTAAAAAAAAATCAATGTTGTTGTGAATATACATAATATTGTTGTAAAAGTACTGCGATGCAACCGTAAGTATACCAACTTTTTTAAAAACATCTCGAAGGGAATCTCGAGCTCCTAGATTATAAATACCGAAATTATAGGCTTTGTAACATTAGCAACGGTAAATTGCCATGAAAATTACGTCTAAGGCCTAAATTTAAATTTAATTCTATATAACCGTAAGTGTCTATCACAGATCCGTTGGCTGCACTTAGCTGGTAATCGGTTTTGACACGAGGTTTCCGGAGCGCAGATCGCGGGTAAACACAAAGATCGCTACCGGTGTCCACCAATAGCTTCATCTTCGAATTCTGATCGGTGACGAAGATACGACTAGTAGAAGTAGGGCAATCGTCAGCCGCCATTAGCGACCGCCCATGAAGTTTTCCACCTGCTTGAAGTCACACGGCTTGATGCATTTGAGAGCCTTCGATCCGAATTTGGCATGGTACCAGCATACGGGATATTTTCGGTGGCTGGACTGTGCGTTCATCGTCGCGTCACAGAACCAGGTGGTTCTGTGACGCGACGATGAACGCTGTCGACTCGCTCTGGACCTGTCCTTAGGACGACATGATGTGCGAGTATAGTCATCGAGTTTCCTTGACAGATGTTCCACCATCTTCCTTAGCTCCGATATCTCACTCGACGGATTGTACGACGCTGAAGTACCGGACGACGTTGAAGCGACGTTAAGTGGTGATGTCAACTCCTGTATACGATCCGCTAAATCCGAGAGTTATTCTAAGGAATGGCTGGGTTGTGAAGCGAGCACAGTTTGTATATTGTGCGGAAGTCGGTTACTCCAGATCGTCCTTATGAAGTCTTCAGGAACAGAGGTTCCGGCTAGATCTTGCAGGTGACGAAGGAACTGAGACGGCTTTCTATCTCCGAGCTCCTCGTGGGTAAGTAGTTGTTTAACTTTCCTTTCATGAGATGCCGATAATCGTCGAATTGATGCCGATTTTAACTTCTCGTATCTGTTTCTTATGGGAGGGTTGATGATAATGTCCTTAACAGCCTTCGCGTGATGTAAGTCAGAATTTGTAATGACGTTCGTAAATTTTTGTTGGTCATCCGTGACGTTATAACTATCAAATTGGGCTTCCAATAACGCGAAGGCACTTTCAAATTGATCTTCTGCATGTCAGATGGCACGCCGCCATGTTCCAGCGAATCCTTCACCTTTTGTGCACGACGCATGGTAACGTATCCTCCGTGAAACATCCGTGCCCAGATAGTACCTGCAACAGACGGAAAGAGAGGAAGCCGTGGGACCGCTCGAGCCAGTCCCGGAGCACTGGCCCGAGCGCGTCCAACGTCCTGCGGCCGAACGTGGCGGTGGCGAGCTCCGCCGCCCAATGCTGGACGACGGCAGCCCTCGCCTCGCGCCAGACCGCCTCCCTCTGTTCCGCCGCAGGGTGCTCCCCGAGCGCCCTGCGGTCCGCCAACCACGCGTACACCTTGGCCAGCACCCACGCCTCGAGCTCCTTCGAGTCGAAGTGCTGGCTGAAGCACCACCTGCTGTCGACTATCAGGCCCAGATATTTCATCTGGGCACTCACCGCGATCCTGACGCCCTCTACATGGATGTGGCCGTCAGGGGGAGCGCGCTGCCGAGGCCCGTGGAAGTAGACGGCCTCGGTCTTATGCTGCGCCACCTTGAGGCCTAGGCGGCAGATCCTCCCCGCCACGAGAGATCCGCCCGCCGAGGCGAGCATCGCCGCCTCAGCAAAATTCCTCCCCCGGGCTGTGAGGAGGGTGTCAGCCGCGTGACAGATGACACCCGTCCCCCGGAGGAGGGACCCGCGGAGGAGCCAGTCGAATCCGACGTTCCACAAGAGTGGCCCGAGGACTGACCCCTGTGGAACGCCGGACTCCGCCCTGTAGCGCCGCACTGCGCCCGTCCTGTCTACCAGGAGGACCTCGCGGTCCTCAAGGTAGCTGCCGAGGAGCCTCCGCAGGTATGGAGGCACACCGTGATAACGGAGCGCCTCCATAATGGTGGAGTGGGGAATGGAGTTGAAGGCGTTGGCTATGTCGAACGACACAGCCATCACTCCATCCCCCGCCTCCACGGCCTCCCGCACCTGGCCCTTGAGCCGGGCCAGTGCGTCCACTGTCGAACGCCCTTCTCGGAAGCCGAATTGGGCGTCCGACAGGTCCGGCCCCACCTCCCGCAGGAGGCTCCTCAGCCTGGCGGCGATTATCCCCTCGAACATCTTTCCGGCCTCATCGAGCAGAACGATGGGATAGCATATAGCATACCGGATGCCGAGGGGGAGTCCGCCGGGCGGCCGTCCTTCCTTTTGAGGCACAGCCACCCCTCTCTCCAAGGCTTCGGGAACCTGCCGGCCGTAAAACACGCGCCGAACAAGTCCCGAAGCCTGTCCTCGTCCTAGTGTGTGGCTAAAGTGCGCTGTCCGATAGTATACGACTTGCCGGAGTACTATCTTTGCGGTTGCCCAGCTCTCTCCCTGGACCCCAGGTTGAGGTCGAGCGGGCACCACCCTGTCTGTCTTGTCTGTTTTTGACAATGTCTAAACCTCTGCGGGACGCCTCCGGGCGTTTCCTCCCAAAAGGCCCTTCTCAGGGCCAACCAAAAGGCCCTTCTCAGGGCCAACCCAAAGGCCCTTCTCAGAGCCAACCAAAAGGCCCTTCTCAGGGCCAACCCAAAACGGCCCTTCTCAGGGCCACCCCCGAAAACGCTTTGGCGTTGGAGGATAGCCGTCCACCATCTGCGACGAGCCTGGTCAGCAGGGATGCGGACATGTCGGGATCCGACACTGACGCCTTTGCGGCGGAGCTGGCTAATCGACAGGCAAAAAAGCGGGCTTACTTGAGGCAGAGTTCGGCGTGTTCCTCGGATTCAGCCAAGAGTAACCCGAAAAAGAGGACCAAGGCTTTAAACTCTAGCATCACCCATGAGGTGGGTCTGCTGGACGCCCCAAGTCACTTAAACGTGGCGAACAGGGCACGAATCCAACAGGAGTTGGAAGAGGAGGTTGCCGCTAAGGAGGCCCAGGCACGCGTGCGCCGAGCCAAGGCGGACTATGGTTCGTCAAATGTCTCGTACACGGATCACTCCTTAGCGGAACTGGAGAAGATGGCCGAAGAGGACCAAGAGGAGATTGCTAGGGTAGCCTCAAAGTCCTCGAATCTAAAGGGGACTTTCCAAAAGGCCCTGAAATGCCGAGCTGCCAGTCTTCGTGGCATAATCGGGGAGTTGGTGCACCGCACAACGACCGATGAGGTAAGGCAGCTCCAAAAGAGGGTGGACTGCCTAACGAAGGAGGTCAGCGATCTCCACAGGAAACTCGCTGAAGCTGTGGGACGGCCTGTCCAGGCCCCGCCTTCTGCAATGGCGGTAGAGCTCTCCTCCTCCGGCCTTGAGGAAACCATCCGCAGGATTATGATGGAGGAGAAGGCATTCACGCGGGCCTGCATCGCAGGTATTGAGGACAGGCTCCTGCCTGAAAAGCGTGTCAGGCTGCCGCTGGCAGCGGACAGGACTGTTTCAGCCTCTGCCGCTCCCCCGGACGTGATGGCTCCTCCTCCTCCCCCGACCCCTAAACCCGCGAAGGGCAAAGGAAAGGGGAATAAGACTGTGGGTCGACCGGCTACGACCGACGTGGCTGCACCCTCGTCCCAGACGGAAGATGCTTTCCTTCCCGCTAGCACTCCGTCCAACGACAGAAGAAGAAGAAGAGAGGCGCCAAAAAGTCAGTGCTGCCCGCTGCCTCCGCCAATGTTCCTTCCGGCTCGTCTAAAGGAACGAGCAAGGGGGAGAAAACAGCCCCTAAGCCGAATAGGAGGAAACTTGTTCCTCCCAAAACTGCGGCCGTCGTAGTGACGCTCACTACGGACGCTAAGGAGAAGGGCGAAACGTATGAGTCTGTCCTGAAACGGGCTCGTACGAATGCTAACCCGGCCGCACTGGGCATTGGTTTAGTAAAGTGCCGCCGAACCCAAACTGGAGCTAGACTCTTCGAGTTTCCGGGGGCCCAGGGCGGCGCCAATGCCGACCTCTTTGCTAACAAATTGCAGGAGGTCATAGCGGACGTGGCCAAGGTTGCCAGGCCAACAAAAACTGTGACGTTGGAATTGACCGACTTAGACGACTCGGTCACAAAAGAGGAGGTGCTGGCTGCAGTAGCTTTTGCAGGTGGCTGCGACGTTGCAGCAATACAGGGCGGAGCTATCAAGCCTGGCCGCGGTGGTCTGGGGGCTATTCGGCTGAAATGCCCGATTGTCGCAGCAAAGGCCGTACTGGCCAAGAGGCGGCTCCCGGTAGGGTTTTGTGTGGCCGTGGTCCGAGCACTTGAGGACCGACCTTTCCGTTGCTTCAGGTGCTTCGGAATAGGACACACCAGAGCTCTGTACCCATCCCGAGTAGACAGGTCAGAGCTCTGCTGCCGCTACGGGGAAGCGGGGCACAAGGCGTCAGAGTGCAGTGCTGCCACGCCGCGCTGCGCGGTGTGCACTGCCAGTGGCCGACCAGCCGGCCACGTAATGGGGGGGAAACAATGCAATCCTCCCCCAAGGAAGGGACAAGCGCAGGTGCCAACTCGACCTGCCGCTGCCGCCGTCACTGCGACTCCAGTTCCAGCGCCGACTACCGAGGGAGAGAGTGCGATGATCACATGATGGCCAGGCTCCATCGCATTCTCCAGGCGAATACCAACCACTGCAAAGCGGCCCAGGACTTGCTGGTCCAAACCTTTGCCGAGTGGTTGGTTGACGTGGCGGTTGTCGCCGAGCCTTACTCAGTCCCACGCAACTGGCTGGTAGACGAGGACAGCTCGGTGGCGTTGGTTGCGCGGTCTTCCACAGACTCCCCTCCCATCTCGCTAATAGAGAAGGGGCCGGGATATGTGGCCGCCGCGTGGGGGGACATAGCTCTCATTGGGGTGTATTTCTCCCCCAACCGTCCCCTGGTGGACTTTGAGAGTTTTCTCGGAGTCCTCGCTATGGTGGCCGGCAGAGCGGCGCAACGCCGGGTCCTGGTGGTGGGCGACTTCAACGCCAAGTCAGTGGTCTGGGGTAACCCATCCACTGACGCGAGGGGCCGCGAGGTGGAGTCGTGGTCGGTGGCGTCGGGCCTGTCCCTTCTGAATAGAGGGACAGTGCACACCTGCGTTCGGCGGGAGGGGGGCTCGATCGTGGACCTCGCCTTTGCCGCTCCTTCTCTGGCGACCCATGTTGTGGACTGGCGGGTGGAGCTGGTGGAGACTCTCTCGGACCACCGATATGTGCGGTTCGACGTCTCCATCCAGGGCTCCCGTGGGGCCCGTACTGGGGGCCAATCACCTTTCCCGCGATGGGCGCTCACCCGCTTGGACCAGGAGGCCGCAGGAGAGGCGGCCTTCGTCCAGGATTGGCTCACGCCGCCTGTCGACATCCGTGGCGTCGATGCCGCGGCGGCCCAAGCTGAGGGACTCCTTGACCGAGGTGTGCAATTCCAGCATGCCTCGGTCTCACCGCTCGCCCCCTCGACGAGCCGTGTACTGGTGGTCCGAGGAGTTGGCGACTCTCCGGGCCGCTTGCGTGGCGGCCAGGAGAAAGTACACCAGGAGCCGGCGGCGGCGCCCTCGCGATCTCGCCAACGAAGACCGCCTCTACGCATCATACGTAGAGGCGAAGTCCGTCTTTAAGGCGAAACTCGCCGCCGCCCCAGACCGCGCGAGGTCGGAGATGTTGGAGGATCTCGACAACGATCCTTTCGGGAGGCCGTACAAGGCGGCGCGGAACAAGCTGCGCCCGTATGGTCCCCCAGTTGCCGAGACTCTCGAGCCGACTCTGCTGGACGGGGTGGTACAGCCCTTGTTCCCCCCCCGGGACAGTTTCACCCCTCCGGCAATGAGCCCCCCGCGCGATACGGCTCCGACGGTGGAGGAGGTCCCCCCAGTTACGGAGGAAGAGCTGGAAGAAGCGGTCCTCTGCCTCCGCAGAAAGAAGACGGCCCCAGGACCGGACGGCGTCCCCGCAAAGGTGGTGGCCATCGCAGCCTCGCAGATGGGAGCCAGGTTCCGGGACCTTTTCGGAGCGTGTCTGGCGTCCGAGAGGTTCCCGAAACCGTGGAAGGAGGGCCAATTGTGCCTCCTACGGAAGGAAGGGCGGCCGGTGGACTCCCCCTCGGCATACCGACCCATCGTCTTGCTTGATGAGGTCGGTAAGATGTTCGAGAGGATACTCGCCGCCCGCCTCAAGAGGCATCTCCGAGAGATTGGCCCAGACCTGTCGGACCTGTCGCTCAGTTCGGCTTTCGAGCTGAGCGTTCGACGGTCGATGCCCTGTCCCGTCTGTGGGGGCAGGTGAGAGAGGCGATGGAGGCGGGGGACGGGCTTCTGGCTGTGTCTTTTGACATAGCCAACGCTTTTAACTCTGTCCCCCACCCCACCATCCTGGAGGCCCTCCGCTTCCACGGAGTGCCTCCACATTTGCGGGGCCTCGTGGCCGACTACCTCAAGGACCGTTCGGTCCTCGTCGTCGACAAGACGGGCCGCCTACGGCGGTATGGCGTCGAGCCCGGTGTGCCACAGGGTTCCGTCCTAGGACCGCTCCTGTGGAACATCGGGTTCGACTGGCTCCTGAGAGGACGCCTCCCCCGAGGCACGTCGGTCATTTGCTATGCAGATGACACTCTTCTGACTGCTCGGGGGAGAAACTTCGAGGAGTCGGCCAGCCTTGCCTCGGCGGGAGGATCCTTGGTGGCGGACAGGATCTCCCGCCTAGGGCTGACGGTGGCGTTGCCCAAGACCGAGGCCGTCTTCTTTCACGGACCTCGGCAACGCCAGCCGCCGGACGCCCACATACACGTGGCGGGCGTCCCCATTGTGGTGCAGGCCCACATGAAATACCTGGGCCTGATCCTCGACAACAGGTGGCGCTTCGGCCCTCACTTCAGTGGGCTGTCGACGCGCCTGTTGCAGACCGCGGGAGCCCTCTCCTGGCTCCTCCCAAACCTCGAGGGACCCGGGGATCGATGCCGGCGACTATATGCCGGCATATTGAAGAGCATGGCTCTTTACGGGGCTCCGATATGGGCAGACGCGCTCCATAGGAGGGAGAATGCGGCAGCCCTCCGAAGGGCCCAAAGGGCCATTGCCCAGCGGGTGGCGAGAGCTTACCGCACAGTAAGCTTCGCGGCGGCGTGCGCTCTGGCGGGCACTCCTCCTTGGGAGCTCGAGGCGTGGGTGCTCGCCAGAGTCTACGAGTGGACAGCGGAGCAGCGAGCGCTCGGCCGGTGCCCCGACGGGGCAAAGCGGGAGGCCGTTCGTCAGGAGGCGAGGGTCGCGGTCGTCCAGCATTGGACGGCGGACCTCGCCTCCGCCACGTTCGGCCGAAGGACCCTGGACGCGATCGGGCCCGTGCTCAGAGATTGGCTCGATCGGTCGCACGGCTCCCTCTCCTTCCGTCTGGTCCAGGTGCTGTCCGGGCACGGCTGCTTCGGGTCGTACCTGCACCGGATCGGGAGGAAGGAGACCCCGTCGTGCCACCAGTGTGGGGCCGCGGTGGACTCGGCAGAGCACACCCTGGAGGTGTGTCCATCGTGGGCCGAGCGCCGCCGTGAGCTGGTGGCTGCTATCGGAAGCGACCTCTCGCTCCCCGGTGTGATCGTTGCCATGTTGGGGAGCGAGGAGTCGTGGGCTGCCGTCGCCTCCTTTTGTGAAGACGTAATGTCACAGAAGGAGGCGGCGGAGCGTGAGCGCGAGGACGATCCCCTCGTGCCACAGCTCCGCAGAAGTAGAAGGGGCGGAAGGCGGCGCACACAGCGTCCACCTTCACCCGCCCCTGGGGGTGTGCGGCGGGCAGGCGGCGCGGGGGCGCCGCCGCCCGCGTCACAACGCACACCTGCCACGACTGGTGATGGTCGTGCGCTCCGGCCATCACAGTGCCCGCCCCCCCCCCGTTCGGAGGGGTGTGAGGGGTCTGCCATAGGGCAGGCGGTCGCCGACGGGGGGCTGGATGCAAACCGGATTCCCAGCCTCCTGGCGTTCAGGTCGCCTATGCCGGCGACCTGTCGTGGTACCACACTCCCGGACACTGCGGTGAGGACTTCGAGAAAATTCTCGAAGTCCGAAAGAGCCACCCTCTTTGGGGAGAAATATACCCCGACGAGGGCTATTTCCCCCCACGCGGCGGCCACGTATCCCGGTCCTCTCTCTAAGAGCGAGAGGGAAGGGGAGTCCGCGGAAGACCGCGCCACGAGCGCCACTGTGTCGTCCCGATCGCCCAGCCATCGACTGCGAAGAGGTCGGCGTTCGCGCCGCCCTGCGCCCCCGGGAACTCGAAGACTCGAGCCCCGGTCTGGGTCTGGCCGCCGTCGTGGTGACGCTCACCGCGGAGGCCGCGGAACGGGGGGAGACGTACCTGTCTGTTTTGAAGCGGGCCCGCGCTAACGCCGATCCTGCCAAGCTCGGCATCGGCAGGATGTCGTGCCGCCAGACCCAGACCGGGGCTCGAGTATTCGAGTTCCCGGGGGCGCAGGGCGGCACGAACGCGGACCTCTTCGCAGCAAAGCTGCAAGAGGTCATCGCCGACGCGGCGAAGGTGGCGAGGCCAGTGCGGACCACCCCCTTGGAAGTGACCGATCTTGATGATACGGTCACTAAAGAGCTGGCGGCGGTCGCAGCTGTGGGAGGCTGCGAAGTTGGGGCTATCAAAGGCCGGGACATTAGGCCCGGCCGTGGCGGCATGGGCACTATCCGCCTGGAGTGCCCAATCGCCGCAGCGGCGGCCGTCCAAGCCAAAGGACGGCTCCTCATCGGCTTCAGCTCGTGTGCGGTCCGAACACTGGCAGCGCAGCCCATGCGCTGCTACAAGTGCTTCGCCATCGGCCACACACGAGCCATGTGTCCGTCCCCAGTGGACCGGTCGGACACATGCTACCGCTGCGGCAAGGAGGAGCACAAGTCCGCCTCCTGCAAGGCCGCTACTCCGCACTGCGCCGTGTGCGCTGCCAGTTACCGCCCCGCGGGCCACGTCATGAAGGGGAGGAACTGTAATCCTCCCCCAAAGAAGGGGAAAGCGCAGGCGCCGATCCGGCCTGCCGCTTCGGCCGCCCCGCCCGCGGGGCCTTCGGCCGCTGACGAGGGGGGTGCGATGTTCGAATGATGGACGGGATTCAACATCGCATCCTCCAGGCGAACACCAACCACTGCCGAGCTTGCCAGGACGTGCTGATGCAGTCCATGGCAGAGTGGTTGGTGGACGTGGCGGTGGTTGCCGAGCCGTACTCGGTCCCCAGTCGATGGCTGGGTGATCGGGACGGCACGGTGGCGCTCGTGGCGCGGTCTTCCGCGGACTCCCCTTCCCTCTCGCTCTTAGAGAGGGGACCGGGATACGTGGCCGCCGCGTGGGGGGAAATAGCCCTCGTCGGGGTATATTTCTCCCCAAACCGCCCTCTTTCGGACTTCGAGAATTTTCTCGAAGTCCTCACCGCAGTGTGCGGGAGGGCGGTACCACGACAGGTCGCCATCATAGGCGACCTGAACGCCAAGGCGACGGCCTGGGGCAACTCGGCTGCCACCTGCAACGCCCGGGGACAGGCCGTCCAATTGTGGGCGACATCGGTGGTGGATCGGTGGTGGACCTCTCGTTCGCCACCCCCGTGCTCGCCGCCCGCGTTGTGAACTGGCGGGTGGAGATGGTCGAGACGCTGTCGGACCACAGGTACGTGCGGTTCGATATCTCCGCCCGCAACTCCCGGGGGACGGCGCCTGCGCGCCGGAGCCCCTTCCCGCGGTGGACCCTCTCCCGCCTGGACCGGCAGGCGGCCGAGGAGGCGGCGTTCCTCCAGGACTGGCTTTCACCGCCTGTCCAAGTCCTGGACGTGGACGCCGCTGCGGGCCAGCTCAGGACGTCGCTGACCGGGGTGTGCAACGCGAGCATGCCCCGATCCCGACGTCCGCCTCCCCACCGGGCGGTGTTCTGGTGGTCGGAGGAGCTGGCGGGGCTTCGGTCCGCCTGGTCCCTCCTCCGGGGGACGAGTGTCATCTGTTATGCGGATGACACTCTCCTCACAGCCCGGGGGAGGAACTTCGCGGAGGCGGCGATGCTCGCCTCAGCGGGCGGATCCCTCGTGGCGGGGAGGATCCGCCACCTGGGCCTCAAAGTGGTGCTGCACAAGACCGAGGCCGTGTATTTCCACGGGCCTCGGCAGCGCGCTCCCCCTGACGCCCAGATCCACGTTGAGGGCGTCAGGATCGCGGTGAAGGCCCAGATGAAGTATCTGGGCCTGATAGTCGACAGCAGGTGGCGCTTCAGCCAGCACTTCGACTGGCTGTCGACGCGCCTGCTGAAGACCGCGGGCGCCCTCTCGTGGCTCCTCCCCAATCTGGGAGGACCTAGGGCGAGATGCCGGCTCCTGTACGCCGGCATCTTGCGGAGCATGGCCCTCTATGGGGCCCCGATCTGGGCGGACTCCCTTAGCAGAAGGGAGAACGCCAGCGCCATCAGCAGGCCCCAGAGGGCCATCGCGCAGCGGGCCGCGAGAGCCTACCGATCGGTGGGCTTCGCGGCGGCGTGCGCCTTGGCGGGCACCCCGCCTTGGGAGCTCGAGGCGTGGGTGCTGGCCAAGGTGTACGCGTGGTCGGCGGACCGCAGGGCGCTCGGGGAGCACCCTGCGGCGGAACAGAGGGAGGCGGTCCGGCGCGAGGCGAGGGCTGCCGTCGTCCAGCATTGGGCGGCGGAGCTCGCCACCGCCACGTTCGGCCGCAGGACGTTGGACGCGCTCGGGCCAGTGCTCCGGGACTGGCTCGAGCGGTCCCACGGCTTCCTCTCTTTCCGTCTGTTGCAGGTACTATCCGGGCACGGATGTTTCGGATCCTACCTGCACCGGATCGGGAGAGAGGAAGCCCCGTCCTGCCACCACTGCGGCGCTGCAGAAGACACGGCGCAGCACACTCTCGAGCTGTGCGCGTCGTGGTCGGAGCAGCGCCGCAGGCTCACCGCGGTGATCGGCCGGGACCTCTCGCTCTCCAGCGTAGTCGCGTCCATGCTGGGCAGCGAGGAGGCCTGGGCCGCGGTCACCTCCTTCTGCGAGGACGTGATGTCGCAGAAGGAGGCGGCGGAGCGAGCGCGGGAGGACGATCCTCTCGCTGCATCGCTCCGCAGGAGACGGTGGCGAAGGCGGAAAGACCGCCCACCTTTACCCGGTGGCGAATAGTTCACTATTCGCCACACCGTCGGGCGGGAATGGCCCTCACTCAGCCATTCCCGGGCCCCTCCACTGTTGGGGGGGGGGCGTGCGGGGCCCCGCTGTAAAGGTGGGCCATCGTCGGACGGGGACTGGACGTAAAGGCTGCGCCGGATTCCCAGTCCCCTTCCATAGCGACGACGCGGAGTGCCCTGGGGTTTAGTGGTGGTTGTTCCACCACAAACTATATTGTTGTGACATCGCGGTCTTCTCATCCACAACGCCAAAGTGAAGATGAAGTGAAGATACGCTGGGGCGACCCTGGACTGAGCCGCCAGCCTCGCCAACTCGTCGGCGCGCTCATTGCCGGGGATCCCGACGTGAGCTTTCACCCAGTAGAACTGGAGGGTTTTACCTCTCCCCTGCGACTCCCTAATATTCCTGCGAATATGGGTAGCGAGGGGATGGTGCGTATCCGGGTTCCGGATCAAATCGAGCGAGGACCGGGAGTCGCTGAGCACAGCCGCACAGTCGAAGCCCCACGCGACAATCAGGTCCATATCCACTATCGCGAGCAGCTCCGTCTGAAAGACGGTGCACATCGACTCCAGCCTCAGCCGCTTTGTCCGGATCTCGGCCCCATCCCGCCAGTAGGAATATGCCGCCCCGACCCCGTTATCCGATTTACTACCGTCTGTGTAAATCAGATGAGCGGGGAGCTGCAGCTGAGCCACAGTTTCGGGGAGCATATTTTCCAGACACCGGTATTCTACCTCTGGCTCACTGGTGGGGTGGGGGGCCTTGATAAAGGCCTCGCTCTCCTCCAGTTCGCGGCATTACAGCTCATCGATCGGGCGACCCCATTCAAACAGCCAGTTCAAACAGCCGGGCCACCTCCCAAACTCGAAGATCGAGTGGGAGGAGACCCGCCAGCGTGAGCGCTGCATTGAGCGACACCGTACGATGTGACTTGGCGATCTTCTGAGCTAAGCCCCTTTGGACGGTTGCAAAGGTTTTCCGCACAGAGATCTTCTCGGCGGCCTTCGCCCAGGAGTTCGCGCCGTACAGGATCGTCGGTTCGACGACTGCGGAGTATATCGTCCGGATGATCCCCGGACACAAGCCCCATTCCACCCGAGCCATCGTCGACAGTTTCCTGTACAATTCCGTTGCCTTAGGACAAGCGTAGGCAACGTGACTGTTAAAGGTCAGTTTACTGTCGATGATGACTCCGAGGATTTTGAGCTCGGTCACCATCGAGATGTCAACGCCGCCCAGCTGCACAACCGGAGTGTCATACTTAAGCTTACGCGTCACCACCATCGCCTGCGTCTTCTCGGCGGAGAAACGTAGCTTATTTATGACACCCCAGTCTCGTGCACAAGCCAGGGCAGCATTGGCATCCCGCTGGATCTCGAGCGCCGTGTGCCCTGAGAACACCAAAACGATATCATCCGCAAATGCCTGCACGTACGCGCCCAGCCCATCCAGGTTGTCCAGGAGGGGGTCCAGCAGCATGTTCCAGAACAGAGGCCCACCGATGGAACCCTGGACACAGCACTTAGTCTGTGCCCTCCGCACTGTCCTTCCCGCATAATACACGGCAACGCTTCGGTCCCGGAAGTAATCCTCGACAAGACGTCTAAGGTTTACGGGGATACCCTTTTCCATCATTCTACACTTTATGGCCGGCCACCACGCGTTGTCGAACGCCCCCTCGATGTCAAGAGAGACCATGAGGGCGGTCTCCTTCCTGTGGAGGACACCTCTGACGTGCTGCATCAGGTCATACAGCGTATCCTCCGTGCTCCGCTGCGGTGTGAAGCCGTACTGCCTGGGATTGGACCTGGGCAAGACGTGCCATCGGATTCGACGACACAGAACTTTCTCAAGGATCTTGCCCAAGATGGAAAGAAGTCCAATGGGCCGGTACGACTTTGCGCGTGCATAGACTGGACGCGCTGGTTTCCTGAGCACCACGACAGAAGCCTCCTTCCACGGCGCTGGGAAGCACGCCAGGCCAAGGTACCGGTTCAGGATGGCAAGGAACAGTTTTGTTTCTGCGCATATTGCATTGCAGCATATGTCGGCAGTAAATCCATCCTGACCCGACGCCTTCTTAGGATTGAAGCTGTGCAGAGTCCGGACCAACTCCGCCCTGGTGATCGGGGGGTCGTCGGTGTCCTCCGACATGCGTACGCTGACCAGGTCCGCTCGGCTTCGGATGATGGCGTGGACCTCAGAGTCCGTACCATCATCGTCATCGGCGAAGAATGTCCTGGCCAGCAACGCCGCCAACTGTTCCGGGCTCTGCACAACTCCGTCCTCCAGGAGAAGTTGATCCTCGCGGTGACCTGACGCCCTTCTCAGCACTCGGTAGATCCCGTCCCACATGGATTCCCTCTCTTGCGTCGAGGTGAACTCCTTCCAACTCTTCGTCTGGGCGCCGACAACCCTCCGCTCGTACTCCTCCTTAGCGCCCAGGTAGTCGTCAACCACATACTGTCTGCGACGCGGCGCCGCACACCGGATTCTACGGCGTTTCGTGTTGACGTCGCGCCGCAGCCTTTCAAGCTCGTCGTTCCACCAAGGAAAGCGCTTTTTCAGACGAGGTGGTCTGTGCGAAGGTATGGCTTTGCCACTGGCCTCCTCAACACAGTGGATGTAATTCAAAACCACCTCTTCGAGTTGGCC
The DNA here is from genome assembly GCA_037950945.1 of Hypolimnas misippus. Classification (NCBI taxonomy): domain Eukaryota; kingdom Metazoa; phylum Arthropoda; class Insecta; order Lepidoptera; family Nymphalidae; genus Hypolimnas; species Hypolimnas misippus. The sequence continues at coordinate 5,818,884 of JBBEEQ010000007.1, forward strand.
CTTGTCTTGAATGTTATTGACAATCTCCGGGGTAAGACCCCGGGCGGCCAACTCGCGACGCATTTCCTCGGCGAAACGACCCCAATTAGCTTTCCGGGTGTTGAAGTGTCTAGTAGTCCACCGGGCATTACCCCCCGGGGGCACCTTGAGACCTAGAACTATACGTATTGTCCTGTGATCCGAACTGGTCACGGAGTCGTCCACTGTCCACTCACGGACACTTCTTAACAATCCGTGGGTGCAGACGGTATATAATAATCCAGACCGTGTTCGGCCATGGCGACTTTGGATCCGACTAATGAGAACGCCGTATGTGTGCTCTCAGGTGACTGACATATCCGAGCTTTGCGACAAATGTACGTCCACACTCGCCACAAGTCAGCACCCCTCCGACATAAGTATATTGAATGGCCACAGGTGGTCAGGCTTTAAGTTCGTCTCGCTTTGTGTTGAGTTCTATTCTACGACTCCTCTCATACTCGAGCACCTTCACATTTACGGTATGCCTCCACTTTGAACGGTCTGCCGCCATTGCCTCCCACTGCGATGGATCTAAATCGCATCTTTTTATGTGACGCTTAAGCACATCCTTATAGCGTAAAAATTGGCCGCCTTGTTTCCGCTTGCCGTTCTGCAATTCGCCGTAAAAGATGCGCTTGGCCACTCTATTATTAGACATACGAAAGACATGGCAGCACCATCCTAGCTGTCGCGCATTAGATAAGATTCTATTCCACCGACATTAGCTCGTCTCAGTACTTCCGTGTTTCTAACACGGTGCGACCAGTGAATGTGCATAATGTCGCGTAGGCATTTAAGATGGAATCTATCTAGTGCTCGAATATGCTTGCGATACAAGGTCCACGTTTCAGAGGCATGCAGAAGATTGGGCAAGACAATTGCCATGTACACAGCTACCTTCGTAGAGAGCTTTATATCGTGGGAGCGAAACACCTTGAGACGAAGTTTGCCAAAAGCGGCAGCAGATGCTCCAATTCTGCTGTTGACTTCATCATCAAGGAGACACCTCGATGTTATGGTGCTTCCCAGATATTTGAATTTTTCTACTAGCTTTAATAAGTCGTCACCAAGTTTGATGTTGGTTGGGGCATTATTGAGTGTGCCAGAGACCATTACCTCTGTCTCTCTTACACTTATCTTCAAACCAAATTTGCGACATGACTCATCAAGATTTGTCATAAGTAATTGTAGACCCTCTGGGGATTCCGCCACAAAACATAAATCATCTGCGTACATCATCTCAGTGATAGTCGCGTGAGATACTTTGGTGCGAGCTTTTAATCTACTCAGATTGAAGACTCCACCGCCATCGGTACGAAAACGAATACGAATTCCTTCGGATAAAGTTCGTAAGGCCTCCCGAACAACTACTGTGAAGTACAGTGCGAATAGAGTTAGCGCAAGCACGCAGCCTTGCTTAACGCCGCAGCTTACAGTAAAGAACTTGGAACACTCGCCTTGTACGCTGACACAACATCGCATGCCGTCGTGTAGGAGACGTATCATTCGCACAAACTTTTCCGTGCATCCAAGTTTCGCTAGTACAACCCAAAGGGCTTCACGAGGCACACTGTCAAAAGCTTTTTCCAGGTCAACAAAACATAGAAAAATGGGTTCTTCCTGCTCTCGACTTTTCTCTTGAAGTTGACGCACTGAGAAGATAGCTTCACACGTACCTCGATTAGGTCGGAAGCCAAATTGAGTTTCAGGGAGTATCTCTTCTGACAAGGGCAGCAAGCGGTTTAGTAGAACCCTGGCAAAGACTTTTCCTGGAGACGTCAGCAGGGAAATTCCTCTATAAGAATTGCAATCAGCTCTGTCACCCTTGTTCTTGTATAAACAGCAAATACGTGAGACTTTGAAGTTATCAGGTACCTGCTCGTCGTTCCACGATTGGGAAAATAGTTTCCAAATGGCCTCATGCAATTCCGGTCCTCCATATTTCAGAAGTTCTTCTGGTATATTGTCTATGCCAACCGCTTTCTTATTCTGCTGTTGGTGAAGTGCAACAATAACCTCGCTCAAAGACAGTGGATCATCCAGCTTAGTGATAATGGGTAATGAACGTCATCGAGATAATATGAGAAAGATCCGCAACTCGATCAACATTCAGCAAGGTGTTGAAGTGCTGTTCCCAGCGATCGAGTACCTCATTTTGTTTTGTAAGCAATTTAGTGCCATCGAGTGATCTCAGGGGCATTCTCGTGCGAATTGCAGAACCAAAAAGTTTGCGAACCTCATCATAAAATACTCTCAGCTGATTAGTATCAAAGGCCCACTGCATGTGCTCAGCCTTGTCCCTCCACCACTTGTCTTTTATTTCCCGTACATACCTGCGTAGCTCGTTTCTACTTTGCTTGACTGTACACCTGTGGTACACCTGTGGATCATTGTGATTCCGATGCAATAGAGACCGATGCTTCTTTATTGCCTTGGCCAAGATTTCGTCATTATCATCAAACCAATCTTCATGTCTACTGGTTTTAACACCGAGTATTTCCGAAGCGGTGGTGACAATATTGGACGAGAGTGCTTGCCAGTTAGCAACAACGTCACCGTTCTTAAAATCAATTGCCTGAATCGCATCCTTAACTGTCTGAGCATAGATCTTACGAGTCTCTAGATTCAGTAATTTCTCCGCATCTAGGCGCTTAGCTGTCACTCCTTGAGATCTTTTAGGAGGGTGTAGGCGAAACCTCAGTTTGGCGATGACAAGCCTGTGGTCACTAGAGCAAATCGCATTGGCATCACGCATAACGCGAGTGACACGGACTTGGGAAATATCTCGTTGTTGGACAATCACGTAGTCAATCAGGTGCCAATGCTTTGACCTTGGATGCATCCATGTGGTCTTATATTTAGCCGGAAGTCTGAACATGGTATTGGTGATGGCCAGCTGGAATTCGGCACATAGGGACAGAAAGAGTTGCCCGTTGGTGTTCATATTGCCTACACCATGTCGTCCTAAGACCTTAGACCAGGCTTCGAAATCACGTCCGACTCTAGCATTAAAATCGCCCATTAAAATTACCTTTTCTTTAGAAGGAATTCTAGAGAGGATTTGCGTGAGCTCTTCGTAAAACCGGGCCTTGATGTCTTCATCCTTGTCCATTATTGGCGCGTATACACTGATGACGTTAAGGTAATTGGCATTGACCAGGTGTAAACGCAATGTAGTTATACGGTCCGAGATGTGAATAGGGCACTCTTCCATTTTCGCTGCAATATTGTTTTTAATTGCGAAGCCAACCCCCGATCTCCTAGGCTCCGAGGAAGGAGTTCCTTTCCAAAAGAAAGTGTATCCGCCCAAACGCTCTAACCTTTCCCCCTCGTCGGGTAGGTGGGTCTCGCTGAGTGCAGCGACATCAACATCATACCGTCGTAGTTCCCGGGAAACGAGGGCTGTTCTACGAGGAGGGCCAATATTGTCCTCACGATCAAGGAGAGTGCGCACATTCCACGTTGCAAAAGTCATATCCTGTTTTTAATTGCGAAGCCAACCCCCGATCTCCTAGGCTCCGAGGAAGGAGTTCCTTTCCAAAAGAAAGTGTATCCGCCCAAACGCTCTAACCTTTCCCCCTCGTCGGGTAGGTGGGTCTCGCTGAGTGCAGCGACATCAACATCATACCGTCGTAGTTCCCGGGAAACGAGGGCTGTTCTACGAGGAGGGCCAATATTGTCCTCACGATCAAGGAGAGTGCGCACATTCCACGTTGCAAAAGTCATATCCTGTTGTTTGATGGTTTTTAGTCTTATTCTCCGTTTCTTTTGACCACGTTTTATGTGATGCAGAGACAGCCGTGGTAACTACCTCTAAATTTGAAATAAAACTATTTTAAACGGATTTAAATCGCGTATATTAATTATTTTTATCATCCCGACGTTTCGAGCACTTTGCAGCGTTCGTGGTCACGGGTAGACTGAGTCTGAGATACGCGATTTAAATCCGTTTAAAATAGTTTTATTTCAATGAATAATAATCGCGAAAATCTAAGACAACCTCTAAATTTGTTGGACTAAGCCTTTTTTGGGACACCTTTTCTAGTCCCCTCCCCGGAGTGGGGAAAGCAGGGCCTCTCTAAAAAGAGCTGCTTTGCAACTCGGAGTGCTGCCGAATCACACTGTTAGTCCAGATGCAGTACAAAGCGACCACTCTCTCCCAGCCGCCTGCGTGCAGACATTAGACAAAGCCGGGTCGCATCACACCCTAACCTCTCTTAGGTTAGACCTTTGTCTATCGCCGCAGGACTTGTTTATATTCGGAGTCCAGTTTCGATCCAAGTCATTTGCGTAGGATATATTATAGTGCAAAAAACATAGTAAATGACAGTGTTTGCGCAGACACAGGTGCACTCTTACCCCTGCCACCCTTTGTCTGATGGAACGGGGAGCCGCTACAATCAGAGGGAGGAAGAGATGTGGGATGTCAGCGCTAACAAGGCCTCTAACGTTAACATGGACATGATTAAGTCCTGTGACTGACCAGGTTCGCCAGCCGATCTCAGCGGGAGGCATCCACAGTATTGGGGCATCAGGAAGGAAGAGGGTTTAGGATACCACTGTCATAGGTCATTCCCTTCTCACTCGCGCTTCAAAACAGTGCAGACGTGTATTTTGTTTAAACGATAATAAAACAATTTTATATCCATATAGAAAAAATAGCAGTGCATAAATATTAAATTAGTGTAGTGCAATAGTGTAACGCCAGACTTTTCTACGAGATTGCCTCTTATTTCACGTGAGATAGATCTCAAAATGGCTTAAACTAATCGCACCAATTATAAGATAGGTCTTCCTTATCTGGACGAACTGCGGTTTTGTATGAAAAACGTCGATAGGTGCCCAAACTACATGACCTGTACGTTCCACATTGCATCTATAAGAATTATTTGTTAACGATACCGATTAACTGGAATTGTAATCATTATATACGATACAAGATACAGTAAATGATATTAAAAACCAAAATGTGGAAATCTTTAAAACTCTTGATTTTTTATCACACGAATACGACGAATTAAGAAATAGATTAAATAATTACGAATTAGAAAGAAAACAACAAAAATCTTACACTGAAAGTTTGGACAACAGAATAGAATTTTTGAAACGTAAATCATTATCATCTTTTATTGAGATACGTACCATCCTCATAATGAAAAAAAACGAGACAAAAACGGATCTTAAAGATATAATTACTAAGGTGGGATCTTCTCTGTCAGTGAATATTCAACCTTCTGACATAGAAGATATTTACCGATCACAAAATAAAGCAGCCGCACTTAAGCCCATAGTAGTAGAATTGATTAATGCCCCTATTAAAGAAAATATTATCATGAATCTAAAAAAATTTAATAAACAGAACAATGGGCAAAAATTTAACACTTCAACTATTAAGATAGATGGACCCTGTCTACAAATTTATATATCGGAGGTATTAACACGTAAGGCTAAAAGACTTTTCTATTTGGCGCGTGATTTTGCAAAAAATAATAATTATCTGTTTTGTTGGACCGCGCATGGGTATATATATATTTGCGTCAAAAACAAGGCTCACCTCAGATTCGCGTCGATAATGAAGAGAAGTTAAATGCTCTAAAAAATACTAAATGACTAGTTAATAATTTTTGGTATTTAAGTAGTATTGTCTCCAAATATTTTTTAAGCTATTGTTTTATTTTTATAAATTTTTTTGTTACTCTTAGCTTCTCGTATTGTAAACTATATTTTCTTTTTTTAACACACATCGTTACAATTAATACTGACAAAATTATTCACATTCAACACAATACATGTACTTTTCTACATACCAGCTTCTGGCAATTTTATTTTTCAAGGGTCATAAATTCACACACAAAAATCATTTACCTTAAAGTGGTCTTTATTCCTAGTTTTCTCTTTCATCCAACTTCAATAATTAAAGGAATTTATATATTTAACATAAAAATATTCACACTTGTTATTAACCTCATTTACCTTTTATTTATTTTTCATATTTTAAAAAAAGTATACACAAAAACACTAAACACCCCATATTATACAGTATGTCAATTTATTTCTAAAAAGGGAGGGATTTCCAGCGATCTAGAACTCAGTTTACATTATTACAAAATTCAGTCCTATTAACTTATGTATAAATAATGATATAGATCACTCTAATGATATTACCTGTGATACTTTGGATGATGAAACAAAATGTGCAAATTTTTTATCATTGAAAAATGTCCAGAGTAAAGGTGTTATAATTTTGACTATAAATATTCGTAGCATAAGTGCGAATATAGACATGCTTTTGGTATTCTTAAGCAAGTTAAATGTATCAGTCGATATACTAGTTTTAACAGAATGCTGGACTACTAAGGATTTTATTCCTCCCTCTATTAATAATTATGTTAGCCATTACACAAGAAGCAATATAAACCAGAACGACGGAGTTGTCGCTTATGTCAAAGACGATTTTAACGCTACCTCTTTTGAACCGAGTATTACCGAGGGTAATTGTCTAGTCCCTAATGTACAAAAAGACCTTACTGTTATATGTACCTACCGTCCACCGTGTTTTAGAAATCCAAATAATTTTATAGACTCGCTAGAAAATGTTCTGATTTGCTGTACTTCCAAAAATGTAGTTGTAACAGGAGATAATAATATAACTATCTTAATCTAATGGCCATGTACGGACTAAAGACAGCAGTATCGCTCCCAACAAGAGATGCTACGTGTATTGATCATTTTATGGTAAAGTCGTCTAATAATTGTCAGGCAATCGTATTTGACAAACTAACTGATCACTCTCCAATTCTTCTCCACATTGAAAAAACTAATCATATGAAAAAGCAATTGCGGTATGAAAGAACAAAAATGGATTATAAAGGTGTTGAAAAATCCCTGAATGACGAGACTTGGGAGGATTTATATAAAATAAATGACGTTAATTGTGCTATGAACTTTTTTTACACTAAATTACAAAAAATTATTAACGATAATACTATTGTCAAAATTATACCAAAAAGAAAGCGTCCATTAAAGCCATGGATTACATTCGGAGTTATAAAGTCTATTAGAAGAAGGGATAAAATGCATAAACGACTAAAAAAAGATGTAAATAATGACCAATTAAAAAGGCATTATACTGCATATCGAAATATTTGTAATAAAATTATTAAATCCTTATAAAAAGAATACTATAACGCGGAACTACAAAAAAATAAAGGCAATATGATAAAAACGTGGAATATTATTAAAGAATTATGTAATTTGACTAAGACTAAAGGTACACCTCTTGAATTACTGACTATTAGGAACTCCGCCACTGAATCGTTAGGTGAAGTTAATAGGTTTTTTAGTACTATCGGCAGCAATTTAGCGAATACAATCTTACATAAACTGGACACAGATAAAACTAACTTGGCAAATAAAGCTAAATCTAATAATGTCCCACAAAACTCTATGTCTCTGTACTTGACTGATCTAATTGAAATGAGGGCTACAATACGTGGTCTGAACAATAGTTCGTCGCTCGGATATGATAAAATTTTTTCTTCAGTCTTGAAGACATTTGATGACAAACTAATCGAGCCACTTACGTACATATGCAATCTCAGCTACGAGCACGGTGTATTTCCTAGAACAATAAAAATCGCTACTGTCTGTCCCATCTACAAAACTGGAAGCAAAGAATTGCCTACAAATTATAGACCAATCTCCTTGCTTGGTACATTTTCAAAAATATTAGAAAAAGCTACTAATAAAAGACTTACCAAATATCTAGAAAAAAAAAATTTATTAAGTAAAAACCAATTTGGTTTTAGAGCAAAGCGATCAACTGAAGATGCTGTTTTAAAGTTAACTACTTTGATAAAAGATTATCTTGATAAAGATTTTAAGTGCCTAGGGGTATTTTTAGACCTTCAAAGGCTTTCGATACCGTGTCTATTCCTATTTTGCTTACACGCATGGAAAATATTGGTATTAGGGGGAAAGTCCTGCAGTGGTTCGAAGATTATCTAACTAACCGCAAGCAATGTACCAAAGTCAACAACTACACTAGCAACTATGACTCTGTTTTATTTGGAGTGCCACAAGGCAGTACATTAGGACCTACCCTGTTTTTGATCTACATAAATGAACTTTGTAAGACCAAATTACAAAATACAAATATACAAATGTTTGCAGATGATACGGTAGTATTGTTTCATGGTAAAACTTGGGATGATGTCCGCAAAACGTCTGAATTAGGATTATGTGTTATATCAACCTGGCTTGAGGATAGCTTATTGACTCTTAATACAAGTAAAACTAAATTCTTATGTTTCAGTAAAAGTGAAGCATCGTCTGTACCCAATTTTCCGTTGCATATACACTCGTACCCATGTAATCGTAACCTTGTTATTCATGACTATAATTGTGATTGTGAGTTGCTTACCAGAGTGAGTAACGTCAAGTATCTAGGAGTTATCATCGATGAACATTTGAATTGGTCCGAACAAATTATTTCACTGGTAAGTCGCACTAGGAAACTAATTCATATCTTTAAGAATCTCAGAATCATTTCAGATCAAATGCTTGTTATCCAAACATACAAAGCCTTAGCAGAATCGATTTTGAGCTACTGTATATGTGCATGGGGTGGGGCTACAAAAACCAATCTATTAAAACTAGAACGTTTACAGCGGTCACTATTGAAAGTATCGCTCTTTTTACCATATGGATATCCTACATCAAACCTATATGAACAGGCTAATGTGCTCTCGATAAGGAAACTTTTTATATATCAATGTTTACGCAGATATCATAGATGTTTGATACCAAAGTTACCGATAAATGTGAAGAGGAGGAATCGTTGTCCACTACCTCGAATCAGGACTACCTTTGCACAGAGACATTATGATACAATTGCACCTCGTATCTATAATACGCTCAACAATATATATAAATTGAAAAATATATCAAATTTTAAGATTAAAAGTGTTTTAAAGGAATGGCTAGCCACTTCAACATATGATGAAATTGAAGATCTTCTTATAATTAAAAAGTAATAATGCACACTCCCGCAAATATATAAACGTACATACACACAGACATTCACACACACTTACACACACACACACACACACACACACACACACACACACACACACACACATACAAACAAACACAACACACATATACACACACACAGACACACGCACTTACACGCATAGCATGTACTTATTAACAATTTAAATTTAACATTTTTTTTTTATTCTTTCTTTTTGTTTTTTTTTTTTCGTTACTCTTTAAATTTAATTTTATGTTTCTAATTATGTTTATTTTTGTTTTTCATATGCACGACTGTATTGTTTTAAATTGTAACTTACCAAGTAAAAAGTTTACTTATGGGAAGGTACCACCTCCTGAAACACAGTTATGCTAGCTCAGGAGTTAGGGCTACAATGTATTTGTTTATATTGGTATTTTTCAATAAACTTTATTATTATTATTATTATTATTATAGGAGAGGAGTTATGACAGTAGCAGCTAGAGTAGTTCGGGGTCGCATACCCGTAGTGATTCAAACAGTATCGGACAGATAGCATGTAAGAAACCACCCTCTGAACCCAAACAGTGCAGACGGTAACATCGACATGGCTCGTGTATCTCCTGCCCCCACGGATTGTATCGAAGGTGGGGACGACTCCTCTGTTCAATACGTGCAGCTCCAGGTCGTCAAAGAACCCCCTCAGGGCTTCACCCCTGGTATCCTCCTCGACGCTCCCCCCCCATGGACTTCATGCATTCCAGTCACCGCCCACAAGGTTGGTGTTGGTGCCGACGCGTCCCATGAAGTCCCGTATCTGCGCCAGGTACGGCTCGATATCCTCCGTGCCCACGAGGTACACAGAGACAATCGGCACATTCCAGTCACCGCCTTAAGGACGGCCGCCACGATGTTCTCAGTGACGATCTGGGGGTTCACATGAACCTCCAGATCGTCATGGAAGACCATGACTGCCGCCTTGACGGGTTTGGTCCTAGCGGTCTCCCTCTGTATAACTCTAACGCCACGGAAGTTACCGACCCGACCCTCTGCGCCGACATAGGGCTCCTGGACTAGTGCGACACCAACCTTACCCCTGTGAGCGGACATGACCAACTCCTGAGTCGCTAGGTGGGCGCGCTGGAGGTTCGCTTGGTAAACCACAAAGCGTCCCTCACATTCCCGATCAACTGCGGTGCCCTTAGCAATAGCTTACCGAGGAGCGCGCGATACTATCCCACTTCCGCCGGACGGGGTAGTCGCCGCTGAAGGCATTGTGTCCCGTGTCCTGCTGCCCGGCCCGGTCGCAGTTCCTGCAAACAGGGGCTCTTCCCCGGATGTATGGCGCGCTTATCGGGCCCTGAAGTTCCTGGACAAGATGTCTATATGGGCGCAAGTGCTGACGGGCCACGGCGGTTTTGCCGCCTATCTCCATAGATTTAAGTTAAGAGATAGTGCTGGCTGCGTGTGCGACCCCGAGGTTGCAGAGGACATTAAACACATTTTGTTCGAATGCCCGAGGCACGACCGAGACAGATACGACCTGGAATTAAGCACTGGAAAAAAGTTAACAGAGGAGACGATAGCGGACTTAATATCCGATAAGCACTCCAGGCCGTATCTGGAGCGGTTCTGCCTCAAGACGGCCAAAATTGTTACGGGACGAAACAAGACAAGATGAATTTTATATTTTAAAATAACTTATCAATTTACTATTTTAACTTTTTACATTTTAATTTAATTTATTAATTTTGTTTTAATTGTATTTTATATTCTGACTAAATTTTATAATTTTAATTGTTTTTACATTTTTAACTTTAACTTATTATTTAATTAAATCATTATTTTAACCAATTTAATTGTATATTATTTAATCGTATATAATTTTATCTGTAAGAACTGCATTTTAATTATTAATTTTATTGTAATTTATTTTAATTGGAATTTTAATGTTTTAAATTATTAAGCAAAAATCCGCGTCCCGTAACAACCTCTGCAACATCAAGCCGTCGGCAAGATTGAAAATGTAAATATATATATAGTAATAAGGTAGTATTAACCCTTAATTACTCGCGTGGGGTGTCTGACACCCCAGACCTTGTTTTAAAGCCTATAACGCTTTCAAATTTAAATTTACCGCGTTAATTCTTTTAGTAGCTTCGTATAAGTGCATGATCTATGTAAATCGGTCGCAAACGATGCTCGATTGTGTGTGGTTGTGCTTAGAGAGTGCGTTTGGGGTGTGTCACACCCCACGCGAGCCTTTACGTGGTATAAATTACGAGTAAGTATGTGATAATTTTTATTAGTGTAATGCATAATAATGATGTGTGTTATTTATTTCTTTACCGCTTAACCTTAAACCTTATATTTTGTCAATATTTAGTTTAGATTCACAATGCCTTGTGTACTAAACGACCAAAAAATTGCGAACCGATTAGCAGAAGAAGAAGAGGCCATTGACAGCGCTTCTGAAGGTGAACAAGAGCCTGCTCTTGTTCACCTTCAGAAGGAAATTGAGAAGTAAATTACAGAAGTAAATTATAGTAAGTGACCATAACAGGAATTCTGAGCAAGGTGAAGGTGAAATTTGAACTTCAGAAAGTTGTATAAAATCGGAAAATTCATTTTATCTCGGAAAAGATAAATGCATAATAATTATCTTGCTTTCTACTATGCACCATGATAACAACGTTGAGGGCGACGAACAAAAACCGGAAATTATTATATTATACATATTATAATCATACAAAAGCAGGAGTTGATACAAATGATAATGTAGGAAAATCACAAATCGATGGCCTATGGTTATATTTTTTCGTCAGTTCAACTTCTATGGTATCAACTCCTATATAATTTAAAAAGCCATAGTTTATGCCAATATATCAAGAACAACATTTCTAAAGGAGCTGGCTGTCAATTTAGTCAAATCTCATCATAGGTACACTATCCCGGACATTGCAAAAGCGACTGAAATGAATTCATGACAATGGTGGTCATGATTCACCTTCTGGACCATCTTCATACAGAAGATATCATAACTGTCAAAGAATCAAAGACAGAAAAAAAGACTGTGTGCTCCAAATGCCAAAGACATGTATGCAACGAACACATGATTGTTGTCTGCCAAAATTCTAATGAACAAAATTGATATTTTCGTTTTGTTATTTTAATATATTATTATCAGTTTGTTTAGTTTAAAAAAGAGATTAAACGTTAATTAAGACATAGGTTTAAAGATAGTAATTAATAAAAGTCTGATTTTGCATGTAAATATTGTTTTATTTCTACAAAGTATAACGGGGTGTTGTACACCCCACGCGAGTACTTATGTAAGTTTTTTAGCGCGAGTAACTAAGGGTTAAATAAATGTTTCAGTGTAAGTAGATATAGGAAATTGTAAATATTGAGATGTGTAAAAAAAAAAAAGAACACAAACGATAAAAGATATATAGAGGAAAAGAGTGACCTAAAAAAAAGGAATAGACAAGCCGCAAAAAACAAATAGCGGTACAATTAAAAGTATAAAAACGACTACCTTATTTAAAGATTTTATTGGCAACACTGCCTCGGGTGACATGACAAATTTATAGAATATGAAAAAATATGTTAAATAATTATAATTTTCAATAATTCAACGCAAATAACTTGTGTAATCAAATATATAACTGTTAAATATTGTGCGTGAGTGTTTGTGGCGAGTAAATATAACGTACGCAATCCATACAACACGTTAAGGGACTAGCTGCTGCAGCTGTCAAATTGCAACGGCCGCAACTTTAAATTTCTTCGTAAACACGGGGAGTATTTGTATTTTATTCTAACATTTAATCTGTTTTCTCTTAAGACACAACACTATACAAAGCTCACATATTGTGAGCACGTCTCTCCTCACACTTGGCTCCGTTACCGCCTCACTTTGCTTGACAAGTTGGAAGTAAAGTTGAAGACAAAAAACATTAGCCACAGACAGTTTTTACACACTTATAATACACACAATACATCTCTTTATACCGTTAGGTACCTCCAAAATTATAATTTTGAATAATTCACATAGTTTACATTTAAACCAACACATTATTTCATTTTATTCCATTTGTCTCAATTTACTTTAATAACTTGAAGTAATATAGTGTAGACTAGGAATATATGATTAATATAATTATTAATAAGTTCAATAGTATAACTACAATTTGATTTATAGAACATCAAACTAGTTTTTAATTTTAATCATCCAATAACACAAATCTTGTCTCTCTTTGCTAAAAAATTAAGAAGTAAAGTTGTAGACAAATCACAATTAATACTAAATTAATATTAAACTAAGTAAAATATTAGGTTATATACACAACTATTTTTTAATTGATTTAGTACTTTTTAAAAATTAATAATCTTTTTATACACATGATACAATTTTTACATATAAATACATTATAACTATTAAATATTACATTATTAACACACTTTAATTTTTACAGTTTCACATTATTATGGAACGCATTGTCATGACCTGCAAAGCCACCATAAAGGACATGGAGATTAAATTAAAGTTAACGCTTCAAGAGTTGCAATCTGCCAAGGACTTTTGCGATACACTTCTTAAAGAAAGGGAAGAATGTGAAAAAGAAATTGCAAAAACGATAAAGAAAAATTCAGACTTAAAGACTGAGCTTGCTGAACTTCACTGTAAATACTTGGACATTGAAATACAGCGTGATCAACTGTATAACATTGTGACCTCTTTCAACCAGTGCAGTGATGAACATGAGAGGGCTCTAGACCGTATCTCAAACCTGGAAGTTAATCTCTATGAGGCCAGGAAATCAATCTCAGCATATGAGAAATTAAAAGACAATATGGCTCTGACCTTGCATGAAGAAATAGTTAAGTGTGGTTCGGGTTCAAATGAACATGTAGTTCCAGACCTAACTAATAATAAGTCAATACAGAAAGAAATTCCTACATTTAATAGACAAAAAAAGTTAAAAAAATATATTAAAGTTAATAAATTTATTAAAAAAACAAATAAAATCATAAAAAATAGGCATAGTTCCCTTAGAATTAATAAATTGAAACAGGAATGTTCATTTTTAAAAAATAATTTAAAATCATATACTAAAAAATTGCAATTAAATAGAATAACATATGATAGTGACACACAGCAACTGCAATTTAAAATTGAAAATTTAAAACAGTCGTTAAAATCAATAAGCGACTTGTATGAGACTTCAAAGTTTAAAATGCAGGAACATTCAGCATTATTTGATTTATGCAACAATATTACAGAATCACAAAAGTCTGTCAGTTCTTGTGACACCAAGCAGCAACAGTGTGACACTACCATAGAGCATAAAAATAGGATATCACATAAAAATATAAATAAATCATTAAATAATTATAATATAGTCATGGTATCCGATAAGCTGGGTCAGAATTTTGGCTCCTTGCTTAATAATGAAATAAATAATGTTTATAACTTATGTTCACCCGGGGCAACTTACCAACATCATGTAAAAAATATTAATTCAATGAACCTGGACAAAAATTCAATAGTTATTATTATGCATGGAGACAGTTTGTCTATAAATAAAGTACATTTAATAAAATGTATAGAAAAATTATTTTTTATACAGAATCAAACAAAATGTAAGTTTATGATAAGTGCATTTCCATATTCAAATTATTTGACAGATGCACAGAATAAACACATATATAATTTGAACATATGTTTATACAATTTAATTCATTATTATACTTATAGTGACAATTTCATTTTCTTTGACATAAATAAATTCAATTATAAATTTAAGTTGACAAAGGATACTATGTTCCTGCCATTAAAATATAAAAGACATATTGTTAATTTATTAGTATATAATGTAAAAAATTCATTTATAGAAAATACTGTCACAGTTAATTATAATTTAAATAATAATAGTAACATTAAAAACATTAATTTAAACTAAATAAAAAGACAAAGCCTAAGCCCTCCTATTTAAATATTGTACATCAAAATATACAGGGTATAGGTGGCAAGGAGCATGAAATTGAATTATTTTCAGAATATGATAAAATCCATATATTTTGTATTACAGAACATTGGCTCCAATGTAATGACATATTTAATATTAAAAATTTTATCATGTCATGTTCGTTCGTAAGAGGGAATGCCATTCGTGGAGGTTCATTAATATTAGTTCGTAAAGATATAGCTTGTAAATCTCGTCAAGATATTGTGGCTCTCTCTATCGAGCGAACTATGGAATTGTCCTGTGTGGAATTTCAGCAGTACATTGTAGTTTGCGTATACCGCCCCCCTATAGGAGATTTTAGTTTGTTTGAGTCAACTATGGAGGATATTTTAGGAAAGTTATGTAAAGGTAATAAATATATAGTTGTATGTGGTGATTTCAATGTAGATTTGTTAAAGACCACGACAACCAGTACACGACTGATTAACTTATTTAAATCGTTTAATTTAACATACAGATATTGTGAACCAACTCGAATTACTAGTATGTCTTCTACCTGCATTGATAATATCTTTTGTCATTGTGAAATTTATGAAAAGTCAATTATTAATAACTTAACATCTGACCACTGTGGTCAAAAATTTTCACTTCAAGATAGGGTTATTTTAAATAAAAGAAAAATAATATGTAGACCAATAACTATTAAAAAATTAAATTTTAAATGAATTTAATAATATTTTCAAACTGAAGACATTTTATAATAATGTAAACTTGAAATTTAGTGACTGGGCTACTCCTGGCATTTATAAAAGTAGAAATAAATTATATGAATTATACAGTGTGAAGCGGTGGTATCATGAGGAACATTTTGTAGAATATGTAAAAAAGTATTCAAAAACTTTTAAGGCGGTGTGCATTTCTGCTAAGTCAAATCATATCAAAGGAAAAATTTTTAATTCGGAAGATAAAATTAAAGCTACTTGGGACGTTATTAATAGTTTATGTGGTAAATCTAACAAGCAGATTTTGCCAATTGAATTGAATGTAGAGAATAAACTCGTTAATTCAGAATTAGAAGTTGTAAATATATTCGAACAATTTTTTGATAAAATACCTACAGATATAACATCTCAGTTAAATTCGTCTTCATTAACTGCTTCTACATTGTTAGCAAATAATGTACCCAAATATGATAGCGAATTCTCTTTTAAACAAATTACATCACTAGATATTGTAAAAACATTTAATACTCTAAAAATCAAGAAAACAAATGATCTATGGGGTATCTCGGTTAAAGTAATTAGTAGTATCATCCGAGACATTGCTCTCTATTTAGCTTGTATATTTAACAAATGTCTTAACACGGGTTCATTTCCAGATTTATTAAAATGTAGTAAAGTTTTACCACTTTTTAAAAAGGGAAGCAAATGTGATCCTGGTAATTATAGACCTATTTCTATATTATCTTCCCTAAGTAAAATATTTGAAAAACTAATTTTAAATCAACTCCTTGTTTATTTTAATGTAAACAATATTTTTCATGGTGAACAATACGGTTTCACTAAAGGTCGCTCGACTTCAGATGCAGGAATAGCACTCCTCAAACACATATATGATGCGTGGGAGAAATCTCAGAATGCTATTGGTGTATTCTGTGATTTATCTAAGGCATTTGACTGCGTGGAGCACGAAACGCTTTTATATAAACTTAAATATTACGGTGTGAAAGGCAGAGCTCTTGATCTCATTGCTTCATACTTGACACAGAGACTTCAACATGTTACTATAAATGGAATAAAGTCTTCTGGATCTGTCCTAAAGATGGGTGTTCCACAGGGGTCAATTCTGGGTCCTTTTCTATTTTTATTACACATCAATTATCTTCCGTTTTATGTTAAAAGTATTTGTGACATTGTATTGTTTGCTGATGATACGTCGCTTATTTTTAAAGTTGACAGAAATAAAACTAATTATGACGATGTAAACAATGCATTGTCACTGATACAATATTGGTTTACATCTAATAATCTGGTCTTAAATGCTAAGAAAACGAAATGTGCAATATTTACCTTGCCTAATATTAAACAGCAAACTTATAGTTTAATATTAAATAATGAGATCCTTGATGTTACTGATACAACGGTGTTTTTAGGAATAACTTTGGATATGAAACTTCAGTGGAGCTCCCATTTGTTATCTCTTACGGGGAGACTCAGCTCCGCATCGTACGCGGTTAGAAAAGTTCGTCAACTAACCGATGTTGATACAGCTCGATTAGTATATTTTGGTTATTTTCATAGTATCATGTTTTATGGATTGATGCTATGGGGTAGTGCTACAGATATTAATACTGTATTTATCTTACAAAAAAGAGCTGTTCGTGGTATTTATAATCTAGGAGCTCGAGACTCCCTTCGGGATATTTTTAGTAAAGTAGGTATACTTACTGTTGAGTCACAATACATTTATAACAATATAGTATACATTCATAAAAATATTCATTATTTTGAAAGAAATAGAGATAAACATAATATTAACACGAGAAAGAAAGATAAACTTATAACACCTTGTTTTCGACTTCACAAAGTAAATGTTTCCTTTCTGGGGCAAGGTATTCGTTTTTATAATAAAATCCCCCAGAAATATTTGCAGTTTTCCATGAATAGATTTAAATCATATGTTAAAAAGTCTCTAATGGCTAAAGCATATTACTCTATACAAGATTACGTTGACGATAAAGATGCGTGGGCTTAGTATATGCTGAATTTCGTACAGGATAAATAATCAATTTGTAATCATAAACTGTGTTGTGATGTATTGACAATATTTTAAAAGAGTAACTATCGAGTTTCTTGCCGGTTCTTCTCGGTAGAATCTACGTTCCGAACCGGTGGTAGCTTCATTATTTGATGTAATTTTTTTTTTGTTTTTTCATGTATTGACGATTCAAAAGTGCTCGTGAGAGCCTACTTGAATAAAGTATTTTTTGATTTGATTTGATTTGAGATTCTTGCCACGCACCACCACGAAGTCCTTTGTAAAAAAAAAAAAAAAACAGGGGCCCTTCCATCCACTCGAGAGGGGCACTCCTTACGGTCGTGTCCCCCCCCCCGCAGTGGCTGCAAAGGTCCACCGTCTCTTTGCAGTGCCTGCGGCCGTGGCCGTACCCCAAGCAACGGGTACACTGCACCAAGGGCGACTGATCCTCGGCAGTCAGGCCCTGTATGTCAATGTATTCAGTCCCAGCCTCAGTCAGCCTACGCCACACCAGAGGTGAGACATGCAACACCACGTGGGCCTGGTGGGGGTTTCGCGCCCTCTTACGGTAAACCTCCTTAACCCTGAAGTGGCTGGGATCCAAGTCACGCCACAACTTCTGGTTCTGTATCTTGAGTGCCTCAACGATATCAGCTTCAGAGTTGTAGCTGAAAAGGTTCCTTATCACCACTCGAGGGTCTCGGTTAGCCGCGAGCTCGATCTTGAGGCCGGCTTGAGACTTGAGTCGACTTTCAGTCTTGTCAAGTACAGGCCGGTTTCCGCAGCTGATCACAATCTTACCATCTCTGATTTTCCTTACTCTTTCAATTTGTATCCCCGACCTACGCGCGTCGAGGGCCTCTCTCACCTTCTCTATAACATTCTCGCTCGTGTCCTTCTCCATGCAGGAGAACACGATCAGAGCGTGATTGGGGCGGCAGGGAGGAAGCAGGGCCTTCGGCTTTGGAGCCCTTGCCGCCTCGGCGTACGTAGTCGCCGGGACCTTGAGGGACTCTACGGCCTTTCCGGTATCCTTTACAGTTTCTCCGTACTCTCGCAGTTTTCCCCCGACCTCCCCAACCTGCACCCCAACCGCGTCCACTTTCATTCCATTTTCTTCCACTTTCTTTCCAATTTCCTTCATCTCATTCGCGAGGCCCTCGATCTTTTTAACATTCCCGCACAGTGCCCTGCCCGGCGGATATTCGTCAAACCTGCTCAACACGTCGTAATTAATCGGTTTTTTGATAGTTTCTGTGTTTGATATTAACTCCCCAATTTTGCCCCCCCCATATCCAAATTTACTCATTTTTCAATTTCTCTGTCTTTTTCCTCTATTATTTCCCTTTGTTTCTTTTCATGTTCAGACCGCACTTGCACCAATTTGAACTCCAGGGAACGGAGACGCTCGTCCACCTGGAGAACCGTTCCGTACAGTCCGGATAGACTGTCCAGAACGGCCTCCTTGATGGACGACTTCAGGTTCCCGGATTGCTCAAGTTGGGCCTTTGCGGTCTGAAACAACCTATTCGCTTTTGACGTGGCACTCTCCTCAGGGCGGGCACGGGGCTGTGCCTGTGACGGGGCCGCGCGCGGTTTATCATCCGTGTGCGCGACAATGACGTCCTTAACATTTTTTCCAAGTGGTGGAGCCATTGTTAAAAACGTCTATTTACAAATTAAAATAAGAACTAAAATAAATAACGTCACCAATAGGGGTGACGGTCAAAAGACTTAATTTAAAATGTAGTTAAAATTTTAACGTCCCCAATAGGGGGGACGATCAACAGCACAAAACAAAGTGTTGGATATAAGACTTAATTTGGACTGTATCTAAGTTTTAGAAAATATTAAAACAAGTGAAACACCCGTACGCTGCCACTGGTTTATTACGACTGCTTAAAGCATTACATATTTTTAACCTGAACATACCGCCCACTAAAGGACAATAGTCCTTTAAATTATCTATACTAATATTATAAAGAGGAAAGATTTGTTTGTTTGTAATGAATAGGCTCCGAAACTATTGGACCGATTTCAAAAATTCTTTCACCTTTGGAAAGCTACATTATATTAACATAATATAACATAGGCTATATTATATTTAAAAAAAAATTAGGGATCCTTACTAAAACTCTAATTATGTAACCCAAGGTGTAAAAAAATGACCTGAAAAATTCCTTACGTCGCGTGCGCTGCGAAAACTATTGATGATAGAACAAAATCATTTACTACGACTTTGCAGAACTCATCATTATCTACAAAAAGTGTCGCGACAGCATATGTCTAAATATTATAGTTATGTCACAGTAAGCGGTTTTTTGTTCTAAAAATTTAATTTATATGCCGCTGCTTGAAAAGGCTTTTATTTGTACCTTGGTATTAAGCCTTATCAAAATAAATATATTACTTTATATTCATGACGGCTTCAATACCTTTTTATCACTTTTTGAATTATTCAATTCGAACATTTCATTCGGAAGATATCACGAGTTTAAAAATGCAAGTATTAGAAAAAAGTCGCGTGGTTGCCGCTCACCGCGCGCAGCTAGCCAGCATGCGATGTAGGCTCCATGTAAGCGTCACTGGGGTACCGGGGAGAATCAATGTAATAAAATAAAGTGCCGCGAGTACATTAATAAAAACTATGAATAAAAAAAATCATTAAAAAAATTCAAACTTCCTTTATAATTTTACTTTTTTTTTAAACCCGACGCAAAAAAGACGGGTGTATGTGTGTGTGCGCGTGTGTGTGTGTGTATGTATCCGTGCGAAGCCGGGGCGGGCCGCTAGTAAATTATAAATTTACAATCTGTTTGACTTATTTAACTTACTTAACAATTAAATATACTTGAGTTTTAACTTAGAGCAATACAATTATACAGTTTTATTTAATATTTATTTTTAAATGTATGTGTTAAGCAAGACAAAACATCTTAATAAGCAAATCATAAAAAAGAAAATTCTAAAACTTATTAAAGAATGTTTATGTTGCATTTAATGAAATATAATGTTCTCAAAGAAATATACTACCAACTTTAATTGGTAAAAATAGCACTACATAATCACGCCGACAATTACAAATATTGCAATCTATTTGATTTTTATCAATTTTCAGGAAAATTATTGAGCCGATGTTGATAAAATTTATACGGGATCAACTGCGAGACATACACTTAAAAATATGGTCGAATTAAGAACCTTCTCTGTTTTAGAAGTTAGTTAAAATTATTCTTATTTATCTACTTAGATTCTATAGGTAAGTAACAAAGTTTTGAGACAGATCTTTTCATTATATCACTTTCGCTCTTAATGCTATACACTCTGGTGATATTGTCATGCCCAGGATGTTTAGCAACCACACGCCCTAGTGACCATTTAACTGGAGGTAATTGTTCATCTTTCAATAAAACAATATCTCCTATCTCAAACTCTTTCACAGGTTTAAGCCATCTTTGACGTTCTTGTAGTCTAGATAAATACTCAGTCTGCCACTGGTGCCAAAAGTCTGTTACCAATCTTTGGACATATTGCCACCGCGATAAATGATTTAAACTACATTGACGTAGATCTGGACTCGGTATTGTGACAGGTGCTTCACCAATTAAAAAGTGCCCTTGTGTAAGTATTTTGAAGTCAGCATCCGTGGTATCAATTGGTGTTAGCGGCCGAGAGTTCAAACAGGCCTCAATTTGACAGAGTGTAGTTGCCATTTCTTCAAAAGTAAGCCTGGAGTTCAGAATACGTCTTAAATGATATTTTATCGACTTTACACCGGCCTCCCATAGGCCCCCAAAGTTTGGGCTGTATGGCGGGATGAAGTGCCATTGTGTACTCTCAGAAGCTAATACTTCAACCAAGTGAGTTGCTAATTCAAGCCTAGCCTCCTTGAAAGCTTCCATTAACTGTTTATTGGCTCCAACAAAATTCCGCCCTTGATCACTCCAAATATGAGTTCACCTTCCTCTTCGAGATACGAATCTGTGGAAAGCTCCAATAAAAGATTCAGAAGACATGTCGCCAACCAATTCTAAATGTATGGCCTTCGTAGCCATACAAATAAATATTGCAATATAAATAAAATAATAATAAAAAATATTTTATTAGGAACAAGTAAAAATTACAATAGTAGGACAAATGTGACCATAATAACTGCATTAGTTATTAAACTGTGTCGCAGTTATTAGGCCCTTAGGTATTCCATACAAATATAAAAAGAAAAGAAAAATTATAGTTAAGCTTAAAATTAGGCAAAGACGTGTGTGTGTATGTGTGTTTGTTTTGGTGTGTGTATGTGTGGGTGAACATGTGTGATATTTATTTATTGACAATTAGGACGTTTTCGATTTCATCATATGACCGTTCTTTAAGCCAGGTAGTTATTGATTTTTTACATTGACTTAAAGTCAAAGGGTAAATATTAACTTTCTTATTTAAACGGTTATAAAGTAAGGAGCCGAGGAAAGGGAAAAGCCGAGAAGAGAGGGCAGATTTGACGGGATGAGAAAGGCAAACAAGGTCACATCTCCGTTTATTTGTGATGAGGTTTGGATCATAGGGCAATTGTCTGTGTTTGTGAAGAACTGTATGAAGTATATAAAGCTTTCTGACAGCTAGAACATCACAAAAAGCATACAAGTCTTTAGTAGGGAATAACTTAGGTTTGCGAGATATTACCTTCAGTAGAGCTCTCTGCGCTCTTTCAACGCGAATGAAAATAGTTTTACCTGCACCTCCCCAAACAGGAATACAGTAAATAAGAATCGACTGAGCTAATGCAAAATAAACAGTTCGCATGAGTGAGAGATCTGCAACATCACGAAGATTCTTAAATATGAATATTAGTTTTCTAAGACGCGTAGCAACTATATCTGTATGGAAGTTCCATTTTAGAAAACAGTCGATGTTGACACCAAGGTATTTTATATGAACGGCACGCTCAAGAGGAGGACAATTACATGTGTTAGCTGATGTTCGCTGGCATTGATGGGCTTGAAGAAAAAAGGACGAGGAGGGATATGACGACTTTCTGGTGGCAAACGTTATATATTTGGTTTTAGCAGTATTTAGAGAAAGCATGTTACACTTCAGCCAATTTATTACAATTCTTATAGCATCTTCAGCATGCCTTTTAGCATCTACCCAGTTTTTACCATCAATGAGTAAAACTGTGTAATCTGCATATGTTATAATGGTACAATTTGGAATGGACAAACTACAAAGTTCGTTAATATAGGCAAGGAACAATGTAGGTCCAAGGACACTACCTTGAGGGACGCCATATGAAAGAGATAAGTCGCTGCTTGTAAAATTATCTATGACAACGCTTTGCATCCGGTCAGTCAAGTAGCTTTTAAACATTTCTTGAGCATGACCACGGACACCATAATAATCTAATTTTTTTAAGCAGGATGGGGATGGAGACAGTGTCAAAAGCCTTAGACAAATCTAAGAAAACTGCTATGGTTTTAATTTTATTGTCTATATTAGATGAGATTGTATTAGTAATTTGACGACAAAGAGGCGTGGATTTGATAAGCGTTGATTTTCTATCCGGATAACATAATTAAAATGTAATAAAAATACATTATGTATAAATGATTTTAAAAGAGTTACTACCGAGTTTCTTGCCGGTTCTTCTCGGTAGAGACTACATTCCGAACCGGTGGTAGCTTTATAAAAATTAAAAATGAAAATATGACATGTAACTTGACGATTCGAAAGTGCTGTTAAAGCCCATTTGAATAAAGTATATTTTGAGTTTGAGTTTGAGTTTGAGTTTAAGACCGCGTCAACTGTAGAAATGCCACTCCTGAATCCATATTGATTTTGTGAAAAAATATTATGTTTATTAAAAAAATTTATAAGTCGAGAATTAAGAACCTTTTCAAATATTTTTGATAGGTTGTTAAAACAGAGATTGGTCTATAGTTGTTAACACTGTCTCGATCCCCAGACTTATAGATAGGGTGCACCAAAGCTTTTTTAAATACACGAGGGAAGATACCGGTGAAAAGGCATAAATTAAAAACTTGGGAAATGGCTGGTGTAAGTAAATGTCGTGCTGATTTCAGTAAAGAAGATGGTATGCCATCGTAGCCTGTTGCGCTATTCAGTTTGAGACTAAGAATGATTTTATCAATCTCTTTACAATCGGTGGGATATAAAACCAAAGAAGTAGGTTGTGACTGGCGAAGCAAAGGAAAAGGTTGTGTTTGAATTTTAGATGCCAAATTCTTGCCAATATTGGCAAAGAAGTCATTAACGACGTTAACAGAAGAATTTGGAGAATCTGAGAGTGTTAGTAGGGGAGTTGAGTTAGAAAGGTTGGAGTTTATTTTACCGACTCTTTTGACAGCCTTCCAGGTAGACCTAGTATAACCCCTGGCTCTCTGGAGTTCATTTTGATCATATGCTTTTTTAATCTTTTTTAATAAGTTGTTGCAAAAATTTTTGTAGCGTATGTATATTTTATTAAGTATCATATTTGAGGGATCTTTTTTACATCTTTTATACAGTTTATCGCGATGTCGAATACAACGTAACAGACCAGGGGTGATCCAAGGTTTTATTATTCTCTTCCTCGATGAAATAGAGAATATGGTAGTATGTTTATCTATAGCGAAAGTAATAGTCTTCACTAAGGTTTTTGCTGCCACCTCAGCATCTTTTAGGTTAATGACTGTGGTAAAATCATTGGTCTCTAATTCCTCAACTACAGATATCTCGTTTATATGCCTACAGATACGAGTTATGGGCGTGGAGGTTACTGATTGACTGCTGCACAAAATTGTGGGAGCATGATCAGTAATAAAAGAGTCGAGCACTAATGTAGTAGCAGGGCTTATTGTCTTTAGAGCAACATGGTCAAGACAGTTCTGGTTTCTTGTTGGGAAGAGGTGAGCTGGCAACAGTCCATGGGAAGCTAGTAAATTTAGATATTCGTCAGAATTAGTATCGTTATTATTAGGTGAAATGTTTATATTCAAGTCTCCCATAACAACAATAGTATGAAAAGACCGTAACGTGTCTAGTGTCCTGTCAAGGCTAGAAAAGAAGTCACGCAAGTCTTTGGTACCCGGAGGACGATATAAAGCAATAACAGCTGTATGATTTGAGAATTTTATAGTTAAGCAATTAGCATCATAAAATAAAGGAGAATCAAATTTATATTCCAGGGACTTCTTTAAATATACAACTACACCATCATTTTGGTTGATATAATTTGAAGCATGAAAAACATAACCACCTAACACAGGAACGTCGAATGATTTCTTTAACCAGCATTCTGACAAAATTAATAAGTCGATATCTATATCCATTCTATGTAATAACAGCGTTAGCTTGTCAAAGTTACAGCTTATACTACGAATGTTTACATGAAATATTTTAAGAGGATTATTATAGCTTTTAAAATAAGAAGCGCATTGCTCTGGAGAGCAAATAAAGGAATCTGACACAGAAATACTATCAATATTTCTATGTAAAAAATCGTTGTGATTATCCATAATCACAGAGTAAAATAGGTAACAATGGTTCTGGGTTATATCTTTTTATGAAGAATTCTATGTACACACTAGTCACATTAATGTATACAGTTACGAGTATATATAAATCATAATAGTATGTACTTAAGGTCGAAAAAAATATTATATAACCTCTTAAAGTGTAAAATTTTATAATTATTGTCAATAAATATGTATGTAAACAGAGTTGGTATATGTATGTTAGTGTATTGTCTAATAGAAGCTTGTGTACTAAAAATACAGTTTGAAAAAAATAGTGAATATTTTTTAAATGAAACATGTTAATAAAAATCTTAGTGAAAAAATTTAGCATTTTAAGCATACAAAAACGTGAGATAAGAACAAAAATATTAATAAAAAACGAAATACTAAAACTCGGAAAGAGATGTAATAACATAACTTGACTTAAGTTTTGTTTTGTAGATTTAATAAATCGGATTCGTTTTTTATTAAAATAAGAGGTGCACCTTCTCTTTTTTTTAAGAAGATCTTCCCATTACTAATCCAACAGAAGCTGAAACTATTTGTTTTTGCGAAGTCTCGGGTTAAGAAAAACAGCCTTTTCATTTTAGCTGATAGATTTTCTGAGATAAAAATAGGTTTCGAGGCGCCGGGTATCTTCAAATGTTCAGTTGACAGTCTGGTGTGGGACTTATTAAATAGTTTCAACATTTTTATTACCTTTTCTTTTAAAAGAACAGTAGTAAAATCGACGATGATTGTTTTGTTATTCGAATCTTTAGAGTGAATGCGAAAGAGATCCCTTATATCCGACGGATTGATTTCCATGTTTATTGTTTTGGCGATACTGGTGACGGTAGTTAATAAACTATCCTTAGTTTCTTGTTTGGTAGACGGTATGTTTCTAATCTCGATGCAAGTAGCTCGAGACTGACGCTCGAAAGTTTCTAATTTTTGTTCTAGAACTTGTATGTATTCGTAATTCTTATTACGTTCTTGAACAAGCTGTTGTAACTGAGTGTTGAGAGCATCATATTTATTTGACAAAAATTCCATTGAAGTCTGTATGTCGGAATTTCGGTTTTTTATTTCCCCCACTGCTAGATACATTTTATCAATTTTTTCATCCTGCTGTTTCTTAAAATCATTGAATAAGGTTCGCATTTCACACATAAAATCATTTAAACTGCTATCGCGGCAGTCCTCGTCTAAGCGAATACGCTTCTTACGACTAGTAACATTGGGTTCAGAATCGCTTGTAACATTATGGTCACCTGTTTGTTCTGAGTACAGTACGGGGTCAGATACGTATCAAATCAAATCAAAATCAAATCAAAAAATACTTTATTCAAGTAGGCTCTCACGAGCACTTTTGAATCGTCAATACATGAAAAAACAAAAAAAAAATTACATCAAATAATGAAGCTACCACCGGTTCGGAACGTAGATTCTACCGAGAAGAACCGGCAAGAAACTCGATAGTTACTCTTTTAAAATATTGTCAATACATCACAACACAGTTTATGATTACAAATTGATTATTTATCCTGTACGAAATTCAGCATATACTAAACCCACGCATCTTTATCGTCAACGTAATCTTGTATAGAGTAATATGCTTTAGCTATTAGAGACTTTTTAACATATGATTTAAATCTATTTATGGAAAACTGCAAATATTTCTGGGGGATTTTATTATAAAAACGAATACCTTGCCCCAGAAAGGAAACATTTACTTTGTGAAGTCGAAAACAAGGTGTTATAAGTTTATCTTTCTTTCTCGTGTTAATATTATGTTTATCTCTATTTCTTTCAAAATAATGAATATTTTTATGAATGTATACTATATTGTTATAAATGTATTGTGACGCAACAGTAAGTATACCTACTTTACTAAAAATATCCCGAAGGGAGTCTCGAGCTCCTAGATTATAAATACCACGAACAGCTCTTTTTTGTAAGATAAATACAGTATTAATATCTGTAGCACTACCCCATAGCATCAATCCATAAGACATGATACTATGAAAATAACCAAAATATACTAATCGAGCTGTATCAACATCGGTTAGTTGACGAACTTTTCTAACCGCGTACGATGCGGAGCTGAGTCTCCCCGTAAGAGATAGCAAATGGGAGCTCCACTGAAGTTTCATATCCAAAGTTATTCCTAAAAACACCGTTGTATCAGTAACATCAAGGATCTCATTATTTAATATTAAACTATAAGTTTGCTGTTTAACATTAGGCAAGGTAAATATTACACATTTCGTTTTCTTAGCATTTAAGACCAGATTATTAGATGTAAACCAATATTGTATCAGTGACAATGCATTGTTTACATCGTCATAATTAGTTTTATTTCTGTCAACTTTAAAAATAAGCGAAGTATCATCAGCAAACAATACAATGTCACAAATACTTTTAACATAAAACGGAAGATCATTGATGTATAATAAAAATAGAAAAGGACCCAGAATTGACCCCTGTGGAACACCCATCTTTAGGACAGATCCAGAAGACTTTACTCCATTTATAGTAACATGTTGAAGTCTCTGTGTCAAGTATGAAGCAATGAGATCAAGAGCTTTGCCTTTCACACCGTAATATTTAAGTTTATATAAAAGCATTTCGTGCTCCACGCAGTCAAATGCCTTAGATAAATCACAGAATACACCAATAGCATTCTGTGATTTCTCCCACGCATCATATATGTGTTTGAGGAGTGCTATTCCTGCATCTGAAGTCGAGCGACCTTTAGTGAAACCGTATTGTTCACCATGAAAAATATTGTTTACATTAAAATAAACAAGGAGTTGATTTAAAATTAGTTTTTCAAATATTTTACTTAGGGGAGGTAATATAGAAATAGGTCTATAATTACCAGGATCACATTTGCTTCCCTTTTTAAAAAGTGGTAAAACTTTACTACATTTTAATAAATCTGGAAATGAACCCGTGTTAAGACATTTGTTAAATATACAAGCTAAATAGGGAGCAATGTCTCGGATGATACTACTAATTACTTTAACCGAGATACCCCATAGATCATTTGTTTTCTTGATTTTTAGAGTATTAAATGTTTTTACAATATCTAGTAATGTAATTTGTTTAAAAGAGAATTCGATATCATATTTGGGTACATTATTTGCTAACAATGTAGAAGCAGTTAATGAAGACGAATTTAACTGAGATGTTATATCTGTAGGTATTTTATCAAAAAATTGTTCGAATATATTTACAACTTCTAATTCTGAATTAACGAGTTTATTCTCTACATTCAATTCAATTGGCAAAATCTGCTTGTTAGATTTACCACATAAACTATTAATAACGTCCCAAGTAGCTTTAATTTTATCTTCTGAATTAAAAATTTTTCCTTTGATATGATTTGACTTAGCAGAAATGCACACCGCCTTAAAAGTTTTTGAATACTTTTTTACATATTCTACAAAATGTTCCTCATGATACCACCGCTTCACACTGTATAATTCATATAATTTATTTCTACTTTTATAAATGCCAGGAGTAGCCCAGTCACTAAATTTCAAGTTTACATTATTATAAAATGTCTTCATTTTGAAAATATTATTAAATTCATTTAAAATTAATTTAAAAACCGAATCATAAAGTACATCTGGATCATCTGCAGTCATATCTAATTTACCTATTTTGGACGCCATAATATCTTTAAAAGAATTTAATTTTTTAATAGTTATTGGTCTACATATTATTTTTCTTTTATTTAAAATAACCCTCTCTTGAAGTGAAAATTTTTGACCACAGTGGTCAGATGTTAAGTTATTAATAATTGACTTTTCATAAATTTCACAATGACAAAAGATATTATCAATGCAGGTAGAAGACATACTAGTAATTCGAGTTGGTTCACAATATCTGTATGTTAAATTAAACGATTTAAATAAGTTAATCAGTCGTGTACTGGTTGTCGTGGTCTTTAACAAATCTACATTGAAATCACCACATACAACTATATATTTATTACCTTTACATAACTTTCCTAAAATATCCTCCATAGTTGACTCAAACAAACTAAAATCTCCTATAGGGGGGCGGTATACGCAAACTACAATGTACTGCTGAAATTCCACACAGGACAATTCCATAGTTCGCTCGATAGAGAGAGCCACAATATCTTGACGAGATTTACATGCTATATCTTTACGAACTAATATTAATGAACCTCCACGAATGGCATTCCCTCTTACGAACGAACTTGACATAATAAAATTTTTAATATTAAATATGTCATTACATTGGAGCCAATGTTCTGTAATACAAAATATATGGATTTTATCATATTCTGAAAATAATTCAATTTCATGCTCCTTGCCACCTATACCCTGTATATTTTAATGTACAATATTTAAATAGGAGGGCTTAGGCTTTGTCTTTTTATTTAGTTTAAATTAATGTTTTTAATGTTACTATTATTATTTAAATTATAATTAACTGTGACAGTATTTTCTATAAATGAATTTTTTACATTATATACTAATAAATTAACAATATATCTTTTATATTTTAATGGCAGGAACATAGTATCCTTTGTCAACTTAAATTTATAATTGAATTTATTTATGTCAAATAAAATGAAATTGTCACTGTAAGTATAATAATGAATTAAATTATATAAACATATGTTCAAATTATATATGTGTTTATTCTGTGCATCTGTCAAATTATTTGAATATGGAAATGCACTTATCATAAACTTACATTTTGTTTTATTCTGTATATAAAATAATTTTTCTATGCATTTTATTAAATCTACTTTATTTATAGACAAACTGTCTCCATGCATAATAATAACTATTGAATTTTTGTCCAGGTTCATTGAATTAATATTTTTTACATGATGTTGGTAAGTTGCCCCGGGTGAACATAAGTTATAAACATTATTTATTTCATTATTAAGCAAGGAGCCAAAATTCTGACCCAACTTATCGGATACCATGACTATATTATAATTATTTAATGATTTATTTATATTTTTATGTGATATCCTATTTTTATGCTCTATGGTAGTGTCACACTGTTGCTGCTTGGTGTCACAAGAACTGACAGACTTTTGTGATTCTGTAATATTGTTGCATAAATCAAATAATGCTGAATGTTCCTGCATTTTAAACTTTGAAGTCTCTTTGAAGTCTTTGAACGTAATGTCGAGGCGAGGTGTTTAGCGAAGACGGCGGAGTGCGATGCATGTTATTTATTTGGTAATCCTTTGAGATAGCGGCATGAAGTACTAGGCGCGCAGTACTTATGGGAGATGATCATAAAATTGTTCACTTACGGATTCTTGTATGTAAGTATAAAGTTGTCGAAGTGTGTCGTCAAAGTTCACAAACGGGACGGTGATCGTAGTAACGCGTTATAACACTTATGCAGTCCTGGTACTTTAGCAAAATATATCAATTTTAATTTATTTAGATTTTAATATTAATTAACACAGAAAAGACATCTAAATACCATGAAAGTCCGCGGAAGAAGGAAATATAGGCCTTGTTCGACTTTGCCCCTCTGTCTTTTGACATTAAAACTTGCAAGGGACCGGCAAAGTCAACTCCACTATGCAGGAATGGACGTGCTGGAGTAGTGCGCACTTTACGTAAATCTCCCATGATTTGACTTCTCATTACAGACTTCTGCCTTGTGCAAATGATACATCTGTGTATAAATGTCTTTACAGCATTTTGTACACCAAGAATCTAGTATTTAGACCTGATATAGCAAAGCATTAACTGAATACCGCCATGCATTGTCTTCTTATGAGCGTCTGCAATTATTAAATAAGCTAAGCGACATTTACTATCAATTATAATAGGATGCTTTAATTCGTCTCTTTAATCTGAATTTCGAAGTCTGCCGCCCACCTTGATTATATTGCGATCATCCAGATAAGGATTCAACGTTCTTAGTCTACTACCTTTTTTACGTTATATAACTCAATCTGTCTTTTTCTTCTTTAAAATATTTTTCCTGGGATATAATGATACATGTACTTATAGATTCTTCCAACTCTTCAACTGTTATCATATTGTCTATATTATTTCGATCCCTTCTATATTTTAAAAATCTCCTACAGTATTACTCTCGAAAGTTCAGCTAGAGAATCTAAATTTTCAAACATCCTTATACTTTGGTTTTCTTCAATTTTTAAATTTATTTGTTTTTTCCTTTTTTCTAAATCTGTAGGTATAACGTTTAATTTCGAAAAATGTATTTCTTTCTCTTTTAGCCAATCTGGCCCTTTCTACCACAACTTAGTTTTAATTAAATCAGATAGTAGAAGACCTCTTGAACCAATGTCAGCTGGGTTCATCTTAGATTATACATGAAACCATTGAGAATTGCTTAAATTATCTATTACTTCTACTACGCGATTGCTTACAAAGATCTTCCACCTTAGAGGATCTCCACCGAGCCACGAGAGAACAACCGATGAATCCGTCCATCCGAAAACCTTATCTTGCGGCAATGACATTGCTTCCTTTACCTGAGTCAATAATCTTGCCAACAATACTGCTCCGCAAAGCTCAAGCCGTGGAATTGAAATCGGTTTCACAGGTGCTACTCTTGTTTTGGATGCTATGATTCCAGTTTTAATTTTATTTTTAGTTTCCACTCTATAGTATACAACCGCACAATAATAGGCTTTGTTTGAAGCATCGCAAAATCCGTGAAGGGTAATATTATCCAATTCCTTCCTTTCTGTTTTAATCCATCTTTTCACCTTAACCATATTTAAATTATCAAAATCATTTCTTATTTTTATCCATTCTTCTTTAAGTATGTCTCCAACATATTCATCCCATGTTAATCTTTTAATCCAAAGTTTCTGTATTAGAATTTTAGCTAGAACAATCGCTGCACCCAACCACCCAAGAGGATCAAAGAGTCGCTGGATATCTGCGAGGATTGTTCTTTTTGTGATAAGATCTGGTTGTTGTGGCAATTTTAATTGATATTGAAAAGAATCTGTTACCATGTTCCAAGTTAAACCTAAAGTTTTTATTGTACATTTATCTTTATCATTATTCAGACATTCTTCTTCTGACCTTATGGTGTCTAAAAATTCTTGATTATTCGATGCCCACTTTTGTAATGTAAATCCACCTTTACTTAAAATATTCATTAGTCCTTTACTTATTTCTATAGCTTCTTGAATTGTAAAACCACCACTCATGCAATCATCTACATAGAAATCTTCTTTAATTGTTCTCGCTGCTTCGGGATAATCCTTACCTTCATCTTCTGCTAGTTGCATTAATGTTTTCACAGCTAAGTATGGCGCTGAGGCTATACCAAATGTGACTCTCAATAGGCGATATTCTTCTACATCTTCTTCTATCTTATTTCTCCATAAAATTCTTTGTAAATCTGCATCTTCTCTCTTTACTAATATCATTATATACATTTTTTGTATATCTGCTACGAAGCAGATTGGTTTTAACCGCCATCTCAGGACTAGATTTCTAAGATCTTCTTGTAGCTGAGGTCCAATCATGAGTAGGTCATTCAATGATTTTCCGTTTGAACTCTTACAAGAGGCGTCAAATACGATTCTAATTTTAGTTGTTATACTTTCTTCTTTGATCACCGCGTGATGAGGTAAATATATAGCCTTTTTATTTTTTCTTCTTCTGGAACTCTTTCCATATGATTTAATAGCAAATATTCCTCTATAATTCTTCTGTATTCTTCTTTAAAGTCTGGTCTCTTTTCTAATCTTTTTTCTAATTGTTGTAATCTTCTATATGCTATATCCTTTGTTTCACCTATTTGTTCTGCCGATTCTATTAAAGGTATCTTAACTATGTATCTCCCATCTGATGACCTAGTATAATTGTTTGAATAAATCTCTTCACACTTCTTTTCGGCTGCTGTAAATTCCCGTTTTCTTAATTCATCTATACAACATAAATTTCTTAACATATTATCTACCTCTACCTCTATTTTATGATGCATGACTATGATTGTACTTTCTGTTTTATTATCATAAATGTTTCCAAATAAAATCCATCCTAAGGTGGTTTCTTGTGCTGATGGTGAACGTATTTTACCCTTTATTAAATTGTTTTTTTATAATGTCTGTGTACACTTCAACACCAAGCAATATATCAATTTTACTAGCAGTATAATACTGGGGATCAGCCAAGTTGAGACCTTTCAAATGTGACCAATGTGACCTTGGCTTGATTGATTGACACGGCAATTTAGTCGTTACGTGTGATGATAAAACGTATGCCTGTACAGGGAGGCTGAAATTCAAATCATATCGTGATAATACCTCCAACTGTACCACGTGACTGACTGTTGTTGTTGTTGACCCTACACCTGTCACCGTGCCATTGATCGCAGTTTTTTTGAGTCGTAATGATTGAACTGCTCTTTTGCTAATAAATGACGCCTGTGATCCTGGATCTATTAAAGCCCTTAAAATTATTGTTCCTCCTAAACAGTTTCTAACTGGAACCAGTGCAGTTGCTAAGAGTACCCTTTTGGGCCCCGACGATAAGTGTGATACTACTGAAACGTTTGGTAAATCATTATGCTCACCTTGTACCTTTATATGTAAAGAAGATAGCCCGGTTGAATTATTCTCCGCCTGTAACCCGGTCATCTCCCCTCTGCCTTCTACATTATAATTATTCTGATGTAAAAGTGAGTGATGACGTTTACTACAAATCCTACAAAAACTTTTTTGTTTACAATTATTGACCGAATGATTTGGTGATAAGCAATTATAACACAATCGATTATCCTTAACGAATTCCCTTCTCTTAATAACATCTAATTTTCCAAAATCCTTGCAAGTAAACAAATAGTGATTTTTATTACAAAGACTACAGGTTATATTTTATATAGCGTTGGCATGAAAAGAACGTTCTCGTGTGGTGCGTATAGCGGATGGTTGTGTTAATAAAACTAATGTTTGAATATTAGATTCGAGAAAATTAATCAAACTTTTAAATGAAGGCAACTCCTTTTGGTATTCAGTACTTACAATTTTTTCCCATTCCTTGTGCGTCTCTAAATCTAATTTCTGAGAAATTAAAAATATTAATATCGGATCCCAATTAACAATAGATATATTTAAGCTTTGTAAACTACTTAAACATTCTTGTATACTATCAATTAAATATTTTAATTGATTTGCAGATTGAGTATTAATTTTTTTATACAAAATATTTTTTTCAAAATAGCATCTACAATAAGTCTCTTATGGGAATACCTATTTTTTAAAGTCTCATAAGCTACACTGTAATTCTTCTCGATAACTTGAAAAATTTTAATAGTATTTTTCGCTTCACCAGCCACACACGATTTCAAATAATGTAACTTTTGCACATCACTAAGTCTTTTATTGTTGTGGATCAATGACAAAAACACATCCTCAAACGATTGCCATTCCTCAAATGCACCCGAGAATGTAGGTAGTTTATCTTCGGTAGATGAACTTCTGCGTTGATGGACCCAGGTGACTCCATATCTGAAGCCACGTGCTCCACCTTGCTGGAACTGCTTGCGGATTGAACGTATTCCAACATGTCCAAAAACTCGCCCCTTAACTCCAGATATAGATATTCGAACTGGCTGTGTTTATCTTCCGTGAAATATGACAATTTTGATCGTTGCTCTTTGTTTGTATTTTTTACTAACTCTTTATGAGCTTCTCGAAAGGAATCCCAATATTCTTTTATACATTTTATTCTCGTTTGTAAATATCCACTGGTCAATCTTGCTTTCGGATTTTTTTTATAGTCTAGCCTTTTCCAATAATTTATATAAATTTTCCGTTGTTGCTATTATATTTTCCACCAAAGCCATCGTAGAAAAAATTATTGAATTTGGATTGATATTTAAAATTCATAAATGAGCCTCGTTGAATTATAATTACACGTGTCGTCGATGCACACAACTCCATACAAAAAAAAAATTCTTCGGTTCAATGTATTTTTTGCAAGTGCATCGAAGTCCATACGAAAAAAATTGTTTACGCCAATCCTTATCGCTCGCCGGCCGGCTTCCAAGAAATAATGCACCGTACTATTCTGCTC
Organism: Hypolimnas misippus; assembly: GCA_037950945.1. Taxonomy (NCBI): domain Eukaryota; kingdom Metazoa; phylum Arthropoda; class Insecta; order Lepidoptera; family Nymphalidae; genus Hypolimnas; species Hypolimnas misippus. The sequence goes on from JBBEEQ010000007.1 coordinate 5,854,222, forward strand.
GATTATGGACCAAACTATGTTGGATATAAGACTTAATTTGGACTGTATCTAAGTTTTAGAAAATATTAAAACAAGTGAAACACCCGTACGCTGCCACTGGTTTATTACGACTGCTTAAAGCATTACATATTTTTAACCTGAACACAAAGTCAATAAATAAAATTTAAAATCTCAGCGTCCCCAATAGGGGGGACGGTCGACGGCACAAACACGAAATCAATAAATATCTAAAAAATTTTAGCGTCCCCAATAGGGGAGACGGTTGAGGTACACACAAACTAGTGACTAATTTAAAATCTTAGCGTCCCCAATAGGGGGGACGGTCGATAACACAAAACACAAAATTGTCAAAAAATCGAAATTTTTCAAATCAAATCAAAAATTCTTTATTTGGACATACACATTATACAAATCATAAAAAAAAGTACAAAATAACAAAAAACAGAAAAGAATGTGATGCCCAAATTGGTAAACCACTCAGCTGGTGTTGAAACCATTATTAAATGAGCTCCAACGCTGGTATTCTGTGGTCGCCAGTAATTACGTAATGACTTTATTTATCTATTATTTTTTCGCTACCTACGACGTGACGCGTCGTAGGTAGCGAAAAAATAATAGATAAATAAAGTCAGTAACTAATTATAAATATATGTGTGTTCTATTTGAATGAAAGTGAACGCCATAGTTATAGTCTAGACGCTCACTTGATCGAACGCTGATAAACGTCCCCAGGACGTAAAATATGTATAAAGAAATAATATTAATGTACTTAAAGTTATTAAATTATAAGTTGAGTAACGAGTGTTACTGTGTGTAATATAATAGAGTGTGCTACGTAAAATTACCTAATAAAGAGCTGTTAGAACTAATATAAATATATGATGAATGCAACAGGGGGTAAGTCAATAATAAATTTGTTATAGAATATAGAATGGAAGATAATTGTCATGTTAATAAAATACGCGCTATTCGCTGCCAACATAATAACAGTAAATTATATATGACTCTTTTCATATTCCATTTTTAGATTGGGGGTTTCAAACAACCCAAAGATTACATCGAGCAACCAACACGTATGACAAAACACGATATGCTGAGAATACAGGCGCACCGCCACCCTGCCTAAAGGCCAAATCAAGGAGGTAAGAATTTAAAGTAATTTTACACAAGAGAACAAACGTGCGAATAATAAAAACCATTATGTAAATGTTTTTTAAGAATGTAATTGTAAATCTATTAAATACATTTTAAATTTTTTTCTAAAGATATTTACTGTTTTCAGGTTTCGAAGAGGTGGCGGCAGGTTATTCCAGCACTTTGTCGCAGTGTAAATGAAACTACCCCGAAAGGCAGCAGTCTTATATGGCGGCATGGACAACGAGTAAGACGAGGCTCGTGTTTCATGGGTTAGTCTCTGCTCACACGCCCATTTTAGTTTGTGATATAGATACGGAGGCATTTTGTATTTTACTATGCTGAACAATAAAGTCGCGAAATGTAACTGTCTGCGATAGTCCATTTTTAACATTTTGACAGAGTTCAAATATGGCGTAACGTGTGAGCGTGGTGGAACGTTGAAGCAATATCGAGCACAGGCATTTTGAACCTTTTGAATAAGATTTTTAGTACGCATTAGTAACTTCGGGCCCGTTACGATATCGGCATAATTTAATTTCGAAAGAACAAGTGCCTCGCATAGATTTATTCTTACGTGAGGTTTTAAGTATTTACGAATTTGATATAGTAATTTTAACCGATAGAAACAATTTCGAACAATTTGTATAATGTGCTGATCAAATCCTTAGTTTTCGTCCATTAAGACTCCCAGATTTCTAGCTTCGCTGACTCGCTCAACCTGAATGTTTTGCAATTTTATATTTGGGGATAATGATGTTATCTTGTGTACCTGAGTTGGCGTGCCCAAGATCATGTATTTAGTTTTCTTTGGGTTTAAGACCAGACAGTTCGAATTGGACCATGTAGTAATTCTCTTTAAGTCTTCGTTAAGCTTGTTTAGCGCTATATTTTAATCTGTGGGTTTAAAAGATATATATAGCTGAATATCGTCGGCGTAAATATGATAATTGCAGAAATGTATCGAATTAATTATGTCAGCACAATATAGCGAAAAGAGAACAGGCCCGAGGATAGATCCTTGCGGTACCCCTCTTGTAATTGTACTGCTTCCAGATACGCATTTAGATCCATCCTCCCGAGTAACTTCTACAACCTGAGATCTATTCTTGAGATAGCTATCGAACCACCTAATAGTATCTGCACTAAAACCGTAGTAATGTAGTTTAGACAATAACAACGCCAAATTAATAGTATCGAAAGCACGTGAAAAATCGAGAAGCACTAGTATGGTACTTTCCCCAGCGTCTTGCGCTCTTAGAACATCGTCAACTACATTAGTTAGAGCGGTAGATGTACTTCTACCCTTCCTAAACCCAGACTGAACACAAGGAAGTATTTCGTTAGCTTCTAAATAGTGTGTAAGTTGACAACACACTATTTTTTCTAGGACTTTTGATAATGAAGGTAAAATACTAATTGGTCGAAAATCGCTAATATTTATGGGGTTATCAATTTTTGGTATAGGCTTCACGATTGCATTTTTCCATAGGTTAGGAAAAGTAGATGTCCGAATGGAAGTATTAACTATATTTACAATCGTTTCAGAAATAAACGGTAAACTACTAGAGATCATATCCATTGAAATAACATCGGAGCCTATAGCCTTTGATTTAATGCTCCGTAGTGTTTTTAATACAGTTATGTCGTCTACCTGATTTAAGGCAAAGCTACTAGAACAATATCTGTTACTTGTGTAGAAATGAATATCCGATAGTGTCATATCATTATTCCCGGGTAAGTCAAGAAAAAAACGATTAAGTAAATTCGGATGCGATAGGTGATCAGGTAGAAAACAATCCCGTTTTTTCTTATAGTTAAAAATATTTTTTAGATGCTTCCACAAGTACTTCGGCCTCTTTGCATTATTATTTATGAAGTGAGTAAAGTATGCACTCTTCTCTCTGTGGATTGCCATTTCAACTTCAGATTTTAAATCCTTATAGTACGATATGTGAATTTCATCGCGAGAAGCCCGAGCTCTTGTGTGTGCCTCGTCGCGAGTACGGATCATTTTATTGATATTATAAGTAATCCATGGGTATTTATTTTCTTTAAAATAACCGCAAATTAGGGGGGCTAAGGTATCGAATACATATAATATACTACTGTTAAATTCGCTAACAAGACTGTTTACATCGTGTATGTTTTCAAATTGTAAATTAAAATTAGTTAAGTAGTCCTTGAGGTCATTCTCAGTAATGTTGTTAATTTTTCTATAGAACTTGAGCAATGGTTTAGGCTTCTCCTTGCGAATATTAAATTCGAAGGATAAGAAGGCATGACTGCTAAGCTCATGTATATAGTCTACCCGAACTTGACTAGTATTACCGTCCACACAAACTAAATCTATCAGAGTCTCACTGTGTGAAGTAAAGTGGGTGGGATCTTTAACAATTTGGTTGAGATTGGAGAACGTTAAAAAATCAATTAATAAACGTGTACAATAATTGTTGGTGTCGAGAAAGTTAATATTAAAGTCACCCATCAACACTATATGATCATAATCACAAAGTGTAGTGAACGTCTCCGTAAGCCCATCAAAAAAAGTGCGTGGACTTAGCCACGGAGGTCGATAAGCAGTGCCGAATTAGCTTCTTCCCACCAACGCTCACACACAGCCACATTTGTTCTATGTTCGGGGAAGTTATCGGGTGGATAAGAGTACGCGCCGAAATTCCTCTTCTAATATAATAGCCCACACCACCACCACGGCCACGCACTGCAGCAGGACGCGGCTTGTGGCGTAGACGATATCCTGGGATATGTGGTGCTCGTCCCTCCTCACCTTCTCTAAGCCACGTTTCATTTAAAGCTATGATATCGACGTCATGCCGATCGATAGCCAACATGAATTCGTCATGATGTGCCCCCAGAGAGCCTGGATTCAGAAAACCAATTCTTAATTTACGTACCCTAGGCATTGTTGATAAAAATCTCTGTAACATTGTAACCAGAATATATATGTGTAAAAATGTGTGATTGTTAAGAATAACATATCTAAAAATATATGTAAAAGTCCGATATAAAAGTTATATGTAAGTATAATAAAGTAAAAATTATATAATGTAGTATAATGTAAAGAATAAATAGTGTGAATAAATTGGCGTATGTTGGCTGCATTGCTCATTTTAAATTCGGGCATCTCACTCGTTATATTAAAACAGATTAATATATGGTTATATGTTAACGACTCGAGTAATTTAAAATAAATAGTAAAATTAAGAATAAACGGACAGTAATAGCAAAAAGTAAAGTATTTAACAATAACATGGGAATATTCAATATTAACGTAAAGCAGTAAACAATCTAATCTTTGCTTATGCAAAAAAACTTTTGAATATCTGTTTCCGCTCGGATTCGATATACAGGTGTATCCGTACTACGCCGTATATAAATTTTGCCCCCTCTCGTCCAGACGAATCGCCATCCCTTTCTATTCCCTTCCTCTCGCGCCTTAAAAAAAAGGTGAGAGGAGTGAGTCGCTCATTGAAATAATAACGTCGCAGCTCCCCATCGTTGATGCCCGACGTATCGACACCGCGCCGCACGCGCGCCGCTCGTAGCAGCTCGTCACGCAGTGAGCGGCGTGCCAGCCGCACCACAATAGGACGCGGTCGCACTCGCTCGCCGTCAGCCACCGCGGAACGTCGCTGCCCCGTACGCTCTGCACTCACTATGTCTTGATCGCTAAGATCGAGATCGACTTTTTCGCACATAATATTATGATGCTGTGTGTGTTCTCTCCAGGCTTTTCGGGGACGCAAGCCAATTCGAAATCCGTGGAAAAGTTCCCTCTCATTAAACTCCATACGTAATCGGGCAATTTCCGCTTTGTTTCTCTCCTCAGCTTGGCTTTGATCGGCCGCATCTTGCAATTCCATAGCGGAAATCCTCTTTTCGACTAAAGTTAAACGATTATTAAATTCCGTCATATTGGAGTTTAATCGCGACACTTCTTCTCTAAAGAATGACATTTCTTGGGAAACAGATGCCATTTCTCTTCGCAGCAGACGGATCTCCTTCAAAAGTGTTGCCGACAGGTCCCCGCCTACGTTTGCATCGGCGAAGGTATCATCGGCGGCATCCTCGGGGTGAGGGGAGGAGGCCTGAACAGGGGTACATAGTTTAGGACTCCCTTTACACTCCCGGCACATCCATTTGCCGGTAATTCTTGTATCTGGGCCAATATTTAGGCAGACCCGATGATATCGTGAGGCACATTTTGCGCATTTTACGCCATCTGTGGTCGCAAGAAACTTACCACAGTGCTTGCACTTATTTCCCATAATCGATATGAATGAGGCACTACGCAGTGTCAGAGGAGGACGTTAGATGGCGTTGTAAAAAATGTTTTTAATTTATGAATAAAATGAAATTATGTATATTAACACTAAGAAATTATAGTCACTAAGTTAAGACAATCACTATTTAAGACACTGATAAAAAGAAATTAGTTTAAATCTAAATTTATTCTTTCACATCAAAGTTACGTGGGTATATTGTAACAGACCGTTCTGAGTATTTTAATGATGTTTCTGTTAATAAACACTAGAAAGGTCTTCCCACTATAGTTTACTCACAGATTATTGTCACACTCACAATTATTTACTATAATAAAACTGTTTAATAGTGTCTTGGTTTTTTATTTAATTTAAAACTATTAGAGCCACAAAATCAGCTGTCACTCCAACGACGTGACGTGACGTCATTTTTAATGTAAATTCACGAATAAAAATAAAACACCGGACTATCGAGGGCCAACGATGATTGTATAGCGTCGATTTAACTGCTTTGTAAATAAAAATAATTTGGAAAATTCAAAATCGACCAGCAATTTATCGAAAAGTACCGAAAATATTATTTATGTAAAAAAAAATTGAATTAATATACATACAACGCCGGAATTCGAAAAGATTTCGACGATGCAGTCCTGTTGAAAATGCCGAATTATATATACATATAGGTATTTAAAATTTTGATTTTCGGTAGAAAATAGCCGAAATTTTTAAGTATGAAAAAATGTTTGAAAAATCGAAAATAGAAAATCAACGACGGGCTCCCCGACTATGAAATCTATATGTATCGATAGGTATCGACGTCTAGATAATGTTAGATTTTTAAAATTTCCAAAAGTCCCACCCGAAAGGAAAATATTAAGAAAAATGCATATATATTAAACGAAGTCGTAATCGCTTAGGTACGTTCCTAACGGTTCTGTTGTTTACTATACATACGTATAATATGGACTTTTTTTTTTTTTTTTTTTGTTTACGCAGAGGAAATCTTCGAAAAGATACCCGATTCCTGGGGGGGAGATCGGGTTATGTGGAGATTTATACCCACTAAAACCCCTGCGATGGCAGGGGTTTTAGTGGGTATAAATCTCCACATAACCCCTTTCTCAGCACGGAAATGGAGAGGCCTCGGGATCGCTTGCGCATGCGCATCCGTTGCCCCTCCCGTGCGACGCTCCGCTCGTGGCTGGCGGAGCTCGTCTCAGGAGGGCAAAGTCTAATATTGCCCTCCCCGCACCCCTCGCTGGTGCGTACGGCAGTTCGAGGCCATCCCGACTGCCGTCCTCCTCGTGGCCGTATGAAAACGGATGCGTGGGCCCCCATCTCACGCACCCACGGCCCGAGGGCGCGCCCTATTTATTCTGCCCCGGGCACTGGGGCTAGGAGGCCGGAAGGACGACGCCTCGGTCGTCCTCGTCGGGCGGGATCGGCCCTCTCCCGGGCCCGCCCTGCTATCTCCTTCTGGACCATGACGGTCTCACAGAAGGAGACTACGGCCTCCCACGCCAATTCCCTGCGGAGCATTGCCGACACGACTGCTCGCAGGGAGAGATCTCGCCCGATCTTTTGGACCAAGACCTGCCTTTCGGCGGCCCACGCGGGACACGCCGCCAGCGTATGCTGGGCAGTGTCTCGGTCCGCACCGCAATGGTGGCAAACTGCCGTCGCCTCGCGTCCGATCTTACACAAGTATTCTCCAAAGGAGCCGTGACCGGTAAACACCTGTGTAAGTCGGAAGGTGACTTGTCGCTTCCTCCTCATCCAGGCCTCGAAGGCCGGCAGGATCGCTGCCACGACGCGTTTGTGCGCGTACCGCTCCTCTCGGAGACGGGCGCACCACGTCGCGACAGCCCTTTGAAGCTCAACCCGGATGCCAGCACTAACGTGTCGTCCGCGTAGCAGACGACGCTGACACCAGCGGGGAGCTCGACACGCAGAACCGCATCGTACGCGAGGTTCCACAGAAGCGGCCCCAGTACCGACCCCTGTGGAACTCCGCAGAAGACTTCCCTCCGAGTCCTCGTACCGTCTTGGCCCACGTACGCAATATACCTGTCGCGCAAGTAGCTCCCGACAATCGCTTGCAGGTAGGGAGGCACACGATGGTATATATAATATGGACTTAGAATATTTTCGAATAAAAAGTTTCGGTTTTTGGCGATTTACTCCCGTTCCTGTAGTCCGATTCCTATGAACGGGGTCTCGTTCGACTCGTGACGTCGGCGGCCACCTGATGGAGTAAATCACGAAGAAAATCGAGAAAATTTTCCTAAGAAAATTGTCAAAAAATCGAAATTTTTAATATAAATTCAAGAATAAAAATAAGACGCCGGACTATCGAGGGCCAACGACGATTTTATAGGGTCGATTTAACTGTTTTGAAGAGAAAAATAATTTGGAAAATTCAAAATCGACCAGCAATTTATCGAAAAATACCGAAAATAGAATAGAATAGAATAGAAAATTCTTTATTGTACACCAACAAAAATATACAAAAGGAATTACATAAAAGATAAAAAGTACAAGAGGCGGCCTTATCGCTAAAACAGCGATCTCTTCGATAGTGTTTTTTTCGATTTCGATAGTGTTTTTTTACTAAGTTCTTAAAGGAAGCAAGAGACTGTGCACGTCTAGCTTCTAGGGGAAAAGAGTTCCATAAACGAACAGCTTGGACAGTAAAAGAGTTGGTATAGAAGGATGATGAGTGGGGAGGAATTTTCAAAAGTAAGTTCTCTTCAGATCGATGAGCATGGTTGTGGGAGGAGCTTAAGAATTGGAAACGTTCTTTTAAATAAGGAGGAGAAGATGGATTGAATAGAATACAGTACAGAAGATGAAGTATATGAGTATTTCTGCGAAGTCGAATTGGGAGCCACTTGAGCTTTTTACGAAATTCGGACACATGATCATATTTACGAAGGCCAAATATGAAACGAATGCAAAGATTTTGAAGACGCTCAAGCTTATTAAGTTGCTCCTCTTTTAGGTCAAGGTAACATGCATCAGCGTAATCGAGAATCGGAAATAAGAGTGATTGTGCTAACATAATTTTGGTAGGAATGGGTAGAAAGTTGCGTAGTCTTCGAAGAGAGCCAACAGCAGTAAACTTTTTTTACTTACCTCACTCATTTGTGGTTCCCATGAAAGATGTTGGTCGAAAATAATTCCCAAGTTCTTAGCTTTATCACTATACCGTATACTTACATTGTTAAAGTGAACCAGTGGGAGATCCGAAAAAGAAATTCGTGATATCAATTTCGGACTACCAATAATTATCACTTTGGTCTTACTGGGGTTAATTTGCAACCCGAAAGACTTGGACCACTTGGCAATATTAGATAAGTTATTGTTAAGTGAGTCAATGGTATTAGAAATATTGGTAATTTTTGTTTGTAAGTAAATTTGAAGATCATCTGCATACAAGTGGTAGGAAGAAGTTATATAAGAAGTTATAGAATTAATAAAGATAGAAAATAAGAGAGGAGACAACACGCCACCTTGAGGCACGCCAGCATTTATTTGAGCCCATTCAGAGAACGAATCTTGAACTCTAATACGCTGCCGGCGTCCATACAAGTAAGAATGAAACCAGTCAATTACTTTTGGAGATATGTAAAGAGAAGCCAAAACAGCAAGAAGAACTTCTATAAAAAACTGTTACAATTTTTTTTTTTTTTTAAGCTTATATTATAACTTAATCAATATACAAGACGTTACAGATTATAAATACGGTAAATAACAAAGTATAAAAATATATAATATATTTTATTTTCTGTCCTTTGTCCCTCCACCAAAATAAAATACTAATTTAAAATAACATGGTACAAATTTATGCATGCACGTTTATATTAGTATTTCAAGAGTTATTTGAGTTTTTTTTTTTTTTTTAATACTGTAATTTTATTTATATTTACTTATTAACTAGGCTTTAGTATATAATTTTAATCTTAATTTCCCAATTGAAAACTTTATCGGTGTATCCCTTTATCATTTTTTTTATTCTATTCTTTTTTTACGACATTCTCTAATGAAAGCACGTTTGGCCCTCCGATCTATACACTCCGTCGAAGGGTCTGGTACGGAAGTTGGTGATCCTGCTGTTTGTCTTTGGTCTTGTATTGGAAAATATGGAGCCGTTGTGAGTTCGCTAACAGGGGACTCCCCTTTTTCCCTATTCAGATCCTGAGTAGGTGATCCATCTGCATCCTCATAATCCGAAAGCGATTCTCGAAAATTCTCTCTTCGTTTCCGAGGTCTCGTATTAACAAAATCATCGCCTATCTGCTCCTGGCTAACCTCTGTATCAGATTCCTTTCCTATTTCCCAAGAAAAACGACTTTTTCCATTTGGTAAAATTTGATCAGTATGTCTGCGAAAAATTTCACCCTTATTTGTATCAATTTTGTACGATACTGGACCTGTTTTCTCTATTATTTTTCCTTCGACCCACTTATTACTGTTTCTTGAAAAACCTGTTGGTAATACTTTATCCCCAACTTTAAAATCCCTAAAAACTCGCCCTGAATTCTCTATTTGTTTACTTTGTACTTCCTCTACCATCCTAGACGTACTCGGCTGCATGGCGTCCAACTTATTCCACAAGCGGTGGCCCAATAAAGCTACAGCAGGCGCCACACCGGTAGTAGCGTGTTGACAATTCCTATATTGCAATAAAAATCTACATAAACTAGCATATACGTTTTTGCCTTCTGTTACCGCTTTTTTTATAGTTTCCTTATAATTTTTACCGAATTTTCCGCTGCTCCATTCCCTTGTGGTCTGTAAGGCGAAGACGTGACATGCTTTATTATATTCTTATCACAAAATTCTTTAAATTCTTTGCTTTGAAATGGTGGCCCATTATCAGTCACTAGTTTTTCCGGTAACCCAAATTTAGAAAATAAATTTCTAAAAAAATTTATCGTATAAAAAGCGACGTACTTCTTATTTCTTCAGCTTCCAGCCATTTACTATATGCGTCCACAACTATTATATAATATTTTCCGTATAACTGAGCAAAATCAGCATGAAGTCGTTTCCAGGGCGCCGTTGGAAACTCCCAAGGATGTAACGTGGTCCTAGGGGGTGCGTCACGTACGCCCCGACATGCATTGCAATTTAACACCATAATTTCTATGTCATTATCTAAGGTCGGCCAATATATATAATTTCTCGCAATTGATTTCATTTTTACCACACCTAAATGCCCTTCATGAATTTCCAATAAAACCTGTTTTCGTAACGTCACTGGAATTATTAATCGGTATTTATACAATATACAGCCATGGTCGATATAAAGTTCAGTACGTCTGACATAAAAAGACTTTTCATCGTCTTTGCATTTATCCGGCCATCCAAACATGACATAACCATAAACTACATAATAAATTATCTTTTTGTGTTTCTAAAGCAATTTCTTTATAACTGACTGGTAACGTTTCATCTAAAAATAATAAATAATATTGCTCCGGCGCAACTTCGCCAACGTTCATCCCGCCCTCAAGCGGCAACCGAGACAAAGCGTCTGCGTTTCCGTTACGTATTGACGTTACATACTGTATATTGAAATCATATCGTCACTGGAAAGGCAAAACTACTAAAGCGCCATTTTGGCCAAAACGAGTTATATATATCGTTGGATTGGATTTTTCATTCTGCGTCGATTGAGCTAGGTTTCATGACGATCGGAGCACTTTTATGGCGTTTTAGCACCGGAAATGGCGGCATTTTTTCAAAATTTTGCATTTTTGAGAAATACTAACATAGTACAATTTATGATTGATTTTGAACATTTGTCGTTTAAGTATTTTTATTGCCGAACATCAGCCACATTGAGCTCGTTCAGCAACTCAAAAAACGTTAATTTAATCATTGACGTCGCTTTAATAATTTTTGCCAGAGGAGAATATTAGTTGTTATGGTATTTAAGTAAATTTGCTTCACATAGAAATAAATGAGCGTGGTGCATTAGTATATTTTGGTTACGCACTTTTTAAATAGATAATAGTGTTAGCATATTTGCTTTACTTAACTATTTGTTTGAGTCTCCAATTAGAACAATTGGATACAGTCGATAGAAAATAATTGTTCTTTTAGCATGGACTATTTTACTGAAAAAAACATTACATTGGTTGTTTAGTATTAAGGTGTTCATTAACTTATCAAAAATATTAACTTTAGTCTTTTGAAATTGAAATAAGTTATAATTACATTTGTTTAGTATTTAAAATACATACTATGCGCGGGACTTGACGGCGGTTCAGCTGATCTTGGCAAATGGTTTCGAGCAACGGTGGGTATTTGATGCATTTTTGCTTGTTTCTCCGACACGGCTATATTTCGGAAATTTAAACTAGTAAGTAAAAATATTTTTATATTTTACAAAAACATTTCTGTATGGTTATTAATCTTTTATTCGCAAATTATATTCTTTGTTTACGTTGTCTATTTGTAATTACCTATCTTCCTATCTATCTAAAATAAGTAGGTATTCATTGGTATTATCATCCATTCCTGTTGCTGAGCCCTTGCTTAATATATTAACTAAACAGGTTATTGTTTCAAACCAATACGTAACTAGAATGTGTATACAAAATATAAGTGTCAAAAATGATTACGTACTAGAAACCTACTCATATTACATTAAATGAAATGCTTTATGCTATTTCTATTTCATTATTCTTGACGCAGGGCGTCTACAATCCTTTATAGTTTATCATCAGATATTTCTATAATTCATAATAATAATAAATAATAATTATTATTATTAGGCATTTGGTCGAAATAAAAATTTTCAAAATCATAGAAAACGGAGTATGGATAGCGTCGACTATCCATCCTCATTTTATAAAAAAATTAAATCATCGTATAAGCCACACGATGTTAATAGAATATTTGGTAACGATGAAAGCGAAATTGGGTTAGATTTCGGTTCAAAGTACAGCCCACTTCTCAAAAAGGGGTAATCCTAGTTGCAGTAGTTAAGTTAAAGTATCCCTCGCAAACATGGACCTTTTGAGAAGACGAAGCTTCCGTACCAAAAATGCTGCTTGTGTTTTTGGTACGGGAGTTTCGTTTTCTGAACTATCTTTGAAGCAACCATATAAAAAACGAAGATTATACGAGCATCTTAAAAAGGCGGACATACTTCCTATTAGGGACGAAGAAGAATGACTTATGCATAGAGCTTAAACGACGCAACTATTACTACTATTGATATTTAAGAAAACAAAAATAAGTTTAGTTTTGGAAGAGATTAAAATATTAGTATTATAATAAACCAAGGTAATGCAAACATAAATCGCATTTATAAACATATTGATTTTTTGTCAGATAGGGACGAATTTGTTTAAGGTTCAAGCTTTGGGCAGGATTCAACAGAATCAAATGAAACTGATGGCATCTTGGAATTGTATCAAAAAAGAAGTGTTTAAATAAAAGACTTAAAACAAAGAAGTTTAATAATTTTGACGATACAGTAGAAAAGTCAGCGCTGAAAACAAAGCTAAAGATTTATAAAAAAAAAATTAAAAGGCAATTAAGAAATAGTGGACAGCAGTATGTAGCCGGTAAAATAGTAACAGAAAAAAGTGTGTAACATTATTTATGTACATCTGAAAATAGTCATAATGAATGCCATACGATAACTTTCGAAAAAAGACAAGCTATTTGTAATCTTTAATGGAGTCTAAATCCTAAATGTTCTGAATAAGCTATATGGCCAAAATATAGCTGTATATAAGCTAATTTTTTACGAATCTAGAACTAGAAAAGGCTATCGTTACTCTTGTACGGAAACAGAAGCAAAAGTGAAGTTCACCAAGTGTGAATTTTAGAAAAAAAAAACATTAAGATGGTAGACTGTCCTGGCTCTATTAAGCATATTCTATTTTACAGTGATGCCTGCCCCGGAAAAAACAAAAACAGAGTCTCCATTGCATGTATCCAAGCATGGCTACAGAATTGCGAGAATGTAACTTTTATTTACGCAGGGGAAATCTTCGAAAAGATACCTGATTCTTGGGGAGAAGATCGAGTTATGTGAAGTTTTATACCCCATAAAACCCTAACGATGCGCCTGTGCATCCGCTGCCTCTCCCGTGCAGTGCACCGCTTGTGGTTGGCGGAGCACAAAGTGTGGTCTTGTCCTCCCCGCACCCCTCGCTGATGCGTACGGCAGTTCGAGGCCATCCCAGCTAACGTCCTCCTCGGGGCCGTATGAAAATTGATGCGTGAGACCCCCATCTCACACATCCACGGCCTACTACCTACCCCGGACGCTGGTGGGGCTAAGAGGCCGGAAGGACGATGCCTAAAGCCCGGAGACCCGACGAGGGCGACCGAGCCCTCTCCCGGGCCTGCCCTGCTATCTCCTTCTGGATCATGACGGTCTAACAGAAGGAGGACTACGGCTTCCCACGCAGTCTTTGCAAAGCGTCGCCGACACAACTACTCGTAGGAAGAGGTCTAGCGCAATCTCCTGGACACACAAGTATTCTCCGTGGAGCCGTGACCGGTAAATATTGACGTTAGTCGGGATTGTCCGGCGTGTACCGGCGAAGTGGGTGATTCGTCGCTTTCTCCTCCATCCAGGCTTCCGCTAGCAGAACCGCTGTCACGACGCCTTTGTGCGCGTACAGTTCCTCGCGAAGACGGGCGCACCACGTAGTGAGAGCGCTTCCGTGCTCCAACCGCTTCCGGATGTGGATTCGGTCATAGACCCTCGCGTCTCTTTCCGCCAGAATGTCTAAGGGCGGAAAGCACGCCAGGACAGTTGCCCCCTCAAAGGATATCCTGCGATATCCCCGCACTATGCGAATGGCCAATCTCCGCTGTACACTCAGGATCTTAGCCTTGCAGCGGAAGGCGCCCGATAATCGGTGAGACCATACGGTCGCACCGTAAATGGCCATCCATCACACGACACCGGCGTAGAGACGGCGAACCTCTTCCCGCGGCCCTCCGAGATTAGAAAGCAGTCTGTGCATCGTACCTTCTAGATCCGGGGAGTCAGGAGCTTGAGGTGCTGCGAGAATATAAATAGCATCTAAATTAATTATATCTTGACCCGATATTCTTTTATGCCAGTGGATTCAATGCAATCTATTATAGATAATTGTTAGAAACACAACTATTTGGGCAACTTCTTAATGCTTGCCGACGGTCTTTAATTTAGCCCGAAAGAATCTTAAGCCCTGGAACGTGGAAGGAAAATCTGATAGGAAAAATATCGAAGATAGGTAACTTAGTCGTTGTATTTTCATAATTATGCATAGGAGACTATTTTTATTCAAATATACTTTATAAAATTTTTGAGTTATTAACAAAATGTTGAAGGTGCATATAGCACCATTAATAAAATTTGAACTACAACAAATGACAAAAAAATATACAATGGTGACATTTACAGGAATCGACTACTTATATCAAAAAAGGAATACAAACATTTATAGAAACTTTGTACAACAAAAAAAATTCTGAAAACTACTATCAAGAATATACGAATTTTCCTAATGTCATGAATATCCAGAATACTCTTCAAGAATGAGACGTCAAAAACAACTATTAATTCAAAAAAAACTGTTATCAATGACAATAAATCAAGATGTTAATTATTATTGTAACTTAACCGAATAATTGGATATAGCGTGATGTTATGTATGTATTGTAGGTAAAATAATTTTTAATACCTACATTTAAATTTAAATATAATAGAAAAATATTCTTTATTTCGTATAAATCCTTATTAATTGATCTCGTAGTAAATGATATAAAACATCATCATTTTGTAGATTTATACCAAAGTTTCTTTTATTGTATAAATAATTAAAATAATATTAATAAAGACTTAAAAATAATGTTCCTTTTAAAAAGGTGATAACGAAACAGTGTACATTTTTTTAACGAATCTAAATTACGATATTAACTCTGTCGATCTGGATAGATTTTACGACTTTACCGCTGATTGAACTTTTATGGATTATTTTTGCGTAGACATAGAACTACCAGGTTACCAAAAAGTGCTTAATTAATTAAACAGGATTGAGTTATTTTGTTGCTACTTAGTATAACTAACCATAATTTTATTTACTTAATCGACCTATAAGTAAAAAAGATTTCAATTTAAATCATATTTTCAAACATTAGTTTTTTTTTATGTCACGATAGTACGAACTATTTATAGGATAAGTAATTTTAACGTACGGTATAAGCTACATAGTGCAACGTTAAGTATTAATACCCTCAGTCATTTTTAGCCCGCCATGCACGTTAGTAGTATTTGCGTTAAAACAATTTTACAGACCTGCTCTTTTAGTATTTGTCGACATCGCAGCCAAAATAGATTTTGCAGATTAAGTACTTTCTGCTTACTAACTTTTTAAAGTAAAAGTACTAAAGCGACAGCTATTTCCTGAATTAAAAGAAATATGACCAAGATTTTAATTTCAGTAGATGCGTAACATTGTCAGAAAACTTTTTTGCCTTAACCATTTTTCGGTTCATAAATCAGAAAAAAAGTTATGCCCGGTTTTGTCACAAAAAAAACTTTAAACTGCTCTCCTGTAAAATGGCCTTTTGTCGCTTTAGTAGTATTGGCTTTCCAGTGACGATATGCAGCCAGCTTAGCCGCCCACCGTTGCAAGCGACTCGCTGCCGTTTGTGGTATACCCCCTTTGGGTCCAAAAATGTATACCAAAGGCTTGTGATCAGTTTTTAATGTAAAATTTCTACCAAAAAGATATTGGTGATGTTTCTGTACTCCATACATTATTGCAAGGGCTTCTTTGTCTAACTGGCTATAATTTTTCTCCGCATCTGTAAGTGCGAGATGCACAACTGATCGGCCGCTCTGAGCCGTCAGGAAACGCGTGCGCGAGTACCGCTCCTATTCCGTACGCACTACTGTCTACCGACAATACTAACGGCATTGAGGGATCGTAATGACATAACACCTTATTACTGGCTAAAATTTTTTTTTATGTTGTTGAACGCGTTATCACATGAAATCGTCCAGTTCCATATATGATTTTTTTTTAAATATATAAAGGATGGAGTAACGAGCTTAAATTAGGAACAAATTTGCCATAGTAATTAATTAGTCCCATAAAAGCTTTCAATTGGGTTACATTTACCGGTTTGGGAGCTTTTATAATAGCCTCCACTTTTCTCATATCTGGATGTAGACCATGCTCATCAATAATAAATCCTAAATAAGACACACTGCTTTGTAAAAATTTACATTTATTAATTCTTATAGTAAGGCCCATTTCCGCTAATCTTTCGATTACAGCTTTCAGATTGTTTTTACGTGTTTCTCTGTCCGTTCCCGTTACACAAATATCGTCTAAAAAAACAACCGTATTTGGTAAGCCTCGAAGAGTTTCCTCCATAATTTTTTGTAATTTTTGAGGAACGCAACTCAAACCGTAAGGCGTTCTTTTAAAAGCGTAAGTACCTATGTGCGTTGAAATCGTAGTACAAGCTTGCGAATCAGCGTGGAGGGGCACTTGCATATACGCAGTGGTAAGGTCAATTTTTGAAAATTCTTTACCACCGCTCAAAGCTGCGAACAATTCATCAATACGAGGCAATGGATAATGATCTAATTTTAATTTTGAATTAATAGTAGACTTATAATCCCCACATATACGAATATCTCCTGATGACTTAATTACTGGAACAATCGGCGTCCCATTCGGCGTTCTAAGCGTTTTAATTCCCTCTCCACCGCGGCTCGCAATGCTAATGGTACTGGCCGCGCGCGAACGAAAACCGGTTTGTCATCTGTGAGCTGTAAACGAATATGTTTTTTACATTCGGCGAGTTTATCCGTGAAAACAGAGGGATAGTTTTTAATTCTTTAATGAACCGATTCCGATAATCATCATCATTTTGTAGTATACTATGAATACATAATTCATTAATATTAAATCTCCGAATCCAACATCTACCCAATAAAGGACGACCCCCATTTTTAATAATGTACAATTGCAAATTTTCTCGGAAACTATTATTTATTGATGCGTTTACTGTTATAAACCCGATCGGTTCAATTCGCGAGCCTGAATATAGTTTAATATCATCCTTAAAAATAGAATATTCAGAAAACATAGACTTATAACAAATTTCACTTATCGCCGAAATTTTACTACCCGTATCTAATTCACATCTCAGTATTTTATCTCCTATTGTAACGTTAACAAAATAAGGCTTATCACCCCTAGAAAACACCCTAATGTTGTACATTTCACTTTCCGAATCCTCATTTATAAAGTTCTGTCTTTTCACGATTGATTTATTATATTGGTGAATAAGAAATTGAAATAATAGATTCTTGCCATATATTGCAACGTCGGCTCTGACTGAGTAGGGAAAAACGATTAATACACAATGGGTGTAATGAATCATTATCCGTTATTAGACCTATTAAGACCCATTTTCAAATCCAATATTAATAGAGAATCAATGCCTTTATAATAATGATGATGGTATGGTTTTGTTACTGATTAATGAATTTCTTTACTTGAAAATAATACTCGTATGTGTCTGTGTGAATGTGTGCATTTGAAGTATACGATGGTAAGTGTTGGATCTGGATGCTGGTTGCTTGCAGCGTGGAGGCTGTTAAGAAGATATAGACAAACTGTCTTTACAGTGGGAAGATGTGGACATAGGATGTATTTACAGCGTGGAGGCTATTTGGACGATGTTGACATGGAAGTGAAACTGTTTCAACAGTACGGAGTTGATTTTATGTACGGTGTGAAGGTTGTCTTAACGATAAAGAACGAGTTATCTTAGATTTTTGCGATTATTACTCATTGAAATAAAACTATTTTAACGGATTTAACATCCCATTGTTAAATTTAATTTTATGGGGATTTCTAACAAAAGATATTGAAGGTTCTCATAGAGTTCTCGAAGGTTCTCGTAGAGTTCTCGGAGGATCTCGTAGAGTTCTCGGAGGGTCTCGTTGAGTTCTCGGAGGGTCTCGTAGAGTTCTCGGAGGGTCTCGTTGAGTTCTCGGAGGGTCTCGTAGAGTTCTCAGAGGGTCTCGTAGAGTTCTCGGAGGGTCTCGTAGAGTTCTTGAAGGTTTTGCTAAAGGATGTTGAAAATAATTTAAAGTTATTAAGAAAATTGAAATTAATTTGCTTACCTTTAATTTGATGAGTTGTCTATTGATTGTAGTTGTGGTTCTTCTCATGATGTCGATGGAATAGGTTCATTTGATATTGTAACTTCGTCTCTGTGAGTAGGTGAATCGTATTCCGCCGATACGGTCAACTGTTCACCGGGTTGTGGAGCGCGGCGCAGCTGATCATGGGCAACCTTGCGTGGTCTACCTCAGCCTACAACTTTCCTTACCAAGTAACGGTCATTTTCTAGAACTCTACAAATCTCATATGGTTCACTGAATTTAAGATCTAAAGAGGTTTGATTTCGGGGATTATTCTTAATCATCACGTACTCTCCTCTTTGGAATGGATGGATTTTGGCCTTACGTAAATTAAAGCGTTGTCTATCTTGTTCGCTGGAGCGAAGCATTTTCTGTTGTACATATTGAGTAAGTGCTTCGATATCCACACTTTGGTTATCAATGTCTACCAAGCTGAGAAGCTGAGGAGGTACGCAGTGCTTCCGTTTCGTAACACAGTTCATAGCCAATTGGAGTTCCTCAAGTGTCATGTGCCATTGTTCCGTTTCATAATTCTTGATTATTACTAAAGCGTTTTTGAGAGTTGCAACAACCCTTTCAACTTGGCCATTCGCTCGGCTAACTCCTGGAGCTATAGCATGGATGTTTATGCCTGCCTGGTCACAATAGTCTTTAAACTCTCCTAGAAATTCTCTTCCTCCATCTACTATATATTTGTACTGGAGTTCCAAATAAATGCACAGTGCGTTTCAAAGCAGCCAATGTACTATGTGGATTTTTGTTGCTGGAGAAGTAGAGCAAGACGTACTTCGAGAAGGCATCGATAGTGACTATTACATATTGTTGATCATCTGTGGTTCCAAGCTTCCCTGTTATGTCCATGTGAATGACTTGGAACGCAGTCGTCGGTTTCTGGATTGGGTGTAATTGGGCTTGAATTGCTCTGGATCTTCCTTTCGATGTTCGACATATCACACAATTATCTACAAATCTTCGAACAGTAGAACTCATTTTGTCAAACCAATAAGTTTCTCGAATCTTTAGCAGTGTCTTTTCCCAGCCAGGATGTTTTAGTGCCGTGTGATAAGAATTGATGATGCTCCATTGAAAGGACTTAGGAACAACTGTACTAAGTTGTTGACCGAAGATAGGATCTCTGACGTTCTTCTTTAGTACATTGTACTTCAAAACGTAGTCCTCTACAGCAATATTATCACTGAGGCTATCCATTATTGGGCGTAGTTTGTCATCTCGTCGCTGTTCAATTTTGAGCCAGGTTAAATCTCTTGTCATGACATTAAATGCTAATTCAGTCGGATTTCTGCTGAAATAATCAGTGTGTTGGAGATGCTCACCTTTGCGGTACAGTACTTTGAAATCGAAGTTTTGCAAGAATGCCCACCAGCGATTAATCCTGGCATGTCGTTTCCACTGCAGACCATCCACTTCCACCATATAGGTAACACCTGGTACTAGGATTTTAATAATTTTACCTAATGACCAATTCTTTTTATTTTTTCTTAAGTCTTTAAATAATACTTTTTCTCCCACTGACAATGATTTATTATTATATTTTATGATTTTGTGAACAATTAATACAATTTTTTGTTATGTTCTCTATTTCATTATCCATACCAGGCCACCAAAAATATGATCTTGAAATTTCTTTCATGCGTGTTATTCCTAAATGACTAGCATGTAACTCACAGATTACATTATTTCTAAGATTCAATGGTATTATAACTCTATAACCCCATAACAGACATTCTTTTTCTGCACTAATTTCATTTCGTCTTCTAAAATAAGGTTCATAATCCTCACCTAAATTATTTTTAACTGGCCAGCCATCTCTACAATATCGTATAATATTACATAGTATTTTATCTTTTTTTGTTTCATTTTGAACAGTTTGCCAATTTAATGTTTTCAAATCTGATTTCATTATATAATTAATAGTATTACATTCAAAACTTTTATCGATAATCTTACAATTTCTTAACTTATCTTGAGAGTAAATGGCTACTCGTGATAAATAATCAGCTGGATTATTTTTGGATTTTATATGTTGAATTTCCTAATTAAACCCACTCAAAAAAATTGACCAATATTGTAATCGTCTTGCTGCCATTTTTGGTATGCCATATTTTGGTCCTAATATTTTTACTAGTGCCTCATTATCCGTTTGCAAAATAAATTTGTGCCCAAATAAATATTCATAAAATTTACTTACTCCGAACACAATTGCATAAGCCTCTTTTTCTAAAATTGGATATTTTATTTAAGTATCATTTAATTTTTTACTTGCAAATGCCACTGGCCTTATAATATTACTACTGTCTTTTACAGATAGTACAGCCGCTACTCCAGTATCTGCTGAATCACAAGTTAATATAATTGCAGAATTATGATCAAAATGTGCTAATGGGTTTGTGTTAGCAAGAGATCTTTTTATTTCATGAAATGATTTACTGCATTCTTCTGTCCACTCAAACTTATCTTTTTTTAAGCATTCATATAACGGTTTTAATATTATTGCCATGTTTTGTAAAAATCGGTTATAATAGTTAACTTTTCCTAGAAATGATCTAAGCATTTTTACACTTTTTGGCGGAGGCAATGACAATATAGGTTCAATTTTACTTTTTATAATTGTGATTCCTATTTTATTTACCTCAAATCCAAAAATATCCAGTTTTGTCTCAAAAAAATTACATTTGTTCATTTTTAATTTTAACCCTGATTCTAGAAGTCTTTGTAATACCTGTACTAATTTGTCATTTGTCTCCAATAATGTTTTACCATATACATATATATTATCTATGTAGACAATTACATCTAAACCACTTAGCCTTTGAGTAATTAATCTTTGAAATGACCCTGGGCCAGTACTAACACCAAAAGGTAAGTATAAGTATTTATAGATACCCTCTTCAGTTATAATTGTAACTAATTCCTGAGATTCTTTATCTAATGGAGCTTGTAAATATGCCTCCTGCAAATCTAATTCACAAAAATAACTATTGCCCTGCATTTTAATCAATATATTATTAATAGTAGGTAAAGGATAATGATCAATTTTTAGATACTTATTTATTGTAATTTTAAAATCACCACATAAACGAACTGTACCATCAGGTTTTAAAACAGGTACCACTGAAGTACCCCACTCCGAATACTCTATTGGTTCAATTCGTTTATTTGCAACCAATCTTTCAATTTCTTTTTTAACTTTGTCCTTTAATGCAAATGGTACAGTTCTTACTGGCATAAATATTGGCTTCACACCTGGCTCAATGGACAAATGAATTGGCTCTCCCTTAAAATTCCCCATACCTGGTTCAAATAAGCTGTCATTGTCTTTTTTATATTATTTATTAATTTATCTTTAGTAATTTTATCACAAAATCTTTGTTCAAATCTTGGAGGCCATAGTTGCAATAAAGAGAGCCAATCTTTGCCTATTATTTTTGGCAATCCGTCCTTTACAACAAATAATCTGTGATTTTTTACTTTGACAGACTCGTAACTGATATTTAAGTTTTCAATAATCCCTAATGGTGTGGAAGTTGACTGATCAAAGTTACTGAATAGCACATTACATTGTTTGATTTCTAAATCTGGAAAATATTCTTGTTTGTCAGCCAAGGTAATAGTACTTACATCTGCTCCAGTGTCAACCTCAAAATCCACCAGCTTTTCATTTACACTGATCTGCAATACTACAGATGGAATTTTGTTTTTATCACTAAAATAAAAAATATCAAATACTTCTGTTTCCACTTCTTTGCTTTCATTTTCTTCACTGCTGTTGACTGTATTTCTATCTGTAGTTTCTACCAAGTTAACATTTTTCACTTTATATGTCTTGTTCTTATTACAGACTTTGTATATATGTATGTCCTTTGATGCCACACTCACTACAAAATTTTTCCCGGAGTGAACATTGTGCTTTGAAATGTCCATTCTTTCCACAACAAAAACATGAGCCATTTTGTTTTATAAGCGTGTTTGAGTAAGAACCTCTCTTTTTATTCTCATTAAAGTTTTTTCTTTGTAATTGAAAATCTGTGGTTGTTCCTGTTCTTTTTCTTGATTATATACTAATTTATAAGCTATCTCGGCTGTTTTTCCAATGTTAATCAACTTTTCCAGTGACTGATCAGCTTGCTTCAATAATTCAAATTTTACTGAATCACAATAAGTCCCATTCAACAATCTTTCCTTTATTTCATCATTTAAATTCTTAAAATTACAATTTTTAGACAATTTTTTTAGTTCAATTATGTATTGTTCTATACTTTCACTTTGTTTTTGACATCGTTTCCGGAACGCCGCTTGTTGTAATGCATCATTTTTTTTCTGGGTGGTAGTATTTTCTTAGCTTATCACATATATTTTCGTATGTTTCGTTCACTGGTGATTGTGGAATACACAATGTTGTTAATAATTCATACACATTTGTGCTCAATTTAGTGATCAGTAGTGGCACTTTTTTTTCTTCTTTTATTTCATTTACTAAAATGAAACATTCAAATTGCTGTATATATGCGTTCCAATTTTCTCCCGTAAAGACTTCCAAACTGGTGATTGCGGCCATGATGGCTGTATGTGAATAATCTTTTGTTTTTATTCTGTCTATATAGTCACGTGAATATTTCCTAATCTCGTTAATAGAATGTGTTTCTACAAATATACTTTTCTGTGCTAATTTATTTGCAATTTCTATTAATTCTGCTTTCGTTTTCGTTTGTATCCAAGATTTTTTTCCTTGTATTATTTGTTGTTCAATTAGATCCATCAACTTAGTTGAAAATCGACACTTCTCACTTTAAGGTTATAATTATGTCACTGATTATTGCCATTGATGATTAAATCTGATATTGCAAAACTTTTAGGTATCAATTATGGTTCGTTTCACGCTCGTCGCCAATGTTATAATTTGATTATTTGAGATGTAATTAATTAATACACTCTTTATATTGTTGTAACACGTTTTATTATCTTTTCTTAAACTTTAAACCTAAAACAAAAACACTCTTTACCATAGACAATGCTGCCCCCTTATACACACTCTTTATTTTTTTAAATATATATAACACATACAAATACTGACGAAAATGTTTAATAGCGCGTACCACTGCCAGCGTTTCCAGTTCATAGGAGTGATAGCGACTTTCAGCTTCAGTGGTTCGCATGCTCATAAAAACCACTGCATGCTGGCGTCCCTCAATCACTTGTACTAGTACTGCACCGAATCCAAGACTGCTCGCATCCGTATATAGTTGTATAGGTGCTTCTTCCTGAAATAATGTCAGTACTGGAGTTGATGTAAGGCAGTCAATAATTGCGTTGCGTGCTTTTTCATGTTTGTCTGTCCATGTCCATTTTGCACCTTGTTTTGTTAATTCATATAGAGGTACCATTATACGAGAAAAGTTAGGAATGTACTTTCTTAAGTATCCTGCCAATCCATTGAACTGTCTGACTTGTTTCACAGTCTTAGGTACAGGAGCCTTGACGAGAGCTTTTACTTTTCGTGGACTTGGTCGTATTTGTCCATCAGAAACCACGTTTCCAAGATACTCGATGGACCGTTTGAAGAAACTGCACTTGTCTGCATTAATTGAAAATCCAGCGTCTTGTAGTGCCACAAGAATTTGTTCCAGATGTGATATTCCTTCGGCAAAATTTGTACATTTACTCAGTACATCGTCAACATACACCTGTGCAGCTGTTCCCAGTAATGGAGTGAGAGCTCGGTTGATACATCGCTGGTACACTGAACAAGCATTACTTAAACCAAACGGCATGGTGAGGTATTCATATAAACCATCTGGTGTAACGAAGGCGGTCTTCTCTATTGAGGCTTCAGCATAGGAATTTGGTGGAACCTAGCCGCCATATCGAGGCTTGTATAGTAGTAACCTTTCGCCAACTGATCAATCTGATCAGAAATCAGTGGAAGTGGGTAATGGTCACGTAGAGTATTCGAGTTGAGCTCTCGGAAGTCAACGCAGAGCCGATCGTCACCATTTTTCTTTTTGACTAGAATGATCGGGCTTGAATAAGGTGATCTACTCTCCCGAATAATGTTATGTTCCAGTAGTTCTTTTATTATACCACGAACCTTTTCCCTTTCCACTGGACTAAGATGATATGGTCTTCTCTCTACGAATTTATCAAGATTTTTCAGCCTAATTTCTAGCTCGCCGGTATTTACTCGTGTCTTCGGATATCCACGAATAAACAGGTGTTCATATTTATTCAGAAGTTGACGTAGTTGCCCAAGTTCTTCTTCGTTGGTTAGGTCACAGTCCAGGTTGTTAAAGAGAGAAGAAGACGTACTCACATGATTGACAAGTGCATTGTGAATTAGCTTCGTCCCGTTAGATGTGACCATCATACTTAGATTAGTGCCATGAATCAGATTCATGCCCACTAAAATATTTGTTGACATCTCATAATCCGGCAGGACGTAAAACTCCAGTTCAACAAATGTTGTCTATAACACATATAGCGATAAGTTTTGTTAATGATAATGCTGGAAACTGACCAATCCCTTTTAGGTAATTGACCACTGGTTTTCTTTGACCAGGTAGTACTGCGGCAACTGATTCTCGTATGATTGAGCACTCCGCACCACTGTCAAATATGGCTTGTAAAGTCTTTTCGCTTATTTTGATGGTAATGGGTGCCAATTTATTGCTAGCTACATAGTTGACATTTGAAGCCAACGACCGTTCACGTTTGAAACAAGCTTCATACGTATGACCCAGTTTCTTACAATAGGTGCAGGTAGGTGCAACTGGTACTTTCGGATCTTTGTTGCTTGATTCTGGTTTTGCCTCCGATGGTTTGAATCTGCAATCATTAGTAATGCGGCAACATAATGTCGATTGTGTACCGTCTCCACAGCGTGGACGTTTGGCGTGTAATGTAGAGCTTAAACTTGGATGAGAACGCTTCTTCCGTATGGATGTTGCGATTGAGATAAGCTCAGGGACTGAGGTAGCCCTGGAATTCAGTAGTTCGATTCTTAAACGTTCATCGTTAATGCATCCAATTACTGCTTCCACAGCATGTTCATCTCCCAGTTTGTCTTTCGTGATTCTCCTCCATAAAATCCACGCCCGTGAGAGGAACTCCGCAATATCTTTTGTAGAGTTAAACATGTTCTCGAAACATGATGACATCTCGAGAGTATCTATTTTCGGGCTCAAACGTGCTGATGAGGTTTTTCCGCAACTCTTCCCATGTAGTGGTGGTCACCATCCAATCATCGATCCACATCTTTGCACGCCCCTTCAACAGGCTGCAGACTTTCATACGTACGTCGAAATCGTTTAGTTTATACGCTAAGATAGCTTGGTCTATATGTTGACACCACTCTCGTACACCAATGTGTGTATCCGGGTCGAAAGATGGTAGATATACGTTCTTAATCTTTATTTTCGATTCAATAGGAGGAGCACACAACCGCTCTGACATTTTCTGCATGACATCCATCATTTGCATCAGGAATTGTGGTGGTACTCCATCCATCTGTACCCCATGGCGCGGATACATCTGAGGTCTTGACTGTAGTATAGCTTCCGATGGCGCATTACCCACCACAGGCTCTTGCTGCTGTACCACCGGTGGTTCCCGTTCCTCAGGTGGTAAACAAGCTGGTGAGGATGTAGTCGATATTTTCATTATTATTATCACACATGATGAAAGGAAACTTCACTACTGTCTTCAATCACTTAATTTATTAAACTGACTTTTACAGAGATCCGTACTGTCCGACAGTTCAAGAGCGAATGCTCAGTATGATTAATATGACCGTATTTATAGGGTGCATCGCTTGCACACAATAACAATGAATAATTTGAATTACAATGTTTTAAATGATTATTTTTACAGAACTAAATAATCAAATGATTAAATAATTATTATTTATAACAAAACAATAAAACAATCACTTATAAAAGAGTTTTTAGAATAATTAATTAAGTAATGTAACTTCTTGCGCTGATAAATATAATAATCTAAAATTAAAACAGATAAATAAGTTTGAAAAACTTAACGGAGTGAAATCGAATTTTAATAAATTTAACAATGGCAACACCGGGAAAATTAAAAACCAACCTGCGCGTACGTCACTTGTCAATCTGTCAAAACAAACTTTAGATAAATCAACCATTACGGTATTGAATAAAGGCTTAAACTTTGCACCGGCTCCATCCAAAATACCGTTTGAAGACATTATTTGCCACGTAGAGGAGGTCTTTTCAAGAATATTGTCACGAAGGAAGACTCGGAAGCAATTCGACAGGACATTTCTAGTGTTTTACGTCGAAGCCGGCCACCGAAAAGAAACCTTACTCGTGATGAATCTATTGCACTGAAGAACTTTTGCAATAATAAAGACATTACAGTCCTCCGGGCAGATAAGGGAAACGCGACCGTTGTGATGGATACGTGTGACTATAACCAGAAAATTACCGCGATCTTATCGGATGAAAAAACTTATAAAAAGTAACAAAAGACCCTACTAATACAATACTGAAAAGGACATCCGCGTTAATAACTAAACATCAAGAAAAGTTAAATCGGGATAAAAAATCACTCGTGCCTACATGTGCTAAGCCCCCAAAATTGTATGGGTTACCTAAAATACACAAAACTGGTGCTCCGTTGCGTTCTATTGTAAGGCAAATCGATACACCAACATATAGATTGGCTCAACACATAGCAAGGATATTATCACCACTCCGAGGACACACGGAAGCTTATGTAAAGGATTCTTACCAGTTTGTTGGTGAAATCAAAGATCTCAAATTAACCAACAATGAGACAATGGTTAGTTTTGATGTCCAGTCATTGTTTACCAACCTACCCATACAAGACTGCATCGAAATTGTCAAGAGGAAGCTACAAACAAAAAACATGCCTATCGAGTATGCAGAGCTGTTACATCACTGCCTTACCTCTGGATATTTATTGTGGAATGATGAATTCTATGTGCAAGTCGACGGAGTTGCAATGGGTTCTCCAGTATCCCCCGTGGTCGCCGATTTATTCATGGAAGACCTACAGGAGAGGGCTCTTCACTCCGGACCAATCACACCTCGGTTTTACAAGCGGTACGTAGATGACACTTTCACAATATTACCTAGTGATATGACGTCTGCATTTTTACAACATCTTAATTCTATTAATAATAACATTCAATTTACTATGGAATTAGAGACAAATAATGTTTTAGCTTTTCTTGACATTCTTATTATCAAGAATCCTGACAACACATTAAGTCACACAGTTTATAGGAAACCCACACACACTAATAAATACCTCAATGGTGACTCACACCACCACCCTAGTCAGTTAGCTACCGTTGGCAAATCTTTGTTTCAGAGAGCCCATCATCTCTGCGATGCTGAACACCTAGAGGACGAGCTACACCACGTCAAGCTTGCACTCCACCAGAACAAGCTGCCCGTGCCTCGCCAGCATCGTAGAAGCCGTATCAAGCCACCCACAGTTGAGCGACAACCTGCATTTCTACCATATGTGAAGGGAGTTACAGACAGAATTGGCAACATCTTGAAGCGAGCTTCGATTAAAACCATCTATAAGCCTCATAAGAAAGTGAGCCAGTTCTTGAGACCTATCAAGAGTAATATTCCTTTACAGACTGCGGGAGTATACAAACTCGAATGTGAGTGTGGTTTATCCTACATAGGCCAAACAAAGAGAAGCATCGGTACTAGGGTCAAGGAACACATAGGAGATGTCAAAAAAAGGCTTTCTTCAAAATCTGCAGTTTGTGAACATGCCTTGGATAAACCTAACCATTTTATCCGATTTGATAAACCTCAGATCCTCGCTAGAGAACACAGACTCATTCCTAGGATGATACGCGAGGCTATTGAAATTCAAAAACATCCGAACTTCAATAGAGAAAATGGTTGGAGACTTTCGAACACCTGGGATCCACTTATTAAAAATTTAAAATCCCAAGTCCAACAGACTGCAAGAACAAAAGATACAGTTAGTGCCTTCTGCGTGCAACCGGAACGTTTTTCAAGATACCATCTAAGAAACCGTTGGCGGTAGTTGTAAATAATATTTTCTAAAATCTCAAATAGACAAACGTCACCTTAGTCTACCCGTGACCACGTACGCTGCAAACTGCTCGAAACGTCGGGATGATAAAAATAATTAATATACGCGATTTAAATCCGTTTAAAATAGTTTTATTTCAAGCTCGTCCATACTTTTAAGCAGCTGTTCAACTGGTGTCTCCATTTCCAAGTGATGGTAATGTGTGTGAGAATGTAGTGGTAGCCTACTTATGCGAAGGTAATTAAATTCATTATATATGCAATTATGTATTTAATAATTAAAAATTAAATTGGAGCTAAGAAAAAATACGTCTATCTATTTTCACGTCTACCCGCCGAAAAAAATAAAGACTATCAGACTGGGGTAAACTTCATTTGGTCCAATTTAACCCCAAGAAGACACAAGTCTGCGCGTTCACCGCAAAAAAGCTGCCTTTTGTCGTATCGCTGCGTTTCAAGAGCACTCCTTTAACTGAGGCAGCCAAATCGAAATATCGAGCGAAGTCCAGTTTCGTGGAAGGATACTTCAGAAACTCCAAAGATACATTTTGACGCGTTTATCACCATTCCATATTCCTCGAGTTTTTGATACAAACTTTGTTAGTGATGTCGGTGTGTTTCTTCGTCAGGGGAAAATATAAGGAAGTCGTCTAGATATGCATAGACGAAGTCTAAGCCTCTAGTCATTTCATCGACAAAGCGTTGGAAAGTCTGGGCGGCGTTTCTGAGTCCAAAAGTCATATATGGAAACTCATATATACCAAATGGTGTTGTAATTTCCGTCTTTGCGATATGATCAGTGAATACCGGTATCTTGTTAAATGCTTTCACTAAGTCAATGTTGGAGAAAACGCGGCAAACAGATATGTTATGCGTGAAATCGTGGATTTTCTAATCGGGTAACGGTCAGGAATCGTTCTTGCGTTAAGCATGCGATAATCTTCGCATGGACAATATCTGTTTTCTTTCTTTGGGGCTAGATGCAAGGGTGATGCCCATGGACTCTCTGATAGTCGAGCAGTTCCATTCTTAATCATAGCTGCAAACTTTTCCTTAGCTATGAGCAATTTATCCGGAGCCACACGACGCGGTGAGGATGACACTGGTGGTCCAGGTGTTGTCCTAATGTGGTGAACAGTGTTATGTTTATTAACCTTCTTATTCCAGCAGGACGCGTGATCTCAGCAAACTGACGTAATAGTGCGTGGTAGATTGAGTCTCCGAGCAATGTATTCACTGAAGAAAAATTGTTCGATGATGATACTGTTTTAGCTGGAGTCGTCGGTGTTGTGGCGTCTATGAGGCGTTGGTTACGACAGTCAATTATGAGACCATAACATGATAAGAAATCGACGCCAATGATAGCTTTAGTGACATCTGTCACGATGAATCGCTAGGTATAATCCCGACGGAGGCTTTAGCTCGAGATAGGCGTAACCCTTTTGTCGATATAGAAGTGCAATTTGCAGCATAAAGTTGATAATTGGTCGGACATCTTCGTTCCCGAATTGCAGTGCAAGGGAAGACGCAGAGATCGCTGCCTGTATCAACGAGAAACTGCACCTTCGTTTTTCGATTCATTACGAAAAGGCGACCAGAAACATTATGGCTATCGGTTGTCGCCATCACTGACTGTCTTGATAGTTTTCCGACCTAAATTCACAGGGTTTAACGCAGTGTTTCGCATTCTTCCCAAGCTTATGATGATACCAGCATAATGGAAATTTCCGATAGTTGGACTTCGATCTGGATAGAACGAGTTTTGTGAATTGTTTTACCTCTTTTTAGCGCGAGGCTGACAAACGTTTGATTAATTCAGCATTTAGTCGTTCATACTTTCCTGTTTTAGGTGGAGAAACAATGATATCTTTTACTTCAGCCGTATATCGATGTTCCAAAGTCCAAGTTAATTATTAAAATTTCGTATCGTCTTCTAACTTTGAGAACCAAACTGCAGGTTCCTCAGCCCAAAATGGTGGTGGTCGCACTCCGATGCGAAATATGTCGGTCGTGTCGTGAGGTGTAAACGATCACCATGACTCGTCACTTATGTTAGAGTTACCTCCATTTTGTGCTTCCATTTGTATTTCACCAAATAAATGTTATATTCTGCTTACGTGTGCTGTATATTTAATTGAATCCTCTTCTATTTCAGCAGGGGTCACCAATGTAGAGAGTGCGATGATGTTGATTAAAAAGCAAGATACCTCTCAATTCAATTCTTTGGTTTATGGCTTTTAGTTGTGCCAGTTAGGCACATATTATTTCGCCAATGTCACGTGGAATGGAGAAAACACGATGGAGATTGATCGGTGTGGTCGAGAATCCAACCTTGACTAAATTTGAAAACACCCTAAAATAGTGTGAATTTCATTGTTAGTCCTAAAACAACACAAAAATTATAAATATAATAAATATATAGTATACAAAAATACAACTAATATTAATGGGACAATCACATATTTTATTTACAACTTAATTTTATTACATTTAATATATTTACACAGAAACGAACACAGTGGACTAAACATAAACATCAATAAACATTCAACATTTATAGGACGGGGTATTTCAGGAGTGAGAACGTCATAAAGGGGATGAAGAAGTCTGGGACAGTTAAACAGGATATGGGATGGGGAACCTTCGTCTAAGCCGCATTCGCACAGTGAGTGGTCACGAACTCTAATTTTGGCCAGGTGACTGGGAGTACATGTATGGCCAAGACGCAGTCGACAAATAGTGAAAGTGACCCAGCGCACGTCTAAAAAGAAAGAACCAAGGGCGTCTTGGAATGTCAGGTTGCAAAGTAGCATAATATTTACCCTTAACCGATTTTGATGAAATCCAAAAAGATGTCCAAGATTTGGACAAACGAGTAATCGCAACAGCACAGAGATCTTGTGACGAATTTTTGAAGTGCTCTAAAGAACCAAGCTGAATGGCGGATTTGGCAAACGAATCTGCAGTTTCGTTGCCAGGGATTCCGGAATGGCTGGGAGTCCAAACTAGCGAGACCTGCAGTCCCTTTTGATGACATAAGAACAAGGCCTCTCTGATCTTTAAGATAACGAAAAACCTCTTCCTACTACGAAATGAGTTTTCCTTGATGGCTAAAAGGCAGCTAAAGGAGTCAGTCAAGATAACAGTCTGTCTTAAGTCATGGGAGTGGGCATATAAAATTGCTTCCAATAAGGCGATCGCCTCACCAGTGAATACTGATGATTCAGGTGGGCATTTAAATTGTAAAATAATTTTGAATTTAGGAATCCAGCAGGCTGCACCAACACAGCCTTCTGGAGAGAGTTTAGACGCATCAGTATAAATGAGAAGATGATCTGACCAATTTTCATGAAGTATGCTATTAAAAAGAGACACAGTATTGGGTGAGTCTTTTACGAATCCAAGATTCGTTACAACAGGAGGTGGATGGACAAGTGCCTTATAGGGGATGAAAAAAGAGGATTTAATGGTAGTTGAATGAGAGGATTCGAGGGTTTAGTAAAGTAAAGAAAACTATTTAAAAGACAGGATAAGGGTTTACTAGGTTTGACAATTTGGGACAATTCATTTAAACGATTCCAAAGAGGATGGGATGACAGCTGTAACATCTTGCCGATGAAACGGTCACACAGATACTGTCTCCTTATTTGCAAGGGAGCATCAACGCATTCAACCTGTAGTGCATTCGTAGGTGTAGATTTCATAGCACCCAGAATGATTCTAAGGCATTTAAATTGAATTTTATTCAGCTTGTCAGATGCTGATTTATTTATTGGTTCCAAAACAAATAAGCCATAGTCCATATGGCTACGAACTATGGCATTATATAGGAGTTTAAGTGAATATGGGTGAGCTCCCCACCAAACGCCTGACACCGCACGAAGGACATTAATGCCCTTCTCACATTTTTTAATAATATGCTCTGTATGACAAACTCCGTTCAGTCGGTTATCGAGTATGACTCCTAAAAATTTAGCCTTATCTACAAAGCGAATACGTTGATCCCCATAAAACAAATCGAAGATAGGAACTATTCTTTTTCTAGAAAATGCAACTGCCTGACTTTTGTCTATCGATAGAGATAGGCCATGATCAGACAGCCACTGGCCAAGATAATGCAAAGCAGAGTTGAGACAAAATGTAATATCTTCTACAGAATTTGATCGATAATAAATTGCAATGTCATCAGCATACTGTAAAATGTTACAAAAATTGTTAACAGATAATTCGAGATCGTGAGTGTAAATGCTTTAAAGCAGAGGACTAAGAACAGAGCCCTGGGGGAGACCTTTCCAGACAAGTCTGGGGGAGGAGATATGAATTGATGTTTTACCACTATAGATCTGCAAAAAAGCAGATTACATATGAAATGAATCATCCTCGGAGGCATACTCAGCTGGTGCAATTTTTGCCTGAGTAATGGGAGAAGAACATTGTCATATGCAGAAGCTACATCCAGAAAAACCCCACAAGGTACTCTCCTTTTACAAAGGCTATTCGAATATCTTTTGAAATAATGCTGAGACTATCGATGGTGCTCAATCCCTTTCGAAAGCCAAATTGAGAGGGTGAGAGTATATTTCCATTATCCATTCCAGACGGCTCTTTAGCAAATGTTTAGTTATTTTTGCTAAGGTGGATGACAGTGCTATGGGTCTGTAAGAGTTAGAATCTGAGGGATTTTTGCCAGGTTTCAAAATGGGTATTATTAATTGTGATTTCCATTTGAATCTGGAATAACACCTGTCATGTAAAATTGATTAATTATATTTAAAAAGACTTTCTGAGAATTTTCATTTAAATGTGTGATAAAAGAATAAGGAACACCATCTTCTCCAGGAGAAGAATCTGTGAGACCGGACAGAGCACATTGAAGCTCAGAAAATGAAAACGGGGCATCCATTTTATCTGAAATGGGTGCAGGAAAAGAAGAAAGAAAGTTATCCTGACAAGGTACGAAGGGGGGCGCAAGTTTATCAGCAAAATTGTTTAGCCATTCTGATAGATGCATCTTTTTCGGCGGGTAGACGTAAAATAAGAAAGTCGTATTTTTTGAGGCTCTATTTTATTTAATTATTTAAATTACATAAGTGCATATGTATTAAAGTCTTTATTACCTTTACATAAGTAGACTATCACTACACTCTCACACATATTTTCACCACTGAGAAATGGATACGTCAGTTGAGCACCTACTCAAGAGTATGGAAGAACTCTCTTCTATGTTTAGTCAAAGGATGGGCGAGTTTGAAAAAAACTTAATGCCACCAGGTATTTCAGCTCCTACTAATCCGACAATAAAATCTTTGTCAGCGGAGTTTTATTCCTTCAAGTCCCTAGTGTGGAAGTCACTAGGAATACTCAAAGCCCAAATTGAACTTGTCGCACTTGGGCTTGATCGCATTGAGACACAGTACCGCAGGAAAGTTCTCCTCTTCCATGGAGTAAAGGAAGACAAAGATGAAGATGTCCTGAAGAAAACACTTGCTGTATTAACCGGCCAATTGAAGTTGTCCGATGTTGTACCAGAGGTGATTGATTCGTGTCATCGTCTAGGAGTGAAGAGGGATTCTGCTCGGCCAATAATTGTGAGATTTTCATCCGTACGTTTCCGGTCCAAAGTGTGGAATGCCAAGACAGCGCTCAAGGGTTCTAAAATAACTCTTACAGAATTCCTAACTAAGTCTCGTCAAGGTGTGTTTATGGAGGCTCGCAAGTACTTTGGTATGAAGAAGTGCTGGTCTGCAGATGGCGAAATAGTTATCCTTCTACCAGACAATACTAGGAAGAAGATTTCATCTATGTCTGAGCTAAAACAATTATTCACTCTGCATCCAAAAACCAACAACTGAATACTGGTATATTGTTTACTTATACACAATTTGGTAGGATTATAACTTCTTGTGACAGGGTATAATTAACTTCAATTTATTTTTAACATTTTTAACTCTATAACCATACTTAACTTGTTTTAAAACTTTTAATAAAACTACCTTTCTAAATTATATTATAAATGAAATGACAATTAGTGTCAGTAGTCTATACTTTTGCAGCTCTGGATTCATGCTTTTTGAGACTTATGACAACTAACTTTTCTTTTGAATTTTTTCTTTTATTCTTTTTACCGTTTAATATTTGTCTTAAATTTTCTTCTTTTTTTTTATTGTATTAATTTTCTATGTTATCAGTCTAGAATTATTAGTTATTCAAATTATTATTTTTCGTTGTATAGACTATACAACTTTAGTGTATACATTTACGAAGTGTGTTATCTACCTACGGTCAACTTATGTCTAAGGTCTGTGTATAGTGATTAATTGGCATTATTTATCTCTTTTTATTATTATTTATGATATTAGTTATTTATTATATATATTATTATTATTCATTTTATATTATTAAACAAATCAGTTACTATTATGTTGGATGATGAGTATTTTTCTTGTTCTTCGGATGATTTTATGAGTATCACAAGTAATAATACCTCGCTATCGGATTCTGAACCACTTGAAGATAAATTGTCGAAAATTTTTGAAAATTGTTCGAACCTCCTCTCCTTGGTGCATATCAACGCACAGAGCTTATTATCTCATTACTCCGATCTTCTCACATCCTTTAGCGCTGGCTTGGTTGATGGCATTCTTGTGTCTGAAACCTGGCTAAAACCATCAATTTCATCCGCCAGTTGTGCACTTCCAGGTTATTAGCTATTTCGTAACGACCGCACTGGCCAGGGCGGTGGTTGCGTTGGTATTTACCTTCGCAGCAACATTCCTGCCAGTATAGTTTCCTTATCCCCTTCACAAACTAAAGGCTACCTAGAATATCTTTTCTTGGAGATATTAGTACACCATAAAAAAATCTTGCTTGGTGTTTTATACTGTCCAAGTGATAAAATTAATTACTTTGATACATTAGAAAGTCTCCTTGAAAGTTTTGGCCCCTTGTACGATCATATTATCTACATGGGCGACTTAAATACTTGCATATTGAAGAATGATTTAAGAGCACAAAGATTACAGTCACTTACATTGTCAATGAACATGAACATTCTTCCTATGACTTCTCCAACACATTACTTTCCGAATTGTAGGCCTTCCCTCATTGATTTAATTACTGTCTCTAACCCTAAATTTGCTTTCACTCATGGTCAAATGGCTGCTCCGTTCTCTCATCATGATTTACTTTTCCTTACTTACAAAGTGCGCCCTCCCAAGGTTAGAGGCAAAGTGTATCTTCAGCGAAATTTTAAGCATATGGACTTGGAACGTTTGAGAGAGGATATGAAAAACATCGATTGATCTCCGCTTTTATCTGCTAATAATATTGATGCCATGGTTGAAACTTTAACTACTGAACTGATTCGTATTTATGATATTCATGTAGGAATGTTATGTTATGTGTGGGGTCGTGAGGGCAATGAAAACGCTGTATATTGAACACTGGACTTTTATTTTACTTCCTTAAACTTACTCGTCTTAATTATTTTCTTAAATTAGGATCATTCGTCTTTACGCTCTGTTACACGTCTTCCTACACTCTCGTATCCGCCATTCGTCCTCTATCTCTTTCTTACATCCTCCCTCCCTCTCATTCGTTTCTTACGTTCCGTTCCTTGCAATTTACATTCCTACACTCGGCCA
The DNA here is from genome assembly GCA_037950945.1 of Hypolimnas misippus. Taxonomy (NCBI): domain Eukaryota; kingdom Metazoa; phylum Arthropoda; class Insecta; order Lepidoptera; family Nymphalidae; genus Hypolimnas; species Hypolimnas misippus. Next base: position 5,890,562 of record JBBEEQ010000007.1, read on the forward strand.
CCCTACACTCATATCTGTCCCCAGATATGCATACCGTTCACTCACTTTCACACTCTCATTCACTTACCATACCCATACTGTTACAATAAACTTTACATTATATGACGTCTTAATGTAGACAATAACGTTGTTAACACAACTGATTACATTTTATATTAGATATGCATCGTTTTTCGTTACTTAAATTTTTAACTATCAAAACTTATTAAACATGTTTTTAATTACAAACAAACAAAAATAAATTAGTAATGAATTACAGAGTCTTTATCTATTGATAGTTTACACATAGCCTTAATGTTTATACCCTACTGAGCAGTGTTGTTACCACAAATGGAAATTAACACACTACAAAAAAAAAATAAATAAAAATAAAACCCACATGGAATGGAAAAAACAAACATACCATCAATAATCGTCCGTAGGCCATTTTTTCATATTATCAGCTGAACTAGATGTCTTCGTAGGCCCTTCTGTGGCTTCATATACTTTCTCCACATCATGACGGTCATTTCTTTTGACTTTGGTAATCTTATAAGGTCCAAGGAATTTGGGTTTCACCTTAAGACCTGTGCCGAATTGAGTTCTTTTGATAGCAACTAAATCATCAAGTTTATAAATTGAACTAGGTTTTCTCCTTTTATTATAAGTTTTCTTATTCTCATTCTGTATCTTTTGTATTTGTTTCTTAGCACTTAATCTCAATTCCTCTCTATCTTCATTATAAATGTTTATAACTTCTTGCTGTAATAGGTTAACTATATTTAAATCTTTACATCTCATCTTGGTTCCAGTAAGAAGTTGAAACGGTGAAGTATTTATTGATCTTTGGTATGTGCTATTAAGAGCTCTCTGGACTTGACTCACACTTTTATACCACAATGATTTATCCTCAATACATAATTTGGTTAATATGGGAATCAAAATGCGATGAACTCTCTCTACTTGTCCATTTCCTCGAGGTACTCCTGTAGTGATCTTAACATGCTGTATATCCTCTTCTCGACAATACTCCCCAAACTCAATACTGGTGAAGGTTGTGCCTCTATCAGTTATAATTCTGGTTGGGTTACCAAAAGTCTGCTGATGTACCCTTAATTTATTTATCACTTCTGCACTCGATGTAGACTTAGTAGGAAATAACCATGTGAACTTCGTAAACGCGTCAATCATTGTAAGTATATAATTGTATTGTTTCCTGGTCTCAGTAAATGGTCCAATATGATCTAAATGCAATGTGTGTAAAGGGACTCCTTCTTTATCTAAAGGGTTCAAATAACCCTCTTGTCTTCCTTCTTTTCTTGTCGCTAATAGACAAGGTATACAACTTAAAATAACTTCCTGAATTCTCTTATCCATGTTTCTGATATAGTAATCTTTACCAATGGCTTCTTTCATTTTTCTTATGGAAAAGTGACCGTTCTGGTGCACTCTCTTCAATATTTCTTTCTCCAATATTTTAGGGACTACTAATTGTTTTTCTTTACCTTTGTATAAAATACCGTTATCCATCCAAAAGTCGTTATATTGCCCGTCTTTTAATATTAATTGTCTAATGGCATTAGGCTCCTCATCTCTCTCTTGTCCTAGTTTTATCTCTTCTTGTAAGCTCACCAGAGCAACAAATGGATTCCTGCTGAGCGCATCTACATGTTGCATCCTATTACCCGATCGGTGTTCAACCTCATAATCATACTCGTCAAGCATGAATACCCATTTGGCTACTTTTGGTGACAATTCCTTCTTCTTTAAAGTTTGCTCAAAGGCTTTACAATCTGTTACGATTTTAAAATGTATCCCATATAGATAGTGTCTAAACTTTCTGACAGCTTCTACAACAGCAAGTGCCTCCAACTCATAACTGGAATATCTACTCTCCGCGTCAGTGGTCTTGTGACTCATATAATGCACCGGGTGTAACCCTCCATCTGGATGCAATTGCATTAGTATAGCAGCTAAAGAAAGACTAGATGCATCGGTATGCAGCTCTGTCGGTAAATTAGACTTAAAGCTTTTTAATACAGGATCGCCCATCAGAATTTGTTTTAAGGTATTAAAAGCACATAGCTGTTCATTTTCAAATATAAATGGAATATCCTTCTTTAGCAAATTTGTCAATGGTCTAGCAATTACGGCATAATCTTTAATATATTTCCTGAAGTAAGACGTTAAACCAATGAATCCCATAACTTGTTTAATATTCTTAGGCTGCGGGTATTTTGAAACAGCTTCTACTTTCTCCGTTGATGGTCTGAATTCTCCATTCTTAATTAAATGCCCTAGATACTCAATCTCAGTGCTAATGAGCTTCGCCTTTTTCCAATTTACTTCTAGTCCATACTGTGCAGCTACGTCTAACACCTGTTTAAGCCTGTCCAGGGCCTGGCTTTCTGATTCTGCTGGAATAATTATGTCATCAATAAATATATGCATAATACCTTTTGCTATCAACTCTCTAAAAATAATGGTGACAAACCTCATAAAATATTTGGGGGACGTGGACAGTCCAAAAGGAGCTCGCAAAAATTCAAATTGTCCGTGATGAGTAATAAACGAGGTATACGGAACTGATTCTTTGCTTATTTTTAGATGGAAAAATCCATTTTTAAGATCCAACACACTAAATATCTTTGCATCCTCTAATTTATCTATCAAATCATCAATAATCGGCAATGGAAACTCATCCTTCACAATTTTCTTATTTAGTAAACGATAATCAATACAAAGTCGTGTAGATCCATCCTTCTTTTTTACCAGGACCAGTGGACTACAATACTCAGAATAACTTACCTGTATTATTCCTTTTTGTAACCAATCGTCAATCTGCTTTTCTACAATTGTTTGCTCAATATGTGATATTCTTCGAGGTCTCTGGGTTACTGGCACTTCATCTTTTAATATTATTTTCATCTCAATTGGGGCTTCCTTCGTCTGAATAGGGTTATACTCCTCAACTAGCCGCTTTACTTCCATCTTTAGGCTGGGGTTAGAAATATGACCTGTAACATCAACGTCAGTCACGCAACAATTCACGCTAGCCAACCATTCATCCTCTTGTGATAACAACAACACTGCACCCTCTTTTATTATCATAATAACATTGTGTAAAAACTCTTGCCCAAGAATGAGCTTATAGGCATAGACCCCTTAGGTACTATGTGAAATACTACATTGGAAAAACACTTATTATCTATCTCTAAACTTATACAAATTTTTCCATACGATGTTATTTTCAAAAGTCCAAGTCCAGACAATATTGTTTTGTCGTAAGTACATTGCACGTTTAATTTACTCCATAAGCTTTCACAAATTAAATTTACGTCACTACCCGTATCAATTAACGCACTAATTTCTTCTTCACGTATTTTCACTAATTTCATTGCCTTGTTAGGCCGATCGCTTGAGCTCGTGTTTACATTTCGCACTGCGTCAACGTCACTGTCATACGTCATTTTAGCAATTTCATCATGGCCGCCCGACATGCTATCTTCCCGCGCCGACGTCGTATCGAACATAGCCGAGTGTTGCTTCGTATCTGCGTCGAACTGTTTTACCGACGGCCGCGCCTGCGGCGATTTCTTAAACGATTCTCCCGCTCGGTACTGTTTTACCGACACAGCCGAGTTTCCGCTGCTTTCTATGATGTTATTGGTGCATTTGCTACTAATATGGCCGCACTGATTGCACTTAAAACATTTTACCCCATTATGACATGCACTCGCTCGATGATTTTTATCTCCACAGTTATAACAAAATATACCCGATGATGATGCAGTTGTATGTTTCACAGGTCGTTCGACGTTTTGTTTAATCGTTTTCTTTTTAATCGCTTCGTATAAAAGTAATTTTTCTTTTAATGTCGAATAGTTAGATGCATATAGTATCGCCTTATTCGTTTCAAGGTCGGTTATTCCGTCAATTATGTACTGAATAGCGACGTAGTCAGGAAATTTAGCACGCTTACCCATTTCCTTCATAACAAGCATATACTGGTAGAACGACTCATCCCGACGCTTCTTTCGCGCCGCCATCAACTCGTGCATTTCTTTGCTATTTGCCGCCTCAGGGAATTCTCGTAGTACAGCCGCACGGAGGTCCTCGTAGGTTTTATGTACCTTTTCGGTTTTCAACCATAGCGCCGCTGTTCCCGTCAATGATCTACGCGCAATAATCAGGCGCTGCTGTGCCGACCAACCGAAAATTTCGGCGTTATCATCCAAATCTTGCGCCCACTTTGTAGAGGTATATGTGTAATCCTCACCACTAAACTTGTTAATATCAAATATAACAAAATTATCTTTATTGTCCGTCATCGTCGTCGTTGGTACCTAATTACTATCTCTTAATTTCCTTCGTCTTCGTCTTGCGTCTTCCTTCCACGTGTTCACGCGCTCCACGTGCTCACGATCCCGGACGAGCCCCCAAAAATGTAGGAATGTTATGTTATGTGTGGGGTCGTGAGGGCAATGAAAACGCTGTATATTGAACACTGGACTTTTATTTTACTTCCTTAAACTTACTCGTCTTAATTATTTTCTTAAATTAGGATCATTCGTCTTTACGCTCTGTTACACGTCTTCCTACACTCTCGTATCCGCCATTCGTCCTCTATCTCTTTCTTACATCCTCCCTCCCTCTCATTCGTTTCTTACGTTCCGTTCCTTGCAATTTACATTCCTACATTAATGCACCTATACGACCAGTGCGCATGAAACATGCACCTGCTCCCTGGTTAACACCAGTGATCAGAAGAACCATGGCTAAACGCGACAGAGCAAAAGCTAAAAATACAAAACAACCATCCCAACAAAATCTTGACGCATACAAAAAACTCCGTAACATCTGCAACAGAATGTGTAGGGATGCTAAACGCCGCTATATTCACTCTACCCTTCAGAATCTTTCCCAAGCGCGAGTTTGGGGATTCTTAAGGTCTTTAGGTGTGGGCAAAACCACGGATAGCTGTCAAACTAACGTGGATCTCAATGCATTAAATAAACATTTTACTACTCCACCTGTATTTTTAGACAACTCATCTAAATCTGCTACCCTCTCTAATTTATCTCAACTTGTCCGACCAGACCTTCTCCCTTTCTCTTTTGAACCAGTATCGGAGGATATTGTTATGAGAATTGTTAAATCTATCTCCACTAAAGCTATCGGTAGTGACAATCTAAGCTTAGATATGGTACTTCCTGTGCTGGACGACATTGCACCAGTGATCACACACATTGCTAATTTTTCACTTTCGTGCAGTGTCTTCCCAACACTTTGGAAGAAAGCTTATGTCATTCCGCTACCTAAAGCTTTAAATCCCTCCTCCCTTTCACAGTTTCGGCCTATTTCCATTCTGCCTATCCTTTCTAAAGTCCTAGAATCTGTGGTCCATAAACAACTATACTCCTATCTTACCTCCAACAATCTCCTTTGTCCATACCAATCCGGCTTTCGTCCCTCCCACAGCACTGTTGGTGCACTGCTGAATATAACTGAGGATATTCGGTATGCTATGGATAATACCAAACTTACTGTGATCGCTCTGTTGGACTTCAGCAGTGCTTTCAACTCCGTTGACTTTGACATTCTCATTGGTACCCTCCGGGCGGTTAATATCTCTTCCACTACTATTGACTGGTTCTACTCCTACCTTTTCGGACGCCAGCAGTGTATAAAAACAGAGGATGCTTCTTCTGATTGGATAGCTCTTACTGCTGGTGTTCCTCAAGGCGGCGTACTCTCACCTCTGCTCTTCTCGATTTTTATCAATAACGTTTCACGTGTTATATCTTCTCCCTTTCACCTGTATGCAGATGACTTACAACTGTACCGTCATTGCGAGTTGAGTGACTTGTCTGGGGCTGTTGTCAGTTTAAACAGAGATCTTGCTGCTATCAGGCTATGGGCTGAATCCTTTGGCCTTCTTGTTAATCCTACCAAATCACAAGCCATGGTCATTGGTAATAGTAGGTTAAGAAACAAAATAGATTGGGCATCTATACCCTGTCTCACGTATGCGGGTGTTCCGATAGCCTACTGTGACAAGATTAAAAACTTGGGTCTGATCATTGACTGCAACATGTCTTGGACTCCTCATCTCAATGATGTCAGTAAACGTATGCATTTTACTTTTCATTCTCTCAAACGTCTCCAATATTTTCTTCCTTTCAACACCAAAATTATGCTAGCTCAATCTCTTCTCCTCCCTATTTTTGATTACGCTGATGTATGCTTTTTGGATGTGACAGATGAGCTACTACATAAGTTAGAGCGCTTACAAAACCTTGCCATTCGTTTTATTTACGGACTACGTAAATATGACCACGTTTCTCACTTCCGCGCTCAACTTAAATGGCTCCCTATCCGATTTCGCCGAGATATGCACATCCTTTCGTTTCTCTATAATATCCTCAAAGACCCCAATGCTCCTGCTTACCTCAGCTCCCGCTTCAACCAGCTTCCCACTCCTACTCGCTCCAGGCGTCCTTACGTCACCTCGATGCTTGATGTGCCTAGGAGGAACACCAAGTACCGGCTTCAATCCTTTACCGTTCGGGCTTCCATTTTATGGAACAAACTCCCGAAATGTATTCAACAAAGTGATGCCATTGTCCTTTTTAAAAAACGCTTAAAAGATTACTTTCTCGCAAAAGCTTTTCCTTTATCATAATACTCTTCTACGTCTTCTCTGTGTTTATCTAATATTATATCAACACTGATTGAAATGTCGTCATGATATTGTGGCTCTCTCTATCGAGCGAACTATTGAATTATCTTGTGTGGAATTTCAGCTATACATAATAGTTTGCGTATACCGCCCCCCTGTAGGAGATTTTAATTTATTTGAGACAACTATGGAAGACATTTTAAAAAAGCTGTGTAAATGTAGTAAAAATATTATCGTATGCGGGGATTTTAATGTAGATTTATTGAAAGACACAACAATTAGTACTCGACTGATTAGCTTATTTAAGTCATTTAATTTATGTCACAGATATTGTGAACCGACTCGAATAACAAGCCTGTCTTCTACGTGTATTGACAATGTATTTTGTTACTGTGAGATTTTTGAAAAGTCAATTATTAATAATTTAACTTCTGACCACTGTGGTCAAAAATTTTCACTTAAAGACAATGTAACTATAAATAGACAGAAAATAACTTGTAGACCAATAACTGTGAATAGAATAAATTGTTTTAGGGATATTGTGGCATCTAAAGTATGTAAATTAGATTTGACTGTACATGATCCAGACATACTTTATGGTTCACTTTTTAAATTAATTTTAAATGAGTTCAGTAAAATTTTTAAAACTAAAACTTTTTATAATATTGCGGGCTTGAAATTCAGTGACTGGGCTACTCCTGGTATTTATAAAAGTAGAAACAAATTATATGAATTGTACAGTATGAAGCAGTGGAATCATGAAGCATCTTTTTTGGAACATGTAAAGCGATATTCAAAAACTTTTAAGGCAGTATGTATTTGTGCTAAATCAAATCACATAAAAGGGAAAATTTTTAATTCTGACGACAAAATCAGGGCTACATGGGACGTCATTAACCGTGTTTGTGGAAAATCTAATATACAGTCTCTGTCCATTGAGCTGAACTTAAATAATAAAAAAGTAAGTTCAGAATTAGAAGTCGCAAATATCTTTGAAAAATTCTTTGATACAATCGCTACTGATATAACATCGCACTTAAATTCATCTTCATCAGACGCAACCATGTTTCTTGTTAATCATGTACCTAAATGCAATGTTAAATTCTCTTTCCAGCAAATAACTTCAGTAGATATTATAAAAACATTTAAATCTCTTAATATTAAGAAAACGAATGATCTATGGGGTATTTCGGTTAAATTAATTAATACTATTATTGAGGATATTGCTCCATATGTAGCTTTAATTTTTAACAAAAGCCTTGAGACTGGATCATTTCCGAATTTATTGAAATGTAGTAAAATTTTACCTCTTTTCAAAAAAGGGAGCAAAGATGATCCCAGTAATTATAGACCTATTTCTATCCTACCGTCCATAAGTAAAATATTTGAAAAAATTATCTTAAATCAACTCATTGATCATTTTGATGTAAATAATATTTTTCATAGTGAACAGTACGGTTTCACTAAAGGTCGCTCAACAACGGATGCAGGTATAGCGCTTCTTAAACATATTTATGATGCGTGGGAGAAATCACAGAATGCTATCGGTGTTTTCTGTGATTTGTCTAAGGCATTTGATTGCGTAAACCACGAAACGCTTTTATGTAAACTTCAATATTACGGAGTTGAAGGTAAAGCTCTTGATCTTATTGCTTCATACTTGACTGGGAGAATTCAACATGTTTTTATAAATGGAATAAAGTCTTCTGGATCAGAGCTAAAAATGGGTGTTCCACAGGGATCAATTCTGGGTCCATTTCTATTTTTAATATACATCAATGATCTACCTTTTTATGTAAAAAGTATTTGTGACATTGTATTGTTTGCTGATGATACTTCACTTATTTTCAAAGTTAATAGAAATAAAGTTGATTATGACGATGTAAGCAATGCATTATCACGGATACATGGTTGGTTTACCACTAATAATCTAGTTTTAAATACTAAAAAAACTAAATGTCTAGTGTTTACATTACCTAATGTAAAACAACAAACTTATAATTTAATATTAAATGGTGAGATCCTTGATGTTGGCGATACAACAGTATTTTTGGGAATTACCTTGGATATGAAGCTTCAGTGGAATTCCCATTTGGCATCTCTTACGGGAAGACTCAGCTCCGCAGCATACGCGGTTAGGAAAGTTCGTCAACTAACCGACGTTGATACAGCTCGATTGGTATATTTTGGTTATTTTCATAGCCTCATGTCTTATGGATTGATGTTATGGGGTAACGCTACAGATATTAATACTGTATTCATTTTGCAAAAGAGAGCTGTTCGTGGTATTTATAATCTAGGAGCTCGAGATTCCCTTCGAGATGTTTTTAATAAAGTTGGTATACTTACGGTTGCATCGCAGTACATTTACAATAATATTATGTATATTCATAACAACATTGATTCTTTTGATAAAAACAGTAACAGGCATTGTATTAACACGAGAAGAAAGGATAAACTTATAACGCCGAAGTTTCGACTCCGCTAAGTCAATGTTACCTTCTTGGGGCAAGGTATTCGTTTTTATAATAAAATTCCGCAAAAAGTGTTACAGTTTACGAAAAATAAATTTAAAGTACATATTAAAAAATCCTTAGTAGCTAAAGCATATTATTCTGTTCAAGATTATATAGATGATAAACATGCTTGGATTTAGTATAAGCTGGATTCACACAGGGTATTTAATATATTTGTAACTCATAAATGTATGTACCCATCGTAAAACTTTTAAAAAGAGTAACTATCGAGTTTCTTGCCGGTTCTTCTCGGTAGAATCTACATTCCGAACCGGTGGTAAATTAATTAATTAATTAGTGTTTAGTTTTCTTTTGTTTTTGTATTGACGATTCAAAAGTGCTTGTAAAAGCCTACTTGAATAAAGCATATTTTGATTTGATTGATTTGATTTGATTTGATTTGTATGTATGTAGATATGTTTATGTATATAGATATATGTAAGTATATTATTGATATATATACACATATTATATTATATATGTATGTAATATATATTGTATTTATATATGTAGGTACATTTTTAGTATTTCATTTAAGCACTGTTGCCCGCTGTTTGACCTCTTCACACACCTCCATAGGTTGACTGGAAGAGATCTCTTTTAGAGATAAGTCCACCTTTGCCTGTATATTTACTGTGTTATTTACTGTAACAAATGTTTAGTGCAATAAAGAATATATATATATATAGATTATTGGAGGTGGGATTGACAGAATTCAGGGAACGACGAAATTTTTTAAGTTTTAACCAAACTAAGTAAGAAGGAGAACGAGGGGAAAGGGATTGACAAAAATCAACCCAGCCAAGTTTTTTCTTTTTAGAAACTAGTCTCTTTAATTTAGCGTCTAACCGTTGGTATCTTTGAAAATTCAAAGGTGACATAGACAGAGAATATGAATGCTCTGCCTCCGTTCTTTGTGTAGTTAAGCGGGTGCATTCCTCATCCCACCAGGGGGTGGAAAGCACCAACTTTTTAGGCAAATGTTTTTTAGGGAAGTTAAGATCTGCAACAGTTAAAAGAGCCTTAAGGAATGATTCATAGTAAAAATTGATATTTTCATCGCCTCCAGGCTCAGAAAGAGAGTCTAATATGTCATCAACAGAAGTAGCATAGTCTAACCAGGTTACATTTTTAAGGGAATATTTAAGGAGAGGATTTGGGGTAATAGAAGGAATGGAATTTTTGTTAAAGGAAAGAAGAATAGGGAAATGATCACTGCCAAAAGTGGAAGGCAGGACATTCCAGGAGAGTTGAGAAGCAAGAGAAGGAGAAGATAAGGATAAATCTACTGCAGTCTTAGGGTTCTGCGAAGGGTAAACTCGACGTGTCGGCGAACCATCATTAAGGATGCAAAGATTGACATCATCAATAATATCCACCAACAAGTGAGCAAACCCATCACTATAATGACAACCCCATGCAGTATGATGGGCGTTGAATTCCCCCATCACAATGATAAGATGAGGAAGTAAAGATAGGATAGAGTGAAGTTCAGGGATAAAAGTAGAGGATGGATGGGGAATATACAGAGAAAGAAAGGAAATGTTAAGGGATCTAACAGCAACAGCACTAAAATGCTGGCTGGAGGGGGAGAGGGATTTGAGAGAAAGGGGTGGAATGACGGATAAAAAGGGCACTACCTGCATACCCATCACTTCTGTCATCCCTCAAACAGGAAAAACCGGGAACCAGGAATTAACCATGTTTCAGAGATGGCAATAATGGAGGGACTATACAGGTTGATAAGGGAGAGTAATTCATGTTTTTAGGACGGATGCTTTTACAGTTCCACTGAAGGAATCTGGTTGGGGCCATTTTTAAGGACGAGAAGTAATTGGGACAGGTTATCGGCAACGTTGGACGGTAAAAGATATTTTCTACTATCATATTTATTTCGGTTTATATATTAAACACAAATAGTTTTAAAACAGTTTTATAGCACAGAAGAAACAGCAGTAAAGAAGAAATTAAGAATTAAGATGAACAGAAGTAAATGAATTTAGTAGCAGAGCGTATATATGTTCGACTGACTGGCGGCACCTCGTTCCTTTGTTCTTAAGTTAACGGTTATTTAGAAATGAGACATTTATATCATCTTCTAATCGATCTAACGACTTGGCAACATGTCGCATTAGTCTAAAAATTTCTTTAATAAATATAATAAATATGACATGGTCTTGGAGAACTTCTTACTTACGTACCTCTGAGCATTCACATTACCTCTATCCAAAGGTCAAGACAAGGTGATTTGACCCTCCCCATCTCTTAAAATACCCGTGTCTTTTAAGAGATAGGGAGGCCCAAATCATTTTTGGTCTGCTCCGATATCGCACTGCTTCCGCTATAGCGCGGAGAGCAAACCCTTTATTTTTACTTTTGTAAATACGCTGACACCCGCCTGGACCACTTAAGGCTTTTTCCTCTTATCAGACAACAGTACGTTCTTCTACTGCTCTGTAGTTCAATCACAATATCCTCGCGCAAAACCAAGTCTAGCTATACGGTTTCGTAAGGAAAATTGTGGGGCGCGAGTGTGGAAAAAGTTCTAAAAACTCTTTCTAATAAACTCAATATATATTTTATTCAAATGGGTTTTTAAAGCACTTTGGAATAATGAAGTTACATGTAATATTTTTTTTTTTAGATTTTTACAAAGCTTCCACCGGCACATAATGTAGTCTCTACCGAGAAAAACCGGCAAGAAACTCGATAGTAACTCTTTTAAAATTATTTATACATAATGTAATTTTATTACTTTTGTTTTTTAGTACTTTTTAATTATGTTATCCAGATAGAAACTCAACGCTTATCAAATCCACATCTCTTTGTCGTCAAAATATTCTTGTGTATGTAATATGCATTATTTAATGTTATTATATATTGTAATTAGTTTAATATTAAATAATGAGATCCTTGATGTTACTGATACAACGGTGTTTTTAGGAATAACTTTGGATATGAAACTTCAGTGGAGCTCCCATTTGCTATCTCTTACGGGGAGACTCAGCTCCGCATCGTACGCGGTTAGAAAAGTTCGTCAACTAACCGATGTTGATACAGCTCGATTAGTATATTTTGGTTATTTTCATAGTATCATGTCTTATGGATTGATGCTATGGGGTAGTGCTACAGATATTAATACTGTATTTATCTTACAAAAAAGAGCTGTTCGTGGTATTTATAATCTAGGAGCTCGAGACTCCCTTCGGGATATTTTTAGTAAAGTAGGTATACTTACTGTTGCGTCACAATACATTTATAACAATATAGTATACATTCATAAAAATATTCATTATTTTGAAAGAAATAGAGATAAACATAATATTAACACGAGAAAGAAAGATAAACTTATAACACCTTGTTTTCGACTTCACAAAGTAAATGTTTCCTTTCTGGGGCAAGGTATTCGTTTTTATAATAAAATCCCCCAGAAATATTTGCAGTTTTCCATAAATAGATTTAAATCATATGTTAAAAAGTCTCTAATAGCTAAAGCATATTACTCTATACAAGATTACGTTGACGATAAAGATGCGTGGGCTTAGTATATGCTGAATTTCGTACAGGATAAATAATCAATTTGTAATCATAAACTGTGTTGTGATGTATTGACAATATTTTAAAAGAGTAACTATCGAGTTTCTTGCCGGTTCTTCTCGGTAGAATCTACGTTCCGAACCGGTGGTAGCTTCATTATTTGATGTAATTTTTTTTTTGTTTTTTCATGTATTGACGATTCAAAAGTGCTCGTGAGAGCCTACTTGAATAAAGTATTTTTTGATTTGATTTGATTTAATAAGTTTTTTTTTTTTTTAATATAGGCTTTACACTTATTAAGTGGCAAATGTAAAACTGTTTGCGGGATTTTGTTATAGATGCAAATACCAAACCCTAGAAACGATCAACTGTCTTTATGAAGACGAAAGCTGGGTATTAAATTTTTTCTTAGGAAAACTATCATTATTTTGAAAGATATATAAAATATTAACGTAAATGTATAATGATGCAATCGCAAGAATATCTATGTTTATAAATAGGTCCCGAAGGGAGTTTCGAGCTCCGAGTATATATATGGCTCGAGTAGCTCTTTTTGTGGCATTACCCCAAAGTAATATACCATAAGACATGACACTGTGAAAGTGACTAAAGTGTACTAAACAAGCAGTATCAATATCAGTTAAATTTTTAACTTCTCTAACAGCATAAGCTGCGGAGCTGAGTCTTTTTATTTTTATTTATTTATTTATTAAGATACACCATCGACTTATTATAATAACTAACACAATATTATAATGCACTAAAAATATATGTATGTATAACTATATACGGCGAGTCGACACGGCGGTAATGCAGACGTCTTCACTTCGCGCGGCGCTGGAACCAAATGGCCGGGGCGACGCGCGCGGGGCATCTTTATAGTTCAACGGCGGTAAACGATTTCGCGTAAACAAGATTAACGCGGCGAATTGTCTGCACCAATAAGAAGGCCCAGACTAAAAGTGGGACTTTCTATTGGAATTCATTTTTACTATTTTTGTACATATTTTATTTGCTATTTTTTTATTGGTTGTTTACTTTTAGATTTTTTGTATATATACTAGAACATTTTAAATAAATTATTCATTCCTTCGTCAACATCAAGAAGTCTTTCATTAAGCAGCCTCGACACGCTCGCCTCTAAAGTGGTGACCCCGAACAAGAACATCCTGAAGAAGAACATCTGGAAGAAAAGGTGGAGGGTAGATGCACTTTTGAGTGTTTAATGTGCTATAAATTATTTAAAATTACAAACTGGTGTTCTGTTTCTGTTTGCAAATACAGTGAAATAGAAAAAGTGTAAACTAAACTTATGCTTAAGTGTAACAAAAGAGATAACATTTTCGCGTCAAGTTACTGAACAGTTACGTGTTTATCATAGTAACTGAAAATTCTTAATTAATCATTACCATCAGAGGATTTTATATATTTGTAATAAGCATCTCTTTTTTCTCGAGATGAACTGCTTGGTATGCCCACAAACAATTAAAAAAGAAGACCTTATTGTCTGCACTGCTTGCAAAGGATCATACCATTATGTATGTATAAATATAACTCAAGCTTATTTTACAAATCACTTCAAGGAATTGAAACGATTTTGGCATTGTCCGTCATGCACAAATATTACATCTCGACGCAAGGGCGAGGAGACTCCAGTACGCGTACGTTACGAACAACTTGAAAGTGAAATAGATATGTCTTGTGATGATATAACTGATAACATAAGCATCCCAGCTACCGGTATTACATACGAATTATTGGAAAAGCTCTTGGATTCAAAATTAAACGTTTTACAAGTGAAACTTACTCGAGGTTTCAAAAAAGATATAAATGAATCTTTAGACGTTTTAAAAAAAGAATTTACTGCTACTACCAACTTTCTTTTTTCTCAGCTATCAGAAATGAGCAACAACGTATCAATAGCTATGGAAAAAATTCGTAATTTAGAATTAGAAAATTCTAAGTTGAAAACCGATATATGTATATAATATAAATCAACGAACTTCCACTATAAATACTTCATCACTGCAAAATACTTTAAAACAACTTCAAATGGACGTCAACGAACGCGATCAATCCTTGTTATCGAATGATATTGAAATCTCTGGCATCCCTGAGCATGACAACGAATCCACTGTGCATCTCGTCTTAGCTACCGCAAAAAAATTGGGTGTTACATTAGAAGAACGTGATATAGTGAGTGTACGTCGTGTCGGCCTCAAGAGGCGCACTGCAACTGCGGACTCCAGTGTCCCCTCTTCCGATGCTGTGACGTTCCCTCCGCGCCCCCGCCCTATCGCCGTGCGACTCACGCGCCATTCCATCCGCAATGATATTTTAATAAATGCTCGTATTCGTCGTAATATTGACACGTCGGGTATTGGCTTGCCGGCACATGAGCCTAAGCATATCTATGTAAATGAAAGACTTACTAAGACAAATGGGAAGATTTTCAACAAAGTACGTAATATGGGTCGTGCCATGTAGTGGCGTTTTACATGGACCAAAGAGGGTCGAATTTATGCAAGACGAAATGAGTCTTCTGATGTTCATCTCATTCGTTCTGAGGAAGATATAAATCGGGTTTTTTGTGTGGTTATATCCGAAAACAAACCCTAAGCTTTCAATTTACTTTAGTTTTATATATATACATATTTTTTATCAAATTAGTGTTGTACTTTAAATATAATAAATATCTTCCACAAATTTGCATGTATAAAACCAATTTAAATCTACAACTCATAAATATATATAAATACTTGGTTTTTATTTTTGTAAACTATGGGATATTTTCCTTTACATTTTTTAATATAATACTTTTTTACTTTTTAAGTAACTTGTTCAAAAAAACATACTATAAGTTTTGTACCTTTGAAATGGCATATTGTGACTTAAATTATGACTATGATCTTTACATGAACATATTCAACTTAAGTTATGAGAGTATGATCAACTTATTAATTTTAATATTTATAATGTTATGTAATTATTTATTATTTTTTATAATTTTATTCCATTTGCAAGCTTCGTATATTATATTACTTTGTTGGGGAGTAATGGAGTGTATTTCATTTGGCCACTAGCTGTGCCCGCGACTTCGTTCGCGTGGATTACAGATTACTTGGCATGTCTCCTGCAAAGCAAGGTTATAATAGTCTGCGGTGCTGCTCAAGAAAGGAGCTTCTTACTTTAGATTTTGGAACTTTCTGGTTGTATTTATAAGCAGACTCTAACTCAGATACGATATTCCTCCACGGTTTTCACTATAAATGTTGAAGAAAAGTGTTTTGTGCTAGTCTTTAAAATTTCGACTGTATAACAGTATGTTCCCGCCGAGGTTCTCCTTGTATTGTATATCGGGTGACTTTTTTAACTGGGCTTGATAGGCCATATCCGGGAATCGCGAAAAATACTTAAAGGAGTCTCATGTCCGATTTTGAGAAATCTAAAACTGCATCATAAGTTTTTTTTGATTTCATGATTCTCCTGGCCAGGAATTGAACCCACTAATTAAAAAAAAATAATACATTCTGTATTATTGCACCACCTACCTAATAGTGTCACTTGTAAGAATCAACTTTTGGAAGTGATAGTAAGAGACAAATTAAAGGAAAAGATTTAAAGGAAAAGATTAACAAAATAACATTAAATCTATACATAATAATAGAAGTTAAGTAATCGATTATAATTAAGTAATCGATACATATATCAAATATATATAATTAAATATGTGGGTTAAATCATGGCTCCCGGTAAGTTTAGAAAAAAAGTCTGCATTACTTCGAACGATTTGTTTATTTGCATCAAAATGCTAGTCACCTACTAAAGTAAGGAAGAGTGTAAAGAATACAATCAAAAATATATAAAATGAATAACTCACAGTAACTTCTTTTATGTTTGTCTATTTTTTCTATGTGAGCTATACAAAGTTGATAGAATGTGACGTTTGTTTTGGTCCCCGTCACCTACTCCGTTACCTAAGTAGGTTTAGATAATTCCTAAAAAGATGAATCAATTTATTGAAAATCTACATTTCACTGGACTCGGCTATTACTCACCCGCTATTAGCGTTACAACATCCCGTTATAATTTTAAAATTTCACTTTTAGGTATGATCGTTTTTTTGAAAAATTACAAAAGATTTAATTAAGGTATGAATTTGATAGTATTTTGTAAAAAAAAATATCCTTTCTTTTTGTTGCAGTTAACTATATACTAATACCTCTCTGAAGTTGATTCTTATAATATGTGACAGTATCAGATGATACAATCATACAGAATGTTAATTTTTTCCAAAATCTACGTGTTCGTTTCTGGCTAGGAGAACTTATTTTTCAAAAAAACTAATGATATAGTTTTAGTTTATATTAAAATCGGCTCTGTTACTCCTTTAATTATTTTTCGCTATTGCTTATAGTTTCGGATTTGGTCTATCATATCCAGTTAAAAGATTACCCAGTAAATATATTATTATTATTATATTTATATAATATAGATATATCTTCCCTATTTGAATTATATTTTGTTCACTATTTCATTGGTTTCAATTTTGTTCCTTATTACATTAGCTTTCTGTTCAGTGAAAGTTTCGTCAAAGTAGGTCCAGCTGTTTTAGATATTAGCCGTAACAAACTGAGTGACAGATAGACTGACAAAAATTTTAAAGTTATTAATTTTGTTGTCAGTACCGTGTATACTTTCATATGCATTTATTTAAAATTACAACCGGCACATCAATTATATTTGGACGCTGATAAGCAATACTGTGTCAAGCCACACGGACTTCGTTTTGGACGTTATTACGCAATAACAAAATATTAAGAGAATTATCTCTTCTTTACTTATTCATTAAAATAAATATATTTTTTTAATAAAAGTAGCCTAAGTTAATCCTTATAATATTAGCTAGGTATAGTAATGTTTTTAAGAACTTTTTAGACTTTGTGATATTTCGTAATTTTTTTTTCTTCCATCCCCTCTCCCTCCTCTGGGCCTCACGTGATTAATGGACATCCCCTAACTGCAAGTGAAAGTCCCATCAAATTTGATTCAGCTGTTTCAGAGATTAGTTGTAGGAAACACACTGACACACAAAAAATTAAAAAATTGGATTTTTTGATGTAAGTACTGTAAATACTTTCATGCATTTTGTGAAAATTACAAAATAATGTTCGATTTGAACTCTTAAATTTACATAACTTTTTTATTTATGAACTGATTGAAATGAAACAATCACTAAATGTTAAGTGAAGCTTACTGCAATATATTAATGAAAACCACATCTAAATCGGATAAGCCATTTCTGAGATTAGCGGACACAAACTCACAGATAAACAGACAAATATCTAACAAATTATTGTTTTGGGTTCTATTGCGTAGGTAAAGACCTCCAATAATATTTTTTTTATATATCTGTCATGTACAGACAGCGACCCGTTAGATTTTTTTTGTACGTATCGATTAAAAATATCTAAAATAGAAATGAAACTATTTTAAACGGATTTAAATCGCGTATATTAATTATTTTTATCATCCCGACGTTTCGAGCACTTTGCAGCGTTCGTGGTCACGGGTAGACTAAGGTGACATTTGTCTATTTGAGATTTTAGAAAATATTATTTACAACTACCGCCAACGGTTTCTTAAATGATATCTTGAATAACGTTGAATAACGTTTAAAATAGTTTCATTTCAATGAATAATAATCGCGAAAATCTAAGACAACGATATCTAAAATAGAAGTCACTCCTTATAACATTTGCTAACTGCAAGTAAAAGTACCATCAAAATTGGTTCAGCCGTTTTAAAGATTAGTTGGAACAAACAGATAGACAGACAAAAATTTAAAAATGTATTTTTTGATATAAGTACTGTATATACTTTCATGCATTTAGTGAAAAGTACAAAATAATGTTCGACGTGAACCCTTAAATTGACATAACTTTTTTGTTTATGAACCGATTGACATGAAACAAATGAACTCTAAATGTTAAGTGAAGCTTACCACAATATATTAGTGAAAACCGCATCTAAATAGGATAAGCCGTTTCTGAGATTAGCGTGCACAAACGCACAGATAAACAGACAAACAGATAAGAATTCTAAAAATGTTTGTTTTGGGTTCTATTGCGTTGGTAAAGGTCCCCAGTAAGATTTTTTTTTATATATCTTCCATGTACAGACAGCGACCCGCTAGAATTTTATTATTAGTATAGATTATAAGTTTTATATATATACATTTGTTATCATTATACCTGGATATATTTTTATAATATTACATTTTTTATTTTTTATATTTTTTTAATTTTATTTATTTATTTATTTTTTAAATGATTAAATTAAAAAAAAAATTTGGTGTTTTTAATGCTGGTTCCCTGGCGACAAAGCATGACGAATTCCAAGTTATATATGGCATATGCCTGATATTATGGCCATAAACGAAACCTGGTTGCAGCAGGGAGAGGACGGTCGAGTCCCCTCTATCCCCGGTTACATGCTTAGACATAAACCCAGATCGAGTCGTATTCGTTCGAGAGGAGGTGGAGTTGGTTTCTATATCAAACGTGGTATATCAGTACGTATCTGCCCACATCCGTCGACGCATGACGATGTCGAGCAATTGTGGTTAATAATTAATATTAACAGCACTAAAATCGTCATGGGCACAGCCTATCGGCCACCATGGCTTAATGTTGACACCTTTCTCGATGCACTATCTGAATCAATTGCATTTTTTTCTACTGCTGATCGACTGATTTTGGTGGGTGATTTTAATATTAATATGCTAAATGTCAATGATAGCATGACTCAACGATTGAATGATTTTTTAAAATGTGCAAACTTTACTAATTACGTCACAAAACCAACTCACTTTACATCTCACAGTGAAACATTGATTGACCTCATATGTACAGATGCTGCAGTATCCAGTATACTCATTGATTACATAGCTGAACTAGGTAGCCATGCTATGGTGATAGTGGAACTAAAAATAAAGAGACCCCATACCCCACTTAAACGAATAGGCCAATAAAAAAAATGAACGTCGATGATTTTAATAACGACCTTTTCAGCATTGCATGGAATAATATTATTAATCTCGAGCAGGTGGACGAGATGGTTGACGCATTTAATTGTGAAATCCTAAATTTGTATGACAAACATGCTCCTGAACTGAATATTGTAATAAGAGATAAGTACACTCCTTGGCTTACCAGTAACTTGAGATATATGATGCGACTACGTGATAAAGTACATTACAAATATAAAAAAACGAACAATGACAGTTATCGTGCAGAATATAAAATGTACAAGACCCTCACCGAAGTTACTCTTTTATATGAGAAAAAAGCTTATTTTGATACATATATAAATTAAAATCTTCACAACCCGCAGCGCTTATGGCGTAACATGAAAAAAGCTGTTCTGCCAGATTTTAAAAATTGCTCTGAGATACCTGACTATCTGTGTGATGTTGAACAAATTAACAAGCACTTCTTAAGTCTTCCTGGACTCAACACTGTGGATAATTTAGACTTATTATTCTTTAAAGATAATAGATTTGGGACTGGTAATTTTTCTTTCAAACCTGTCAATGAGAATACAGTTGCAAAATTTATACTATCCATTCAAAATCAAAATCAAAATCAAAATATGCTTTATTCAAGTAGGCTTTTACAAGTACTTTTGAATCGTCAATACAAAAACAAAAGAAAACTAAACACTAATTAATTAATTAATTTACCACCGGTTCGGAATGTAGATTCTACCGGCAAGAAACTCGATAGTTACTCTTTTTAAAAGTTTAACAATGGGTACATACATTTATGAGTTACAAATATATTAAATACCCTGTGTGAATCCAGCTTATACTAAATCCAAGCATGTTTATCATCTATATAATCTTGAACAGAATAATATGCTTTAGCTACTAAGGATTTTTTAATATGTACTTTAAATTTCTTTTTTGTAAACTGTAACACTTTCTGCGGAATTTTATTATAAAAACGAATACCTTGCCCCAAGAAGGTAACATTGACTTTGCGGAGTCGAAACTTCGGCGTTATAAGTTTATCCTTTCTTCTCGTGTTAATACAATGCCTGTTACTGTTTTTATCAAAAGAATCAATGTTGTTGTGAATATACATAATATTATTGTAAATGTACTGCGATGCAACCGTAAGTATACCAACTTTATTAAAAACATCTCGAAGGGAATCTCGAGCTCCTAGATTATAAATACCTCGAACAGCTCTCTTTTGCAAAATGAATACAGTATTAATATCTGTAGCGTTACCCCATAACAACAATCCATAAGACATGAGGCTATGAAAATAACCAAAGTATACCAATCGAGCTGTATCAACGTCGGTTAGTTGACGAACTTTCCTAACCGCGTATGCTGCGGAACTGAGTCTTACGAGAGTAAGAGATGCCAAATGGGAATTCCACTGAAGCTTCATATCCAAGGTAATTCCCAAAAATACTGTTGTATCGCTAATATCAAGGATCTCACCATTTAATATTAAATTATAAGTTTGTTGTTTTACATTAGGTAATGTAAACACTAGACATTTAGTTTTTTTAGTATTTAAAACTAGATTATTAGTGGTAAACCAACCATGTATCCGTGATAATGCATTGCTTACATCGTCATAATCAACTTTATTTCTATTAACTTTGAAAATAAGTGAAGTATCATCAGCAAACAATACAATGTCACAAATACTTTTTACATAAAAAGGTAGATCATTGATGTATATTAAAAATAGAAATGGACCCAGAATTGATCCCTGTGGAACACCCATTTTTAGCTCTGATCCAGAAGACTTTATTCCATTTATAAAAACATGTTGAATTCTCCCAGTCAAGTATGAAGCAATAAGATCAAGAGCTTTACCTTCAACTCCGTAATATTGAAGTTTACATAAAAGCGTTTCGTGGTTTACGCAATCAAATGCCTTAGACAAATCACAGAAAACACCGATAGCATTCTGTGATTTCTCCCACGCATCATAAATATGTTTAAGAAGCGCTATACCTGCATCCGTTGTTGAGCGACCTTTAGTGAAACCGTACTGTTCACTATGAAAAATATTATTTACATCAAAATGATCAATGAGTTGATTTAAGATAATTTTTTCAAATATTTTACTTATGGACGGTAGGATAGAAATAGGTCTATAATTACTGGGATCATCTTTGCTCCCTTTTTTGAAAAGAGGTAAAATTTTACTACATTTCAATAAATTCGGAAATGATCCAGTCTCAAGGCTTTTGTTAAAAATTAAGGCTACATATGGAGCAATATCCTCAATAATAGTATTAATTAATTTAACCGAAATACCCCATAGATCATTCGTTTTCTTAATATTAAGAGATTTAAATGTTTTTATAATATCTACTGAAGTTATTTGCTGGAAAGAGAATTTAACATTGCATTTAGGTACATGATTAACAAGAAACATGGTTGCGTCTGATGAAGATGAATTTAAGTGCGATGTTATATCAGTAGCGATTGTATCAAAGAATTTTTCAAAGATATTTGCGACTTCTAATTCTGAACTTACTTTTTTATTATTTAAGTTCAGCTCAATGAACAGAGACTGTTTATTAGATTTTCCACAAACACGGTTAATGACGTCCCATGTAGCCCTGATTTTGTCGTCAGAATTAAAAATTTTCCCTTTTATGTGATTTGATTTAGCACAAATACAAACTGCCTTAAAAGTTTTTGAATATCGCTTTACATGTTCCAAAAAAGATGCCTCATGATTCCACTGCTTCATACTGTACAATTCATATAATTTGTTTCTACTTTTATAAATACCAGGAGTAGCCCAGTCACTGAATTTCAAGCCCGCAATATTATAAAAAGTTTTAGTTTTAAAAATTTTACTGAGCTCATTTAAAATTAATTTAAAAAGTGAACCATAAAGTATGTCTGGATCATGTGCAGTCAAATCTAATTTACATACTTTAGATGCCACAATATCCCTAAAACAATTTATTCTATTCACAGTTATTGGTCTACAAGTTATTTTCTGTCTATTTATAGTTACATTGTCTTTAAGTGAAAATTTTTGACCACAGTGGTCAGAAGTTAAATTATTAATAATTGACTTTTCAAAATCTCACAGTAACAAAATACATTGTCAATACACGTAGAAGACAGGCTAGTTATTCGAGTCGGTTCACAATATCTGTGACATAAATTAAATGACTTAAATAAGCTAATCAGTCGAGTACTAATTGTTGTGTCTTTCAATAAATCTACATTAAAATCCCCGCATACGATAATATTTTTACTACATTTACACAGCTTTTTTAAAATGTCTTCCATAGTTGTCTCAAATAAATTAATATCTCCTACAGGGGGGCGGTATACGCAAACTATTATGTATAGCTGAAATTCCACACAAGATAATTCAATAGTTCGCTCGATAGAGAGAGCCACAATATCATGACGACATTTATAAGATATATCATTACGAACTAATATTAATGAGCCTCCCCGAATAGCATTCTCTCTTACGAACGAACTTGACATGGTGAAATTTTGAATATTAAATATTTCATAAGTTTGAAGCCAATGTTCAGTAATACAAAATACATGAATATTACTACTATCAGAAAGTAATTCTATTTCATGTTCCTTGCCACCTATGCCCTGTATATTTTGATTAACAATATTTAAGTAAGAGGGCTTAGGCATTGTCTTTTTATTTAGTTTAAATTTAGTTTTTTAATGTCATCATTTAAAGTAATATTATTCAAATTACAATTTGTTTCTAAGGAATTTTTAAATGAGTAATTTACATTAAAAACTAATAATTTAGCAAGATGTTTTTTATATTTTACAGGCAGGAACATAGAATCTTTTGACATTGTGAACTTAAATTTAGGAATAAATTTATTTATGTCGAATAATATGAAATGATCACTATGGCGATAAGTCAAATTGTATAAACAAAGATTTAAGTTGTATATGTGCTTATTCTGTGCATCTGTCAAACTTTGCGAGTATGGGAATGTGTTTATTATAAATTTACATTTAGTTTTATTTTGTATGTATAATAAGTTTTCTACATTTTTTATTAAGTCTAATTTCTTAATGGATAAACTATCTCCATGCATTATCATAACTATAGAATTTTTTTCTATATTCATTGAATTAATCTTTTTTATGTGATGGTGATAAGATGCCCCAGGTGAACATGCATTATACACATCACTTATTTCATTATTAAGTAAAGAGCCAAAATTCTGACCTAGCTTATCAGAAACCATAACAACTTTATAATTTTGAGTATAGATATTTCTCTTATTCTCATTATAAATAATCTTTTTAGAATTTATGGCAGTGTCACACTGCTGCTGCAACTGTTCACATTGTAAAGCAATTGTGGTATGTTCCTGCATTTTTATTTGAGAAGACTCATACTTCTCACTCAATGTTTTAAGAGACTTTTGTAAGTGTTCAATTTCAGATTGCAGGAGCTATCATATACCATCCTATTTTGTTGCAATTTCTTAATATAAGATTTTAAATTATTTTTTAATAATGAACAATTTTGTTGTAATTTACTTATCCTAAAAGAACTATGTCTGTTTTTTATATTTTTTTTGTTTTTAGGGTTCCGTACCTTAAAAGGAAAAACGGAACCCTTATAGGATCACTTTGTTGTCCGTCTGTCTATCTGTCTGTCTGTCTGTCTGTCTGTCTGTCTGTCTGTCTGTCTGTCTGTCGGGATGTCAACCCTTTTTTCTCAGAAATGAATGGACGTATCATGTTGAAATTAATATCATATACTCAAGTCTACGATGACATGCGGCCGTGAAAATATTAAAGTTCTAAGTCAACGCAATCAAAAGATAATGGAAAATATGTCGTATATTTTGACCATTTTAGCGTTTTCGCAAGGGAATCAAAACCTATAGGGTACTTCCCATTGACCTAGCAAGACGAAATTTAGCAAAAAGTAAGATCTTGTGGTACGAATAAAGGAAAAAATCTGAAAATTGTAAATTTCTGTATGTATGTGTGTCTGTTTGTAAGTTTGTCTTTCAACTTTTTTCTCAGGAACGCGTGAAGGTAACAACTTTTTATCAATGTCAAGTATTCAGAGCTATAATTACTAAGAGCTGTGAAAAAATCAGACTTCTAAGTTAACACAGTCAAAAGATCCGGTCATTTATGTCGCATATTTTAAGTATTTTAGCGTTTTTAACGTTTTCACAAGGGAATCAAAACCTACAGGGTACTTCCCATTAACCTAGCATCATCAAATTTGGCCAGGAGCATGGTCTTATAGTATAAATAATGGAAAAAATCCGAAAACTGTAAATTTCTGTTCGTGTGTCGGTCAGTCTGTACATCTGTCTTTCAACCTTTTTCTCAGGAACGCGTAAATGTATCAAGTTGTAAATTATATCAAATTGAGCTGCATTCACTTGAAGCTGTTAACAAAACCTAAATTATAAATCAATACGTATCCAATTAATTAAAAACGCATTATTTTTGGAAAATAAACTAAGTTTGTGTGTGAGATAATAGAGCGTATCAAGCGGAAAATAATATAATCTTAGAATTAAAATTGTATGTACTTAAAACAAATTAACATAGAAGTTGATCACGGTCAAAAAACAATTTTACAATCAATGAGGAGAAATTTGTATCAAAACAAAAACATAGGGGCAGCAAACCTTTATAAACAACGCAATGCAATCTATATGCCGCAGCTAACAAAATGATAGCGCGATTCAGCGTACAGTCAGCGCCATCTCTGGACAATATTATGACATTACGTAGATAAAATTCTCGATTAATGTTACTAGAGGTAACATCATTTTAAAATTTAAAATTTTAGTTAAAACTGTCCAAATATTTTAAGTACAAATAACAATTAATTTCGCAATAAGCAAACTGCCTATTGACAAATAAATATTTAATCTTATTGTTTTCATGAAAAAGTTAGTTAAAATTATTCTAAATATGAAAATAAAGAAATAATAAATTAAAAATATTATTTAAACGCGCTAAAAATAATAAAATAAACTTTTCCTTTAAAAGGTTTATCATCAATTATCGTTGATTTTATCGTCATTACATAATTTACATTAAATATAAAAGCTTCACACGATTTGATTTAAGTACTCGTATTAACTTAGTTCGAAATTTTAAAAATTAAATTCAATCAAATCGAGTAAATTAATTTACTTCTTACTACTGTTTAGATAATACATGTAAGTCCTCTGGTTATTAGTAATATAAGTTTTTTTTTTATAAAAAAAACAATTAGTTTTATTCGAATTAGGGACTACTTATTTTCGTCTTGGCAACACTAATATATACTTTGAATGATAATGTAAATCTAAATATTTTACGAACGTAGTGTAGTGGAAGTGGAGTGTAGTAGAATATAAATAAAAATAAAACAAGAATAAAATAAAATGTAATTATGTATATAATAATTGATTATTTTTAACCGACTTCGAAAAAGGAGGAGGTTTTATGTTCGGCTGTATGTATTTTTTTATATTTTTACACCGATTTTTCCGTCATTTGTGAACCGATTTTCATTTTTTTTTGTTTTAAAGGGTATACTTCCAATTTGGTCCCATTGTCATGAAGTCAGGATCTGATGATGGAATCCTGGAGAAATCGAGGGTAATCTTCAAATATTATAGGCACACCTTTACCGATTTAGGTATTTTTGACAGTAACTCATGCATTTGCTCACGAAAAGCTACATTTGATGAGGTGGAGCTGATGATGAAGATTACAAATGGGTACCGGAACCACTTAATAACGAGTATTTTACGTGTTGCGATTCGATTGCTTCAATATGATTGCTAAGCAATTTATTCTCGGCACAATATATACGGTAAAGTGGAGCTGATGATGCGATACCAGGAGAACTGCCATTGAAAAACATGATATTAGTCTACCCGTGACCACGAACGCTGCAAAGTGCTCGAAATGTCGGGATGATAAAAAAAATAATATATGCGATTTAAATCCGTTTAAAACAGTTTTATTTCAATGAATAATAATCGCGCAAATCTAAAACAACGATAAGGTACACAAGGTAATTAAAAAGCGGAAAAATCTTCAAGATTTAATTTTCGTAATTGACCAACTATTTTTATTTATATACCTATTATTTCTAGCCAATATGGCTAAAGCGGCTACAAATGGTTTGAGTTTATGGAGGGCTGAGACGTCGCGTCCGTTGGTGGACCCTTTGATGACTAATTTTTATCGCAAATGTGCACTTTAGGTCTAAGTAAGAACCCTCTGTACGGAACCCTCGGTGCGCGAGTCCTACTCGCACTTGACCAGTTATTTTTTTATAAACTTGTTAATTTTTATATATTTTTTTAATTTGTTATGTGAATTGAACATACAATATTGTTTTTTATTTAAATTGTCATTAAGTAAATCTACATTTGCATTATGTTCATTTGATACAATTGAACCCGAACCACACTCAATGAGTTCATCAAAATCAAAATCAAAATCAAAAAATACTTTATTCAAGTAGGCTCTCACGAGCACTTTTGAATCGTCAATACATGAAAAAACAAAAAAAAATTACATCAAATAATGAAGCTACCACCGGTTCGGAACGTAGATTCTACCGAGAAGAACCGGCAAGAAACTCGATAGTTACTCTTTTAAAATATTGTCAATACATCACAACACAGTTTATGATTACAAATTGATTATTTATCCTGTACGAAATTCAGCATATACTAAGCCCACGCATCTTTATCGTCAACGTAATCTTGTATAGAGTAATATGCTTTAGCTATTAGAGACTTTTTAACATATGATTTAAATCTATTCATGGAAAACTGCAAATATTTCTGGGGGATTTTATTATAAAAACGAATACCTTGCCCCAGAAAGGAAACATTTACTTTGTGAAGTCGAAAACAAGGTGTTATAAGTTTATCTTTCTTTCTCGTGTTAATATTATGTTTATTTCTATTTCTTTCAAAATAATGAATATTTTTATGAATGTATACTCTATTGTTATAAATGTATTGTGACGCAACAGTAAGTATACCTACTTTACTAAAAATATCCCGAATCGCATCAATCCATAAGACATGATACTATGAAAATAACCAAAATATACTAATCGAGCTGTATCAACATCGGTTAGTTGACGAACTTTTCTAACCGCGTACGATGCGGAGCTGAGTCTCTCCGTAAGAGATAACAAATGGGAGCTCCACTGAAGTTTCATATCCAAAGTTATTCCTAAAAACACCGTTGTATCAGTAACATCAAGGATCTCATTATTTAATATTAAACTATAAGTTTGCTGTTTAACATTAGGCAAAGTAAATATTACACATTTCGTTTTCTTAGCATTTAAGACCAGATTATTAGATGTAAACCAATATTGTATCAGTGACAATGCATTGTTTACATCGTCATAATTAGTTTTATTTCTGTCAACTTTAAAAATAAGCGAAGTATCATCAGCAAACAATACAATGTCACAAATACTTTTAACATAAAACGGAAGATCATTGATGTATAATAAAAATAGAAAAGAACCCAGAATTGACCCCTGTGGAACACCCATCTTTAGGACAGATCCAGAAGACTTTATTCCATTTATAGTAACATGTTGAAGTCTCTGTGTCAAGTATGAAGCAATGAGATCAAGAGCTTTGCCTTTCACACCGTAATATTTAAGTTTATATAAAAGCGTTTCGTGCTCCACGCAGTCAAATGCCTTAGATAAATCACAGAATACATCAATAGCATTCTGTGATTTTTCGCACGCATCATATATGTGTTTGAGGAGTGCTATTCCTGCATCTGAAGTCGAGCGACCTTTAGTGAAACCGTATTGTTCACCATGAAAAATATTGTTTACATTAAAATAAACAAGGAGTTGATTTAAAATTAGTTTTTCAAATATTTTACTTAGGGAATGTAATATAGAAATAGGTCTATAATTACCAGGATCACATTTGCTTTCCTTTTTAAAAAGTGGTAAAACTTACTACATTTTAATAAATCTGGAAATGAACCCGTGTTAAGACATTTGTTAAATATACAAGCTAAATAGAGAGCAATGTCTCGGATGATACTACTAATTACTTTAACCGAGATACCCCATAGATCATTTGTTTTCTTGATTTTTAGAGTATTAATTGTTTTTACAATATCTAGTGATGTAATTTGTTTAAAAGAGAATTCGATATCATATTTGGGTACATTATTTGCTAACAATGTAGAAGCAGTTAATGAAGACGAATTTAACTGAGATGTTATATCTGTAGGTATTTTATCAAAAAATTGTTCGAATATATTTACGACTTCTAATTCTGAATTAACGAGTTTATTCTCTACATTCAATTCAATTGGCAAAATCTGCTTGTTAGATTTACCACATAAAATATTAATAACGTCCCAAGTAGCTTTAATTTTATCTTCCGAATTAAAAATTTTTCCTTTGATATGATTTGACTTAGCAGAAATGCACACTGCCTTAAAAGTTTTTGAATACTTTTTTACATATTCTACAAAATGTTCCTCACGATACCACCGCTTCACACTGTATAATTCATATAATTTATTTCTACTTTTATAAATGCCAGGAGTAGCCCAGTCACTAAATTTCAAGTTTACATTATTATAAAATGTCTTCAGTTTGAAAATATTATTAAATTCATTTAAAATTAATTTAAAAACCGAATCATAAAGTACATCTGAATCATCTGCAGTCATATCTAATTTACCTATTTTGGACGCCATAATATCTTTAAAAGAATTTAATTTTTTAATAGTTATTGGTCTACATATTATTTTTCTTTTATTTAAAATAACCCTATCTTGAAGTGAAAATTTTTGACCACAGTGGTCAGATGTTAAGTTATTAATAATTGACTTTTCATAAATTTCACAATGACAAAAGATATTATCAATGCAGGTAGAAGACATACTAGTAATTCGAGTTGGTTCACAATATCTGTATGTTAAATTAAACGATTTAAATAAGTTAATCAGTCGTGTACTGGTTGTCGTGGTCTTTAACAAATCTACATTGAAATCACCACATACAACTATATATTTATTACCTTTACATAACTTTCCTAAAATATCCTCCATAGTTGACTCAAACAAACTAAAATCTCCTATAGGGGGGCGGTATACGCAAACTACAATGTACTGCTGAAATTCCACACAGGACAATTCCATAGTTCGCTCGATAGAGAGAGCCACAATATCTTGACGAGATTTACATGCTATATCTTTACGAACTAATATTAATGAACCTCCACGAATGGCATTCCCTCTTACGAACGAACTTGACATGATAAAATTTTTAATATTAAATATGTCATTACATTGGAGCCAATGTTCTGTAATACAAAATATATGGATTTTATCATATTCTGAAAATAATTCAATTTCATGCTCCTTGCCACCTATACCCTGTATATTTTGATGTACAATATTTAACTAGGAGAGCTTAGGCTTTGTCTTTTTATTTAGTTTAAATTAATGTTTTTAATGTTACTATTATTATTTAAATTATAATTAACTGTGACAGTATTTTCTATAAATGAATTTTTTACATTATATGTAAAGGAATACTTAAGATTCCTTTATGTTTTAAACTACGGCGCGCTCCTACAATGTCAATG
Organism: Hypolimnas misippus; assembly: GCA_037950945.1. Classification (NCBI taxonomy): domain Eukaryota; kingdom Metazoa; phylum Arthropoda; class Insecta; order Lepidoptera; family Nymphalidae; genus Hypolimnas; species Hypolimnas misippus. The sequence continues at coordinate 5,920,952 of JBBEEQ010000007.1, forward strand.
GGTCGGTAACTGTCCCCTTAGCTGATTGATAGCTGATTCCATAGATGGCGCTGTTTAGGGAGATCGATAAAGCAGGAGTGGTGTATGAGTCCATTTTTAAGATGGTGACTTTTCAATAATAGTAATCATTGTTTAAAATTAATAAATTTGGTTGGATTCGAAACAGATCGACAAATTAACTGTAAATGTCGTTTCTTTGTTTTTTTAGAGCAACACGTTTTTAATTTGCCGATTCCAACTAAATAACGATAATAATAGACTAATTGTCTTACAAAACGACATTTTTGGTCAAGAAAAATGGAAAAATTACGATTCACGTTCGCAGTATTAGCTGCTTCGGATGGAAAAACTAATGTGATCAGCATAACCTCAATCGAGACACCGGATGGACGAGTATTTGATATTCCGGACGATTTAAAACCTGCTAGTAAACACACTGGCATAACGATGTTAGATGTTTTTACAAAAATAAAAAAATCGCTAAAAAAAAGACATCAAACACGAAACCTATGGATCCCAAGAATTGAGAAAAATCTACTTGGATGAAGGTGAAAATGTACAATTTGGTGAACAATATCTCGATGAGATTACACAGGAAAAGAAGCTTTCAAATAATATTAGTACTAGTATGGAAACGGGAAATAAAAACCTAGGAAAAATAGCGGAGAGGTTTTTAATAGAAAAATTTTCAGGAAAAACATCAAATGTTAACCAATGGATTAATGAATTTGAGAATGAATGTACACGTTTCGAGATACTATAGGATTCAGAAAAAATTGAAATATTAAAACATTTACTTGAAAAACAGTGCTTAGATTGGTATACCAGTATGTTAATAAAATGTTCAGTAAACGGAGGATGGGCAATATGGAAAGCTAATCTTTGTGAGACATATGGAAATAAATAATAATAATAATAATAATAATAATAATAATCTTTTATTTCGACCAGTCTGATCATATTTACAAAAATTGTTAGTATAATGCACTCCTTAACCTATTGTTAGTAAAACTAAAAACAACATAACTTAACATTATAGTTTTATAGTACCTTTCTGACAGGCTTTGTTTACCAGCACATGGACAATACTGCAATGGTTCAAGTACTGACAATCAAACCTGTCAGAAAACGCCTTAAGGATGCTGTTAAAACTGGCTCGAACCCTACGCACCATTGATGTACACCGTTTACGCATGGTTGCGTAAAAGCAGTCCACATTCGCCTCGGCGAACATCCCAGACGCGCTGCAGAATCGAGGCAACCCCATCAGCAACCTAAAAGCGTTGTTGTACTGCACACGTAAGGCGTTGTACTGTTTTTGCGAATAATCAATCCACAGGCTGCTCGTGTAGAAGGATGTACAGAAGGCTCTATAAAGAGTTATTTTAACAGGTGTAGTACAACGAGCAAACCTGCGTGCGATCATGTTCGCTCTAACAGACAACGCCCTGCGTTCTCGCTCGATGTCAGCATCGTCCTTCAGGTCAAAGGATAGCACATGCCCTAGATATTTAAATTGATTTACCCTGTTCAATGGGGAGCCGTCTAGTTTTATCGACGGTATAGTTGAGGGTAGTACTTTTCCCTTAGCCTTGAAGACCATACATTCGCTTTTACGTACATTATAGACAAGACCATGACTGCGAGTATAGTTCATGCATATGTCTATCAGTTTCCCTATCCCACACGCCGAAGCACTCAGCAGCACCATGTCGTCTGCGTAACTGATATTGTTTATATTTACTCCATCAATATGGCATCCGGCACGCGTGCTGCTGAGCTCCTCTATTAATGCGTTAATGTACAGGTTAAAGAGCTTAGGTGAGGTTAATCCACCCTGTCTCACGCCGCATTCCAACCTGTACGGGGACGAGAAACTATTTGACCATCGCACGACGTTCGACTGATTTCTATACCAAAATTTAAAGATACTGTTTACTCCTTCCGGAATACCAGTATCCCGCATCTTTTTCCACAGGATATCATAATGTATCAAGTCGAACGCCTTGGATAGGTCGAGAAAACATGCATAAACAGGTGTTTTTCGCTGCGTGTAGTACCTGACAGTCTGCTTGAGACACAAAATGGCAGACTCAGTGGATAGTCCGGGCCTGTATCCGAACTGATTGTCATGTGGTTTAATGTAATTGTCAAGTTGTATATTAAGCAGACCATCAAGCACCTTAGCTGTAACCGTAGCAAGAGAAATCGGCCTGTAATTGGACTTGTCAGAGATGTCACCCGTTTTGTTCTTCACAATAGGCACGACCATAGTTTTCATCAGAGTTGCCGGTAGGTAAGAATGTGTAATACATAGATTATAAAAAGTCGCAAGCACTGCCGGAAGCAAGGGGCCAGCGTGCTTTAAATGCTCTATACTAAGCCCGTCATGGCCTGGAGACTTACCACGCGACATTGAAGTAATAATCTTGTTAACGTCCTCAGATGTAAAACAAATTCCGATTTCCCGGTCACTCGACTCTTCCCCTACCTCCGACCGTGAAGAACCCAACGGTGACTTTACAGCAAAATGATCCCTAAACGTATTAGCAATGAGACCATGTTCACTAATGCCCTCGACGCTCACAGGAAGACTCACCCTACTATTAAATTTGTTAGTAGCCTTCCAGAATTGTCTAAAGTCGTGCTTGGAATGATGCGAAGCCAAGATATCCATTTTTATCTGCTCGGCGTTGTTTTGGCACCACTTCAAACGGGACTTGAAAACACTCCGGCTACTTTGCATTTCCTCATACACATGACCTTTCGTTGGCTTACCGAACCATACCCAAACTAAAAACGCAGATCTAGCCTCCCTATGAGCCTCGCGTACATGTCTGTTCCATCCAGCCACCGGCCGCTTCCTAAAACACCTGTTTGTGCGGCTAGACTCCGAGGCGGCATTAGTTAAAATATATATAATGTCTATATAGCTTGTCTATATACATATTATGAGTTACATTTTTACACAAATAATTACAGCATTTAATTTCATTACACAATTCTAAGGTACTTAATTTCTCGTGACATGGCTTACTATATAAGTTTATCTGTTCCGGCTTTTTGTCGCCCCATAGTATATCTTTAGCAATTATGTTCGAATTACATATAAGTTTTGGTTGGACCAACCCTAAGTCACACTCTATTATCAGGGGATAGTGGTCCGACCAAAACACGTCACACTTAACATAAACATTAACAATTGAAGCTAGCGCAGACTTGGTGGCTATACAGTGGTCTAACCATCGTCTCGACCCATGGGCCTCACTAATAAAAGTATATGTATCTGACGAAAGGCCTAGAAACTGTACATCCGCACGCGTCCATTCTAACTCATCACAAAAACTTATAAGTTCGTTGTAGAACTGTTCATTTATATGTGAGTTATAGTCTCCGAGAGCATATACCGACTCGATATTTTCATTTTTAACGATAGCACTCACCGAACTGAGGCAATCCGTGAAATCCGGAAGGTTTATCACTTTATCCGTAGGCATATATACACTAAACACTAGTAAAGACCTTTGGCTTAGAACTATCTTTATAGCACAGACTCTAGGGTTGTCACAGCGCACTACAGATACATTTTGGAAGACACTTTTCCGCCAAAGCAGGGCTACACCTCCATAAGGCCTGCCTCGCAACAGACCCGCCTCAGTGTCTACTGCCGATGTGCCCGTACAGCCAAAATCCGCATCAATGGTATAAAGAAACGATAGTTCATGTGAAAGAACCCACGTTTCTTGCAAAGCGACTATAGCTGAAGTCGAACAAAGCTGTCTTACGTTTTCCATTGATCGTTTTAAACCTTTACAGTTAAAACTTACAAATTTATTTATCTGCATTTCCAGTTTTCGCTTTCTGTCTAAAATTAATAAATCGCCTAAATATTACCCCTTGAGGCCAGAGCGATTCATCCAAAAACATTGACGTCATACTATCGGGTACGAAGAATTTATATGCATTGTAATTCCTTTCACTGGGGAATACAACTTTTTCCAGTTTTATATTTTCATTCGTTTTGTTTCGTATATAATCCGTTATATCTTTCTCAGACGTATCTTTATGTACCTTAGTAATATAGATCGGGACATATCGCACCGCCGCTTTAAATCTGCTGTCTTTGTCGTTTGATTTACCCGACATACCGAGGTATCTATACATCTTAGTATTAGGCTTCCGCCGCTGAACCAATTTCCATTCGCCCTCTGAATTCGCAACCTCGGCAAAGGATAGTGTATCCGCCGACTGTTTATTATTTGATGCGCAGTCGTCTACGCTCGGGTTAGCTTCGGTCGGTGCCGGCGATTGGAGCGATGCCTCCATCCCCCCGCCGCTTCCGCACTCCGCGGGGTCCCAGCGTTCTCCGCTCGAGCCGTTACGATCGGCCGTTATGTTCTCACTCGAATTTATGGACGTACCCTGAGCATGATCCGTAATTATTAAACTTCTGTATTTGTATAGTTCACAGGACTTTTGGGATTGAATATCACACTCCGTTTGCTCGCCGGAATTCGATATAATGGTATCATTTATAGACAAGCCCATAGGCCCACTACCTCGATAAGCCCCCCTTCGCATGTTGACTTTAACAGCTGAGAACGGCGGTGAAGCTGACTTCGCACCCAAGCATTCTTTTCTCACCTCCTGTAGTTGGTCTTGGGTCACGTATGAAGCTTTTATATTTTTAATTTCGACTTGCACCATCGTTAAATCCTTCAAAAGTTTCGAGATATCAAGATGATCGACTCCGATTGGGGACAAAATTTCAAGATTCCGTGCCACATATACCGGTAGAATGTCTGGTTCTGTTCTCTTGAGAAGACTAATTATGTCATACAGAGTTCGCGCCTCATTTCCTTTCCCTTTCCTGCTCGTTTTACGGTGCTCGATAGGAATGGATTCAACCAGTAACGAACTTGCTTCTTCAATTTGTTCTGGTGAAAACGTCGATACACAAATCCTTACTAACGTTTCTTCATCAGCAATCGACAGCTTTCATTGTAAGTAAGCTAGAAGCTCCGAGATCACAATATTACACGAATTACATTTTAACTTCATTGTATTCGCTCCATACAGCGAGTCCGCTGCAACTACGTTATGTGAAACTAGTCACACACACCCGTCGCGTACAGATGCGCGCGCGCGACTGAAAAAAAGATGATAAAGGTTGGTCACAAGTTAAATATGCATTTACATTTAAATTCCAAGGAGGTTCATTACTAGAATATGCCACAAAAAAGGAAAGACTGTTACTAGAAGTAAATAAAGAAATTGATTCACAGACTATGATAAATCTTATTGTAATGGGTTTACCAGATTATATAATGTACAAAATGGATAAGGAGTTAATAACAACTACTGCGAACCTTTACAATGAAATTGGTAAACATGAGCAAACGATAAATAAAAATAATTTTAATAAATTTAAACGAAACACATTTGATAATAAAATAAAAGTTGATAAAACTAAACCTTGTCAAATATGTGAAAAATTAAATAAAGGTAGCCGTTACCACGCTGAAGAAAAATGCTGGTTTAAACAGAATGATGGTTATGAGAATAAGAGATACCATAGTAAGAAGGTAAACAATACTTTATTAGATATTGAATTGAGTGATAATGAGCAAAAAAACGAATAATAACACCATTAATTAAAGTCAAACTAACTCTAGAAGAAAAATTAGACATATTTGGTATATACGATTCCGTTTCTAATGTTTCTTTGGTCAATTCTAAATTATTAAGACTAAAGAAAGAAGAAAGTAATGAATACAACAATGCAAATTTAATAACAATTAATGGTGTTAAAAGGACGAAAGGTTTGACAAGAATAAAGATTAAAATTTTTGATATAGAGAAGAAAGTTGATGTTTATATTGTAGATGGAAAAGACTTTAAGTATGATTTCCTAATTGGCCTAGATATGATAAAAGATTTTAATTTGATTCAGAACGAAAATTTGGTAGTCACACAAAAAACGGAAGATAAAAAGATTAATTCTAATTTTATAAATTTTAATGAACATGTAAAAGAAGAAAAATTTACAATGAATCTAAGTCATTTAAATAGTCAGCAAAAATCTGAAATAAATAAACTGATCGATAGACATAAAACAAGTTTTGCAAAAGATAAATATGATATTGGGACAGTAAAAGATTATGAAGCACGCATTGACCTACTCGTGGACAAGTATTGTAGTAAAAGACCTTACAGATGTTCAATGGATGACAAGTTAGAGATAGAAGAACAAGTAGGAAAATTGCTCGAGCGAAATCTTATAGAAGAATCATACAGTCCATTTGCAGCACCAGTAACCTTAGCTTTCAAAAAAGAAGACATTAGAAAAACTAGATTGTGTATTGATTTCAGGGATTTAAATAAAATAGTGGTACCTCAGGCTCAACCGTTTCCTTTGATTGAGGACTTAGTGGCTAAAACCAGAAACTGTAAGTACTTTTCAACATTAGATATAAACTCTGCATTCTGGTCTATTCCCTTACGAATCGAAGATAGAAAGAAAACTGCTTTTATTACACAGGAGGGCCACTACCAATGGACGTGCTTACCTTTTGGTTTGAAAACTTCTCCAGCAATATTTCAGAGAATATTAAGTAATATACTAAGGAAGTACAAATTAACAGATTTCACAGTAAATTTTATTGATGATATCTTAGTTTACTCAAAATCTTATACTGAACATTTAAAACATTTATCACAGCTGTTGGAAGCAATAGAAAAAGAAGGTTTCAGGCTAAAATTCACAAAATGTAAATTTGCCACAAATTCAGTAAAATATCTCGGGCACATAATACAAGATAATACAGTTAGACCGGTAACAGATAATTTAATTTCAATAAGGGATTTTCCAACACCAAAAACTCAGAAACATATTAGATAACTTCTAGGAAAAATAAATTTTTACCGCGAATACATACCTAACAGTTCAATAATTTTAGAACCACTTCATAATTTATTAAGAAAAAATCAAAAATTCATTTGGTCAACAGACTGTCAAGAAGCTTTTGAGAAGATAAAACAACTACTATGCTCACAACCAATCTTAGAAATTTTTGATCAAGATTTGCCAATAAACATATACACAGATGCATCATTAGAAGGTATTGGAGCAGTATTAAAGCAAATTCAAACGAACGGAAAGGAAAAACCTATAGCATATTTTTCAAAAAAATTAAATGAGTTCCAAAAGAAAAAGAAGGCTATATATTTGGAATGCTTAGCCATTAAAGAAGCAATAAAATACTGGCAATACTGGCTAATGGGTAAACTTTTTACAGTATATTCAGACCACAAACCACTGGAAAATTTAAATATTAAGTCTAGAACAGATAAAGAGTTGGGAGAATTATCTTATTATCTATCACAATATGACTTTAACATTAAATATGCTCCAGGAAAAGAAAAATTAGAGGCGGATAGTTTAAGCCGAAATCCAGTATTAGAAGCAAATATAGATATAGATGAACAGTTAAAAATAATAAATCTAATAACGTTGGACGACATATTAAGAGATCAAGAGAAAAATGAGGATATTCAAAAATATAAGAAAAATTTAATACACACGCATAAAATATATTTAAAGAGAGTAAACAAACAAGAAAAAATTATATTATCAGAGGATTTAAGTGTAAAATTTATAAAACAAATACATGAAAATATGTGTCATATAGGTATAAAACAAATGCAAAAGAAAATAGGAAAATATTATACAGCAAAGAATTTAACGAAGAATATTGCTGATTTATGCAAAAAGTGTGAAACATGTATAAAGAATAAGACAAGAGGACAAGTAAAATATGGTTTGATGTCGTACTTAGGCCCTGCCTCAAAACCATTTGAAATTGTCTCAATAGACATTATTGGAGGTTTTGGCGGCTCCCGTTCAACAAAAAGATATTTGCACCTTTTAGTGGATCATTTCACTCGATATGCATATATAGTAACCTCAAAGACACAGAATGCAAAGGATTTTATAAAACTTATAAATAATATTCCAAATTGTAAAGAATGGCATGGTTCATTACATTGATTTTCACTGCAGGAAATTCGCCGTTCTCAAATGGTCTTAACGAGAGATTAAACCAAACACTTGTGAACAAAATTAGGTGCAAGATAAATGAAAAACCAAATAAAACAGCATGGACAACTATTGCTCATAATTGTGTGGATAGATATAATAACACTGAACATACAATCACCGGTTTTGCACCAAGATATTTGTTAGATGGTACAGATATTTCATTCATACCAAACGAACTTAAAATAGAAAAATTAGCAGATGACTGGATTAAAGACAGAAAAATAGCGCTAGAAAGATCAATTAAATCACATGAATATAACAAAATGATATTCGATAAAAATAGGACACACCAGAATTTTAATACAGGTGATATGGTATATATTGAAAATGGGCACAAACTAAATAGAAGAAAATTAGACGAGCTAAGGATTGGCCCTTTTAAAATCGAAGAAAAGCTATCACAATCGATATACAAGATCAATACAGGTCATAAAAAGTCAGAGTCAAATCTATTCCATATTAAAAAGCTTATACCTGTTTCTACATAAGAAGGAAGTAGAGATTCTTGCGAAAATTTCTGGGGAAATTTTCTAGCCTAGGGGGGGATGTAAAGGAATACTTAAGATTCCTTTATGTTTTAAACTACGGAATGCACTTATCATGAACTTACATTTTGTTTGATTCTGTATAAAAAATAATTTTTCTATACATTTTATTAAATCTACTTTATTTATAGACAAACTGTCTCCATGCATAATAATAACTATTGAATTTTTGTCCAGGTTCATTGAATTAATATTTTTTACATGATGTTGGTAAGTTGCCCCGGGTGAACATAAGTTATAAACATTATTTATTTCATTATTAAGCAAGGAGCCAAAATTCTGACCCAGCTTATCGGATACCATGACTATATTATAATTATTTAATGATTTATTTATATTTTTATGTGATATCCTATTTTTATGCTCTATGGTAGTGTCACACTGTTGCTGCTTGGTGTCACAAGAACTGACAGACTTTTGTGATTCTGTAATATTGTTGCATAAATCAAATAATGCTGAATGTTCCTGCATTTTTAACTTTGAAGTCTCATACAAGTCGCTTATTGATTTTAACGACTGTTTTAAATTTTCAATTTTAAATTGCAGTTGCTGTGTGTCACTATCATATGTTATTCTATTTAATTGCAATTTTTTAGTATATGATTTTAAATTATTTTTTAAAAATGAACATTCCTGTTTCAATTTATTAATTCTAAGGGAACTATGCCTATTTTTTATGATTTTATTTGTTTTTTTAATAAATTTATTAACTTTAATATATTTTTTTAACTTTTTTTGTCTATTAAATGTAGGAATTTCTTTCTGTATTGACTTATTATTAGTTAGGTCTGGAACTACATGTTCATTTGAACCCGAACCACACTTAACTATTTCTTCATGCAAGGTCAGAGCCATATTGTCTTTTAATTTCTCATATGCTGAGATTGATTTCCTGGCCTCATAGAGATTAACTTCCAGGTTTGAGATACGGTCTAGAGCCCTCTCATGTTCATCACTGCACTGGTTGAAAGAGGTCACAATGTTATACAGTTGATCACGCTGTATTTCAATGTCCAAGTATTTACAGTGAAGTTCAGCGAGCTCAGTCTTTAAGTCTGAATTTTTCTTTATCGTTTTTGCAATTTCTTTTTCACATTCTTCCCTTTCTTTAAGAAGTGTATCGCAAAAGTCCTTGGCAGATTGCAACTCTTGAAGCGTTAACTTTAATTTAATCTCCATGTCCTTTGTGGTGGCTTTGCGGGTCATGACAATGCGTTCCATAATAATGTGAAACTGTAAAAATTAAAGTGTGTTAATAATGTAATATTTAATAGTTATAATGTATTTATATGTAAAAATTGTATCATGTGTATAAAAAGATTATTAATTTTTAAAAAGTACTAAATCAATTAAAAAATAGTTGTGTATATAACCTAATATTTTACTTAGTTTAATATTAATTTAGTATTAATTGTGATTTGTCTACAACTTTACTTCTTAATTTTTTAGCAAAGAGAGACAAGATTTGTGTTATTGGATGATTAAAATTAAAAACTAGTTTGATGTTCTATAAATCAAATTGTAGTTATACTATTGAACTTATTAATAATTATATTAATCATATATTCCTAGTCTACACTATATTACTTCAAGTTATTAAAGTAAATTGAGACAAATGGAATAAAATGAAATAATGTGTTGGTTTAAACGTAAACTATGTGAATTATTCAAAATTATAATTTTGGAGGTACCTAACGGTATAAAGAGATGTATTATGTGTATTATAAGTGTGTAAAAACTGTCTGTGGCTAATGTTTTTTGTCTTCAACTTTACTTCCAACTTGTCAAGCAAAGTGAGGCGGTAACGGAGCCAAGTGTGAGGAGTGACGTTGCTCACAATATGTGAGCTTTGTATAGTGTTGTGTCTTAAGAGAAAACAGATTAAATGTTAGAATAAAATACAAATACTCCCCGTGTTCACGAAGAAATTTAAAGTTGCGGCCGTTGCAGTTTGACAGCTGCAGCAGGTAGTCCCTTAACGAGTTGTATGGATTGCGTACGTTATATTTACTCGCCACAAACACTCACGCACAATATTTAACAGTTATATATTTGATTACACAAGTTATTTGCGTTGAATTATTGAAAATTATAATTATTTAACATATTTTTTCATATTCTATAAATTTGTCATGTCACCCGAGGCAGTGTTCCTCGAACAAGGTCTTAGCCATGATGTCCTCTTGGTAATCTTTTAATTTCTCAAACGATGATATTGATTTTCTGGCCTCGTGGAGACTTACTTCCAGATCTGAAATACGATTTAAAGCCCTCTCATGATCATCACTACACTGGTTGAATGAGGTAACAATATTGTATAGATGGTCACGCTGTATCTCCAAGTCCAAGTATTTATTATGTAGTTCAGCGAGTTCAGCCTTCAAGTCCGAGTTTTTCCTCACTGTTTTAACAATTTCTTCCTCACAATCTTCCCTTTCTTTAAGAAGTTGTTCACATAAGTCCTTGGAACATTTTAATTTTTGAAGTGTTAATCTTAACTTAATTTCCATGTCCTTTGAGGTGGCTTTACGGGTCATGATAGTAGATATATATATATATATATATATATGTAAAAGGAACTGTAAATAATGGTACAGTTTATAGATATAATGTATATCCTATGTGTATAAAGTTCAGTTTTGTGTATAACTAAATATATTGATTTATATAATATTTATAAGATATTAAATGTTAATTGTGATCTGTCTACAACTTTACTTCAATTATTAAGCAAAGAGAGATAATATTTATGATGTAGGATATTATAATATAATACAATTGGTATTTAAAGCATGTATTCCTAGTCTACTACTTTACTTCAAGTTATTAAAGTAAGGCGAAACAATGGAATAATGTAAAACAATATGCTTGGATAAAATATAAAATGTGAAGGAAACAATATTATTACTATAATATTGTTTCCTTCACAATAATATAGTAAAAAAAATAATATAGTAAATCAAATGCTCAAAAGGTATCGATTTCATCAGTAGAGATATGATATTACTTACTTTACCTACTACACTTAGTGTAATTACTGCGATAGTAAATAAGTCTCTCATTACATCAAAGTTTCCACAATTGTGGAAAACAGCTATAGTACGCCCAATACCGAAAAACAGTAATCCAACTGAATTCAAAGACTTGCGCCCTATTAGTATTTTGCCGTATGTTTCAAAGATATTGGAGAAGGTTGTTCATGATCAAGTCATAAAATATGGTAAAAGTTTCAATGTATTTCCCTGTCATCAATCAGGTTTTAGAAGACATCGTAGCACATGTACTGCGCTCTTGGATATAGTCGATAACATCTTGACAAATCGCGGTACAGGCAAAGCGACTCTATTAACTTTGCTGGATTTTTCCAAAGCTTTTGATTCAATAAATATATCATTAATGATCGCTAAGTTGACATATTATGGTTTTGACACAAACTCAGTAGCCTGGTTTGCGAGCTACTTTTCAGAGCGATATCAAAAAATTGTAATTACTAAAACAGACGGGTCTAAACTATTATCTGATAGCGCTATAGTTTTAAGAGGAGTACCTCAAGGCTCAATCTTGGGTCCTCTGCTATTTATTATATACACGTCAGATATCATATCTTGTTTCAAGAATTGTAGTTATCACCTATATGCAGATGACCTCCAGTTATGTATTCCGGTAAACCGGATATCTGTTAATGAGGATATTCAGAAAATTAACGACGATCTGAAAAACGTCTATGATTGGGCTGATAAAAATTCCCTAGTCCTCAATCCCGACAAGTCTAAATTTCTCATTATAGGATCCAAAAAAACCAATTCAGTATGTCGAAAAATATAATCCTAAACTTACAATTAATGATTTTCCTATCGAGCGCGTTTCCGAGGCTCGAAATCTTGGGCTTTTATTTGACGAAAATCTGCGTTTTGTAAATTACGTAACTGAAATTGTTAGTAACTGTTTTTACAGGCTTAAGGTCCTTTATAGAATACGATCACTAATTACCGAAGAACTACGTATAAGAATCTGCGAAGCACTTGTGCTATCTAAATTAAATTATTGCTTATCAGTTTACGGACCTTGCCGATGATTTTCAGATTTACTGTCACTCTAAGTTAATAGATCTACCACTGACAATACAGACAATTAACTCTGACTTAAAAAAGATATTAAGTTGGAGCAATTCATTCGGTCTCAAAATAAATCCACTTAAATGTCACTCTATTATTATTGGCAGTCCAATATTAATCTCACGAATAGATTTTTCTCTTTTATCCCCTATATTATTTGACAATGCTATAATTCCATACAGTGATAAAATTAAAAATCTGGGTATAATATTTGATAAAACCCTTTCTTGGAATCCTCAGATGAGTGAGGTAAGCAGAAAAATGTTTGTTGCTGTTGGTTCCCTACGTAGACTACGTAACCTTTTACCGATTCCCACCAAAATTGCGTTAGCACAATCTATCCTTTTACCAATTCTTGATTATGCAGATTGCTGTTATCTTGATCTTCGAGAAGATCAATTGAACAAACTTGAGCGCATTCAAAATCTTTGCATCAGGTTCATATTTGGGCTTCGCAAGTATGACCACATTTCCGATTTTCGCAAAAAGCTCGAGTGGCTCCCAATCCGCCTTCGCAGGAATACACACATTCTCTCTCTTCTCTACTGTATACTGTTCAATCCCAATGCCCCTATTTATCTAAAACAGTCCTTCCAATTCCTTAGTGATTCCCATTTCCGCAGTCTTCGCTCCGAACAAAATCTTACTCTTAAAACTCCTTCTCATACTTCTTCCTTTTTTACTAAATCCTTCTCTGTCCAAGCAGTACGCTTGTGGAACTCCTTGCCCATAAATATAAGACGTGCAGAATCCGTTGCTGCTTTTAAGAGGCTTCTAAAACACTATTATTTGTCATTGTAAATCGTTATATTTTTATGTATGAAATATAATAATACTTTAAGTATATATATGTATGTATTTTTATGTATTTGAATTTTCTTATAAAACATATGTATTATTTTGTTTATACACGTATTTATATGTTATATAAAATATGTATTATTTGTATGTAAGTATGTTATGTATATATGTATGTTATGTTTGTGTATATATGATTTAAAAGGTGTACACCTCCGAACCCCTTTCTTATAGTATTCACTGTCCTCTATCCAAAGGTTGTCTGGAAGAGATCGCTCTTTTAGCGATAAGACCGCCTTTTGTACCCTGTTTTCTATTTTGTTGTGTTGCTCTTGTCTTCTTGTATTTTTTTTTTTTTTTTTTTTTTGTTTCGGAGTACAATAAAGTATATTTATCTTATCTTATCTTATCTTACCTTGTCTGACAGAAAAATCTCAGAGGCTAATACAGCGGATACAAAACGCTTGTGCTCGATATTGTTTTACAATTCCACCTAGATCTCATGTTACTCCATTTCTTAATGCTTCAAATATCTTACAGATGAAAAGTCGACAGAAACTGTATTTAGCTGGAATATTATTTGACATGATAAAAACTAAAGAGCCTAACTACCTGTACAACAAATTATTATGGCGTAGTGATGACAACAGGCCCATTAGGAGTATCACAAATGTTTTAACGGTGCCTAAACATCACACCACTGCCTTTCGTGGTAGTTTTAAATATTGTGCTACTAAATGTTGGAACAATATACCACCACCCATAAGAAACCTACAAACAAAATTGCAATTTAAAAGGGTTTATCGTCATTATCTCCTGTCCTTGCAGAAAGATTTTAATAACAATTAATGCTGCGATTTCTACGAAAAGGCAGTGTGATGTCTTTAATTAAGACTATAGACCCATATATATTACAATTATAATATATAATTGCATAATAAAATAATAAATATATGTACATTTTACTTTACTTTAGTTTAAATAAATATACATTTATTTACATATTAATATGTGTTTACCTACTTACTTAACATTCACTATTCAGTTTAAATATAATTATCAATTTTATTTTATTTTATTATTAACAAATGAAAGGAACTAAGTTTTATATATATATAGCTGTTGAATGACTTTCACATTTTATTTTATTTCATTTTATATATGCATATTATTAAAAAAATCAATTTGAAGTGCGTCCACCTTCTATCACGGCCCTGGCAGAATTACCAGCGTTGTAGTGATCTCTTACAACATATGCTGAGTCAGAGCCTTTTCACAGACACAATATGTCTAATGTCTTATTCTATTGTTTATTGTTAAATCATAATTGTATGCATAGTTGTTGTTTGTGAATAAATGATTTTATCTATCTATCTATCTATCTAAAAAAAGAATACAGCAAGCAAGAAAAATCTCTGCCCGGCTACATTCAGAAAATCTCTGCCGGTGAATCCCTGCTCGACGGATCCCTGCTCGACGAATCCCTGCTCGACGGATCCCTGCTCGTCGGATCCCTTCTCGACGAATCTCTGTCCGACGAACCCTTGCTCGACGAAGAAAAATGGAAGACCAGAGCCAAGCCCTGCCACAAGCCTTCGCAACCACACCAGAAGTAGCGAGCATCGCGCTGTCCATGCGCATCCCTGCTTTCTGGCGCGAAAACCCACGGCTGTGGTTTATAAGCTTCGAGGCCGCGATCGAAGAACTGAAAAGGAGTCAAGCCCAGCTCACACAGATGGTACTGGTACAACTCGATAAACCGGATATCGAACAAATATCCGATATCCTATTCAACGTATCGAAGGAACAACAGTACCAGGCCATCAAGGAACGACTCATATTCGTCTACGAGGAATCTGACAGTCGTCAATTTCAAAAGCTTCTAGCTGAGATGGAGCTAGGCGACCAGAAGCCTACTCAACTCCTACGACGCATGCGTAACCTCGCAAGAGACAAAGTTTCAGAGTCAACATTACGTATGATGTGGACTAAGTTGCTACCAGCTCACGTTCGCTCAGTCGTGGCCGTCAGCGAAACCTTCAGCTCGAAGACCACGCTTGAAGAACTGGCGCTGCTCGCTGACAAAATGCTTGAGCAAACCCAGGAGGTAGCAACCGTCTCAACACAACCACCTACAATACCAGCGACGACTACGAATCAATCCGACACACAATTCCTCATCAACGTAATCAGAAAACTATCATTAGAAATCGCCGAGTTAAAAGCAAGACCGCCACAACACTATCATCGTCAACGTTTCCGATCTTGAAGTCCATCTCAACACCGATCCCGCACACGCAGCGACAACTCAACGTCATCCGACTGGTACTACCACCGTCGTTTCGGTAGTCAAGCGAGACGCTGTACTACACCCTGCAGCTACAAAAATAAGTCATCGGAAAACTAGACCGAACGTTGGCTGCGGCGGAATCCGGCGTTCCTCATACATCATACCGCCTATTTGTCACAGACAAGAAAACAAGATTATCTTTCTTAGTAGATACCGGTGCAAACATATCCGTCCTACCGAGAAAGCAAGGCAAGACAACAACGCCGCTACCATTCAAATTATATGCAGCGAACAATACTACTATATCAACATATGGCGAGAAAACATTAGAACTCGATCTTAACCTACGACGCCCATACAAATGGAAGTTCATCGTTGCCGACGTGTCAAAACCTATACTAGGTGCCGATTTTTTAAATCACCATCAACTCATCGTAGACATTAAAAATCGAAGAATAATTGATGCAGTAACAAATTTAAAAATCAACGCTCCAGTGACATCCACAACTACACCTACAGTACGCAGTATAGACATAAACAACTCGTACCACGAAATTCTATCCGAATTCCCCGGTACTACGAGACTGACAGCGATGCAACTTAAACCGAAAATTAACGTCGAACATTACATCGAAACACAAGGTCCGCCTATACATTGCCGTGCTCGACCTATACCGCCACATCGTTACGAAAAAGTAAAAAAAGAATTCGAAAACATGATACAGCAAGGACTATGTAGACCCAGTAAAAGTCCATGGTCATCGCCACTACATATAGTACCGAAGAAAAACGGCGATATAAGAGTATGCGGCGATTATCGACGACTTAACTCAATAACAAAACCCGACCGCTACCCCGTCCCGCGCGTCAAGGACTTTACACACCACCTGAGCGGGAAAACAATTTTTTCTACAATCGACCTCAACCGAGCTTATCAACAACTAAGCGTTCGAGACGAAGACATTGAAAAAACCGCCATCATTACACCTATGGGTTTATTTGAATTTCCCCGTATGTGTCCCGGTTTAAAAAACGCGGGACAAACATTTCAACGCTTCATACATGAAGTACTCCGAGGATTAGACTACGTGTTTCCATTCATCGACGATGTTCTTATTGCCTCATCAAACGAGACCGAACATCGTGAACATCTGAGAACAGTTCTAAGAAGACTAGAAGAAAACGGCATTACTATCAATCCCGCCAAATGCAACCTAGGCCAGTCAGAAGTCAAATTCCTCGGATACATAGTTTACAAAGAAGGTATTAAACCGCCTGAAGAAAAAGTAAAAGCAATAATCGAATACTCAAAACCTAAAACCATTGAAGAATTACGAAGATTTCTCGGTATGGTAAACTTCTACCGCGATCACATACCGAACGCCGCAACAATACAAGCACCGTTAAATGCGTATTTACACAACGTAAAAAAGCGAGACAAAACATTAATTGAATGGAATGACGAAGCGACTCAAGCATTCGAAGCTATCTTACTCGCTCACCCATCACATCAAGCTACTCTCGCAATATGTATCTCTGAGTTATCGGATGCGTCACAGAATATTTTCTGTGACGCATCCGATAACTCAGCAGGAGCCGTACTACAACAATACATCAATAATCAATGGCAACCACTCGGCTACTTCTCAAAAAAATTCTCAGATGCACAAAAGAAATATTCAACATATGACCGTGAACTCTTAGCTATCTACATGGCCGTGAAACATTTCCGCAAGACATTTGAAGGACGCCAATTAATAATATTCACCGATCATAAACCGCTAACATTCGCTATGAATAAAACTCAAACATCGAGCGAAACGCCACGACGAACACGGCAGCTATTGTTTATAAGCGAATTTACTACCGACATACGTCACGTGAGTGGAAAAAACAACATCGTCGCCGACGCATTAAGCCGCATAGAAACAATAACATGCCCGTCTACAATAAACTACAGCGAGATAGCTAACGCGCAAGAAAGAGACAGCAACATTCATCAATTACTGCAACAAAATAATTTATTATTATTAATATTTAAGAAAGTAAATATACCGAATTCCGATACAGAAATATACTGCGAAACAGCTACATCTCATATACGACCTTATATACCCGAAGAATATCGACGCGAAGTCTACAACAGCGTACATAATATAAGTCATCCTGGAACACGAATAACGCGCAAGCTACTTACAAAAAAATTTTTCTGGCCTTCAATGAACTCCGACATCGCTAAATGGACAAAAAGTTGTATTAACTGCCAGAAAAGCAAAATACAACGGCATACATCAAGCGAACTACAATCATTCCCGCCAACCGACCGCTTTCAACACATACATATAGACATAGTCGGACCGCTGCCTACTACCGCGCAAGGACATCGCTATCTACTTACAATGATAGATAGACATACTCGCTGGCCAGAGGCGATACCTATAGCCGACATATCAGCTGAGACAGTCGCACAAGTCATCTATACACACTGGATAACACGATTCGGATGTCCCGCCACACTAACAAGCGATCAAGGTCGACAGTTTGAAAGCAGTCTATTCAACAACCTAATGAAAATATTAGGAATAAACAAAATCCGTACTACGCCGTACCACCCACAAAGTAACGGAATCGTTGAACGCTGGCATCGTTCATTGAAGACTGCACTGCGCGCGAAACTATCAAACACCTGTTCGTGGAGCAATGAACTGGCTACAGTATTATTAGGACTGAGAGCCGCACTACGCACCGACACCGGCGTAAGCGTAGCCGAATTAACCTACGGCTACAATCTACGACTGCCTGGCGATTTTTTTGACGGAAGCACATCCACGTCTACTATGGATTATACGTACGTCGAAAAACTACGCGCAAACATCGCAGAAAATAGACCTCAGCCTTATAATACCCATCGAAACAATAAACACATCTTCGTGCATCAAGACCTACGCACATGCAGCCACGTGTTTATTAGAATCGACGCAGTTAGAACACCATTGCAAACACCATATGAAGGTCCATATCGAGTTGTAAAACGAACAGACAAAGTTTTTACAATTCAATTACCCGAACGTCAAACAAACTTATCTATAGACCGATTAAAACCTGCATATGTGTTACAAGAATTAGAAAACCATACTGAACCTGTTACCAACCTTACCGTACCTTACCTCAAGAAAACCGTTACCGTTGAAGAAACCAAGTTACCTGAAACCACGAACAACTTGAAGTCACAGCCTGTTAACAACAAAACAACACGATTAGGCCGCAACATCAAGTTACCAGTACGTTTCACTTGAGGGGGACTCCTGTAGCAGCACTTCATTTGTCGCCAAATAAAACAACATATCGATGCCACATGTGTGACGTAATTATTTATTAACACAAATATGCGTTATGCAAGCGACGTCATTTGAAACATGATATGCATAACACAAGCGCAACGTCATCGTTCTTAGAAACAGGATTTGCATGCCGCAAGCGTGACGTCATCATTTTGAAACATTGAAGTTCTGATAAGAACTATTTAAGACGCGTTTGTATGAAACAGAAGCAGCATGCAAGATTGCCATCGCTCTGAAAAGTGCAACGACAAAGTAGTTCTGAAAAGAACTGTTTTGTTTAATAATCTTCAATCTTCAAATCTTCATCGGGTGACATCACACACACTACACAACTGTAACACTATATACGGCGAGTCGACACGGCGGTAATGCAGACGTCTTCACTTCGCGCGGCGCTGGAACCAAATGGCCGGGGCGACGCGCGCGGGGCATCTTTATAGTTCAACGGCGGTAAACGATTTCGCGTAAACAAGATTAACGCGGCGAATTGTCTGCACCAATAAGAAGGCCCAGACTAAAAGTGGGACTTTCTATTGGAATTCATTTTTACTATTTTTGTACATATTTTATTTGCTATTTTTTATTGGTTGTTTACTTTTAGATTTTTTGTATATATACTAGAACATTTTTAATAAATTATTCATTCCTTCGTCAACATCAAGAAGTCTTTCATTAAGCAGCCTCGACACGCTCGCCTCTAAATATACAATCCAGTATGATTTGCCTTTACAGGTGTATACAACATTGTTGGCATTTGTTTGTGTGCGATTACAAGATACTATTAAAATATCGACTAAACAGTAAAAAAACTAAGATAAAACAAAACAAAATAAAAGCTAGGTTTAAATTAAGTTAAAAATTAAGAATTAAACTAATAACAATATTAATGTACTTAATCTAGGTAATATAGTTAAATAAAGTGCTACAAATAATTTTAACTATTATAATTATAATATAAATAATTTTAATATATATAATATAACTATATATAATTTTAACTATACTATATATAAATATATATATATAACTATATATAAATATATATAATTTTAACTATACAAACTATTACTACAATCATTTTTCGTCATAAATAACATCTGTATGTCACTAACTTTCCGTCGTATTCCAAGAGAATCGAGCTTAAAGTAAGATAACCTGGTACGATAATCGGCACGGTAGGGACAATTTCGATCTTTATAAACCAAGAAACGAGTGAAGCTACGTTGGACGCGTTCGATTCTATTAATGTGAACATTATAGTAGGGGTTCCAGATAGGAGATGCATATTCGAGGTTGCTACAAATTAGTGCTTTATACAGGGTCAAGATAGAGGCAGGGTTTTTAAAATCTTTACAAATCCTTTTAACTAGTCCGGTTATCTTCCAGGCTCGTAATGTTATTTTGTCAATGTGTTCTACGAAACTTAATTTTTTGTCTAATAGGACACCTAGGTCTCTTACCGATGTGGGCGCACTAAGCGTTACATTATTAACTGAGTACTGAGAATACAAAACGTGTTTTTTTAGTAAATTTTACATGATGGCATTTGGCTGCATTTAAATCTATTTTAGTTTAAGTCTATTGTATGATACAACTTTAAGTCGTCTGCGAATATAGAACATTTACTATACTTAATATGGTTAGTAATATCATTAATGAACGCCAGGAAGAGAATTGGGCCTAAGTGTGAGCCTTGCGGTACTCCAGAGGTAGGAAAATATGCAAATGACTTGTATCCCTGCGTAGTTACTCGTTGTGTTATGTTGTACAAGTAAGACTTCACCCAGTTCAGAAGGTTTCCATGTATCCCGTAATATTTTAGTTTAGCCAAAAGAATGTTATGATTAACGGTATCGAAGGCACTACTGAAATCTGTGTAAATCGAGTCGATTACCTTATTGCTATCGATATAATTTAGCAAATCAGATCAGTAAAATACAAGTTCAGAAGGTTTGTGACGGTGGATCTTTTCGAACAGAACCCATGTTGGTGACGAGATATAACGGTGGAAAGATGATTAGTCATTATTGGACTAATTATTCTTTCCAGTAGTTTGGAAAATAAATTTAAAATAAAATCTGTATTTGTAACGTAACGCGAGTAACAAGTTGAAGTTAAAGAGTCTACACGTTTGTTTAGTAGCCGAAGTTCAATTTCGTCTCAGGGATTTAAATATATTTTATATCTTTTGCGATTTTTTCCCTTTATTCTATCATTCTAATTAAGTTACGTGAAAACCAAAAGGGAAATTTACTATGATGTAATCAAAATTTTGGGATCGTTAAGTCTATTGCGGAGTATAGTAATTCGTAAAATTTGGAAACGGCAAGATCGACATCAGTAATTATTGACAATTCTTTGTGCCAGTCAACTTTACTTAAACAAGACTGTAACAAAGAATAATCTGCTTTTGTAAAATTATAACGAACTTGTCTTTTATTTCTTATATATTTCATTTTATTTATTTTAATATCTACATATGTCTATAGGGGGATGATGCAAATCGATTTTACTTATTGAAGTTTTGCACTTCAGAATAGAAACCCATCAAAATTAGAGAGAATGATATCAAGAACGCGGTCATTAAAATTTTTAACATGATTTATTTGTTTGAGATCATTTAGCGACATAAAGTCCACTAAGAGGTATCCCAAGTTACAATCATAGTTCGAAGGACTCAAGCCAGGATATACGCTCTCATCGTAGACCCAATCTATGAAACTAAGATTAAAATCACCTAGCATTACAACGTTCTTAAAATTTGAGAGAAACACTTTATTGCAGTTTTCGCTTTCTTCTAGTTTAACATTGACTTTCAAACCGTTGGATTCTCTTGGAGTGAAATCTTGTGGAAACAGCTATATGACAACTCCGCCGCCAATTTTACCTACCAGCATTGTTGAGTTTCGATCTCTGCGATAGACGTTATAGTTGAATTTGAATAATTCACTATCGCAGACACTATCGTCTAACCATGTTTCGGTGCCCACAATCATGTCAAAATCTGTTGTTAATAAAGCCAATCTTATTTCTTTAGTTTTTGTCTTAAGACCTCTAAAATTTTGATAATATATTCTAAAATCAGCCATTATGAAGGTGTTATATTTAGGATGATATAAAATCTTATAGTTTGTCTAACGTCTCATAGGACTTTATCTGTTTCGCTGGCGAATGTTCGTTTTTACGAACAAAAATACGCCCGCTTCGAATTCAAACAAACTCGTAAGATTTTTCCCAGGCTACTTGTCTTGTTCGAGCGTGTAGAGCTTTGTAGTGCGGCGATAAATGTTCTGATATGTACATAAACTGGTGTTTTAGTTCCGGTAAAACCCAAGTGCGTTGTATTTAATTTTTAGTTTGGATTATTTTTATTAAATTTGCTAACTGCTGCTAGAACTTCATCTCTAGACTTGACAGACAAAAGTTTTATTATGATGGCACGCGGTCTGCTGGCAGTATCATTCATCTTTCTTACGCGCGTACAAGAAGCTCCTTCAACGACCTGACTGGGAACCGAGATGACGCTGCACAACTGCTTTGCGATATTATTTAAATTCTCAGTTTTGCCTTCGGGTATACCATTAATTTCAATATTCGTCTCTCTTGCATGCTGTTCGATCAAGTTAAGTCTCTGCGAGAGTTCCTCTACCTTGATTAGAAGAGAATTGTTGCTGTTTGTTAAGAGTTTGACCTTCTCTTCTGATGTTTTAAGTTCGTTTTTCATACGATCGTATTCATCACTCAAGAACTCTATTCCTGTCTTAAGATTTTTTAAAGTATTTAATTCAATTTTTATAGCTTCAAATTCTTTTTTAAGAGCTGATTCAATAACAGTTTTCAGTGATCTGTCTATTGAAGATTGTATTTCCAAACGTATGGTTGACAATAGCGACTCGTCAATATGTCTTGGAGAAGAATCAGTGGAGACAGATGTTTGTAATTTTTTACACTGAGTAATATGATCAACGATGTTGGATTCCGTTTCACCTGGGGAAGAAGAGAATTCACGGCGATTTCGTTGCTGTCCTAACTTAGGAATAATCGGAGTGTTCGTATTGTCACTTTTCTTTTTTTTATTGTGACATTTAGGACACGTCCATTTGTCTTTTCTGTCTTTACTCATTGTAGTAAATAGTTGGAAATTAATATTTGCGCAGTCCAAGTCATACGTATCACTACAAAGATAGCAAGACAAATAATTCTTATTAGTTATTCTTTTAAACATCCGGCGCATGATTTTATTTTTGGGTTCATTTTGGTATCACTGTGGCTATTAATTTATATTTTTTTTATTTGCATCTAATTTTCAATTGAAATATACATAAATGTGAAGATTTATTTTTAATTTATTTTATTACAATTTTTTAGTTATGTTTTTTAATGTAGAGAAAAAAAAATATTATTAATTTATTTATGTAACGTTTTTAACATTTATATTTTTTTTATTGTTTTTTTTTTTTTTTTTTTGGTGGGCAAATCAAATGTTTGGTAGCTTTTCAAAACACTGCAGTGGCAACACTGCGTCAACTTTCTTCTGTTGGCTAGCCTGTTATTTATTGCAGTAATTGTACAAACTTCACTTGTTATGATAATGACTTGTCAATTCTTTTTTTTTTTGAATGAAATACGCTAATAATATAGTTCTGTATTTTCTTACTTAAAACGAAATAATTTCTTCTTTGTTACTTGTGGTGACATGTGATATATGATCTTCCTGATTTGGTTGTGAATTCTTGATCTTATGATTAGTTGTGATTACTACAAGTGAGTTATTGAGAAGTGCACTTAAACACGTCTGTCGTTCTTGAATACCAGAAGTTGAGTTGAGAGTCTTCCTGCAAGGGATGACAAATGGGGGCTTCCACTGAAGTTTAGAATCTAAAGTAATGCCCAAGAATACTGTACTATCAATTACATTAAGTACTTCATTATTCAAAACAAGATAAAAATCTTGTTTATAACCTTTCTTCTAATGATATGTTCACTTATACTAACAAATGACTTCAAAGAGACGAGCACGACCTTCAGTAACAGTGATAAAGCAATTACAATCACAAAATGTTGCCGACGATAAAGCTGTTGTCTCTAGTGGAAAGGCAGGGCAAGCAATAGGCGTCCTATAATGTGGTTCGAGGTACAGTAAACGTTAGAGCGATGCGATGTTAAATCCACCCAACATCAGCTAAAGTGACAGCTCTGGCTACACTAATCGTTTATAGGGGCATTTTTATAGGCTCAAACACTAAAGATAATCTTAAAGACGCAAATAAAAAAAAACTTTTAGACACTAGATTAAAAGAGAACAAAAAATGTCATCTCGATAACTTAACTGTAATAAGCTCAAAGAAAAACTAATTCTAACAAAAACTACTGTGATGAGTATTTAAAAACAAAGTCAAGGTTCTACCGTTCTATTTTGCTTTTCTAATTACCCACTAAATACTAAAACAAAGATTGGGATAAGATATTCTTAATACAAACAAACAGGGTGACAAAAACTATAATTGGGCAGTCAATTTTTCCCGTGAGTAAAGCATACTACGCAGCAAAATAAGCATTAATTGTGTCAAAGGTTTTGTCATGTGGCCTATTTTGATAATGGTCTAGTAAATTTCTATTAAATATGTCTCTGGACGATGGATCCATGGACTGCAAATCTGCTAATGATTTCAAATTACCCACTCGATCTTCGGGGTGCCCTGATTTTATATAAACATCGCTCTTGACTTTTTTTGACGAACAGACTTGTGACATGGGAAACCCTGCCAGACAGTAAATAGCTTCTTAGGCTGATATTTCTGAAAAATTAGATATAGCACGTAGAGCTTCTTTTACACTATGGTATGGGAGTAGGAGTTTTTAATTTTTTTGGCTTCTTTCACTGCCGCTCTTAATAAATTGGACATGCCTTAGTCAGCTTTGTTAATATAATTGACAATGTAAACACAACCGCCAAAGGATGTAGAATAAATAGATTGATAGATTGAGGTAGATAGATTGCACCGAATAGAGTCTCATTAATTAATATTAATATTTTAGATAATTCTAATTTAACTGAAACCCATAAATCTTCACAAGTGCCTTCAAATCATTGGATTCCCTTGGAGTGGAAACTAGTAGAGACAGCAATGATGACATCGCCGTCAGTTTTACCTGCTAGCGATGTAAAATTCCGATCTCTACGATAAACATTGAAGTGATTGTTCAATAGTTCACTATCGCGGACAACCACGTTTCTGTGCCCACAATCATATCATATTCTGTTGTTAACAACGCCAATTTTATCTCTGTAGTTTTTGTTTTAATACCTTTAAAGTTTTGGTAATAAATTCTGAAATCAGCCATTTGTAAAACTGTCATTTAATGTTATGATTAAGGCGTAATTTATAGTTTTAAAGATTATTAAGCGATTCATAAGACTTGATCTGTTTCGCAGGTGATTTGTCATTTTTACGAACAAGGATACGACCGTTTCGAATCCAAACAAATTCATAAGATTTTTCCCCAGGCTACTTGCCTCGCCCGAGCGTGTAGAGCTTTGTAATGCGGAGATAAGTGTTCCGAGACATATACTGGTGCTTTATTACCAGTAAATCCCAAATGCATTGTATTAAATTTTTCAGTGGGATTCCTTTGTTAAATTTGGTTGCTGCTGCTAGAATTTTATCTCTGTAAGGATGAACACACAAGGAACTTTAATTATGACGGAACGCGGTCTGCTAACCGAATCATTCATTTTTCGTACGCGCGTACAAGAAGCTGCTTGTGGCAATGTGTTTAATGTGGGAATCGCGATGGTTTTACATAACTGCTTTGCAATAATATTAAGATTCTCTGATTTGCTTTCAGGTATACCATTGACCTCGATATTTGTCTTCCTTAAATACTCTTCCATCAAGTTAAGTCTCTGTGAAAGGTCTTCCACTTTAGTTTGTAGGGAATGATTGCTATTCGTTAAGCATTTAACCTTCTCTTTTGATGTTTGAAGTTCAGTTTTTATACGATCGTATTCGTCGCTCAAGAACTCTATACCAGTCTTGAGGTCTTTTAACGTATTCAATTCGATCTTTATTGATTCCAATTCTTTTTTTAAAACTGATTCTGTGACAGTTTTTAAAGACCTATCTATTGAGGATTTTATTTCCGATCGTATAGTTCATAATAACGACTCGTCCGTATTATATAGTAACGAATCAGTGGAAACCAATGTTTGTTGCTTTTTGCGCTGGGTCACTTAATCGGCATTGATAGATTTCGTCATCCGGCGAAGAGGACAAATCACGACGATTTCGCTGCTGTCCTGATTTAGAAACAATGGGCGTGATCGTATTATCGCCCTCCTTTTATTATTATGACAGCTTGGACAGATTCATTTTTCTTTCCTGTCTTTATTCATTGTGGTAAATTGTTGAAGGTTTATAGTAGCGCAATCCAAATCATACATTTCACTACAAAGAGAACAAGTTAAGTAATTCCCATTTGTATTTTTTTTTAACCATCAAGCGCATGATTTGATTTTTGAATTCATATTGTAATCATATATTTAATTGGGTATATGGATAATAAGTAGTGATATGCTATTCGCAATCACAAGTAGAACAGTATTTTATTTTAATATTTTATATTGATGTCTAATATTATACCACTAACGCCATCTATCTATTAACGGTGGTAGCACGATGTATCATCCATAATTCCTGTGTTCGTATTTCTTGCGCTGCACACTCGCGCTACTAGCGATATAGGCACAAACTAATTATTACTTATTGCGTGAATGTTTGCAGCATGATGGACTCGTAGTCATGTGAATATATTTATGTGTGCGCTCTTATAAGTATTTGACACACAACGATAATATTACACACACAAAGAGAAAAAAGGCACTGTCTTTTTCACGTTTCAGACGATGAATTAGGAAAATTGCCGAAAAAGGTAATGCGACTATTTTGAAAAGTTTTATATTTCATTTGGTTACCACATAAGTAAAGGACTATTAATTTTGGTCGCATATTTTTTCCCTTTGGACACGAGTTCTTTGAAGTCGCCATTATTATTGTTTGTATTCATTTTGCGGTCTAAAGCATTTAACGTTTTAACTTTGAAAATAGTGTAAAAAATAGAATTTGTAATCTGTGAAAGTTTTTCAGATGTCGTGTGTGTACAGAAAATAAAAAGTGTGTTGAGTTTTTTAAACTATCTTTCAGTGATAATAATTGTGATCGAGGCCAAGTGATTGATTTGCAATTAATATAAACTAAAGGTAAAGTCAATCGTAAATACAATAAAAAACATTTTGATTCATATTAGTCGTACTGAAATATACGCGTGTAGATTTAATTAAAAAGTCTAAAAAATTCTGTATAGTTCCGTACACACAACTAACGATCATTTTTGCTGTAAATATTATTAATTTTGCAATTACCTAAACAACGTGCAGTGAATATTTTTGGTAAGTATGTTTTTAAAATATTCTGCCTACCCTGTCTAAAAACTCTGTGCACGCCACTGATCACAAGGATTTACCCACAACACAAATTAACCATAGGCGTGATGTCGCGACCAAAAGAGCGTAAGCGCCGTGCAAATCGCGTTTAAACAGAACTATACCGTTTAAATACGTTGGTAAATAAAATATAGTTAGAAAAGTCTCTTAACTGTTGTTTTTTCAGTAATAAAGTTATTTTTAGATTTTGAATTACACACTACACTACACTACACACTGTGAAAATATTATAGTCTTCGTGCACTATACGATTAGTTATAAAAACTTGGACACACAACAGAAAAAAATTGATTTTATTCGACGCAAGCTCGCACACTTTTAAACACAAACTATATAAATAGGCAGTCTATATTAGCTCGCTGTAATTGGAATTATTTTTTTTTCAAAATGTATTAATCATGATGTCTTTCGGGTGTTAAGTTATCTTTGGGGTTCTGGTTACTAGTTTATTCATAAATATTAATATATTTCTGAGAGTGAAGACAAGCAATCTATCCTAGAGAGAGAGAGGGTGCGTACTGCCGATATATAATAATAACTAACTGATCAACGAGCTACCATAGACAAAATACAGTATTATTTACTTTTATGATATATTCCTAACATCCCCCTTTTTCACTCTCAATTATTGACCGATACTTTTAACTTTAATAAACTTCACGGATAGCACTATTAAACTTAGACTTAACAACGATGCTAAGTTTATTTAATGTTTACTGCACGACGTTATATGAAATACTGATTTTACTTTTTAAAATTATTTTCCATTACGATTTACTAAACAAAGGCGTTCTATTGTAAGGGATTAGCAGAACTATTTCAAAAGATTTTATTGCTCAAAAATTCTCACGACATCGACGAGCTATTTTTTCTGCACTGTTTTATTACTTTGTTTTGCAGAAAGTTACCAGAATAAGACAAAAGAAATTGAATACAAAAAATCTCAGAGACGCACCGACATTAAAGCAATTATAACAAATATTTTTTTATAAAACATTAAAGTTATTTCTTTAAATATTCCTTTTACAAAAAGATATACTATTTGCACAATATTAAGTTTTTCTTGTCTTATACATTTAATATGACTACTATTATTGAACATTTAACATTTTTTTTATTAAAGACACATTTTTACTTGACAATTTTCAAATATAATCATTATGATACTTTTTAGACAAGACAAATGATTTTGAGAAACTTAACCTACGACCCTTTCAATACTAATCAACAACAAGATATTTAAAACACATAATGATTCATCAATCAGCGGAAAATTACTAACTAGACCTAAAACTAACAAAGCATAATCTTTTGCTTTTTATATAATATTTATCTTTTATTCATTTTTTTTTTTTTTTTTTTTTTTTTTTATTTATAAGTATTTATTTTTAATGAATATCTATCTCTTTTTATATATTACTATTATTATCTTTTCTTTTCTTTTTTTTTTTTTAACTGTTACTATAACTAAATATACAGAATATTTTATTTTTGACATGATATGACAAATAATATGAAAGATAAAAATTATAAAACTTTTTATATGAACTTTGGACTCCTTTAAAAATTATTATTATTGTCTCTGAGTATGCTTATTTTCAAAGTAACAATATTTTAATTATATTTTTAAAAATTCTCCATTAAGACTTATATTTTTCATATTTTGAAACAATTATTAAACACAACACTATTTGACAATTGTTAATATTTTAGAGTTCAATTTCAGAATGAATTTATGACAAACTTTCATTTAGTTTGAGAAATAATAAACTTTATATTGAGTAATAAAATTATAAATTGTTGACTTAAATTGTGAATGAGACTTTTATTTTTAACTATTTTACTTTAAGATAATTTTTAAATATTTTTAACAAATATTATATTATTTTAAAACTTTCTTTTTTTTTTAGAAATCATTTATAACATTAGACTTTCTGCGTTATCAAATTGACAACTATTATTATTTTGCTTTTCTATTGAATTTAATGATGTTACATTTAAATCTTCGTCATTATTAATTATTTTTATATTATTATTCTTTTTATGAAAACAAAACTTATAAAAATGTCCATACTTGTTACAATATCTGCATCTCACATTGGAAGCTGGGCACTTATAACGATGGATTTGACCACACCGTTGACAGGAACTCCTTGAAGGCGACCTCTTGTCAAACCTCCTCCTCGAGGATTCTTCATTTAATCCCGAGTATTGTTGTTGATCCATGATCTGACTGGGGGACCGCGTTCTTTCATGATAACGCGTCCGACTAGAGTCCCAAGATTCTTTTGAAACATTGTGCCTTTTAATTCTTTGAACATTTCCTATGGACGACGATTCACTATTTGCGGTTTTATCAATATTTTCACTATTACTTTTAGCTATAACTATTATTTTTGCTAAATCAACCGCTTTTTCTAATGTAATATCAGGTTCTAATAGTAACCTTTGACGAATATTTGAATGACTAAAATTCATGTTTGCTATGAACATATCACGCACTAAAGATTGTCTCACTTCACCAAATTCACAATTAAGACTTAAGTTTTCCAAATTAGTAATAAAGTCGTTGACACTTTCACCGTCTTTTTGTTTGCATGTAAAAAACGAATGTCTAGTCATAGTTAAATTTTTACGCGGTTCAAAATAATTATTAAATTTTTTTATTAAATCCGACAAACTTATATCACTTATTTCAGTATCAGAGTTAAATATTTCTATACACTTTTCACCCATGGCGTGTAGCATTATCGCAACTTTACGTTTTTCAGTTTCTTTATGTAAGTCCGCTGCTAATAAATATAATTTAAATTGTTGTAGCCACGTTTTCCATTGAATATTATCATTTTTAGAGTTTAAATAAAGTTTTGGAACTGACATTGACGATAAAAAGTTTGAGTTTTCACCGGCCATTTTGACGTTTCACTGTTTACAAACAACAAAGTTTTTAATTTTTTATAATTTAATGAAAATTGGCTCTTCACCACTTTTAAAATTTTCTATAACAACACGCACTTCTGACACCATGTTAAGTTATCTCTGGGGTTCTGGTAACTAGTTTATTCATAATTATTAATATATTTCTAAGAGTAAAGACGAGCAATCTATCCTAGAGCGAGAGAGGGTGCGTACTGCCGATATATAATAATAACTAACTGATCAACGAGCTACCATAGACAAAATACAGTATTATTTACTTTTATGATATATTCCTAACATCCCCCTTTTTCACTCTCAATTATTGACCGATACTTTTAACTTTAATAAACTTCACGGATAGCACTATTAAACTTAGACTTAACAACGATGCTAAGTTTATTTAATGTTTACTGCACGACGTTATATGAAATACTGATTTTACTTTTTAAAATTATTTTCCATTACGATTTACTAAACAAAGGCGTTCTATTGTAAGGGATTAGCAGAACTATTTCAAAAGATTTTATTGCTCAAAAATTCTCACGACATCGACGAGCTATTTTTTCTGCACTGTTTTATTACTTTGTTTTGCAGAAAGTTACCAGAATAAGACAAAAGAAATTGAATACAAAAAATCTCAGAGACGCACCGACATTAAAGCAATTATAACAAATATTTTTTTATAAAACATTAAAGTTATTTCTTTAAATATTCCTTTTACAAAAAGATATACTATTTGCACAATATTAAGTTTTTCTTGTCTTATACATTTAATATGACTACTATTATTGAACATTTAACATTTTTTTTATTAAAGACACATTTTTACTTGACAATTTTCAAATATAATCATTATGATACTTTTTAGACAAGACAAATGATTTTGAGAAACTTAACCTACGACCCTTTCAATACTAATCAACAACAAGATATTTAAAACACATAATGATTCATCAATCAGCGGAAAATTACTAACTAGACCTAAAACTAACAAAGCATAATCTTTTGCTTTTTATATAATATTTATCTTTTATTCATTTTTTTTTTTTTTTTTTTTTTTTTTATTTATAAGTATTTATTTTTAATGAATATCTATCTCTTTTTATATATTACTATTATTATCTTTTCTTTTCTTTTTTTTTTTTAACTGTTACTATAACTAAATATACAGAATATTTTATTTTTGACATGATATGACAAATAATATGAAAGATAAAAATTATAAAACTTTTTATATGAACTTTGGACTCCTTTAAAAATTATTATTATTGTCTCTGAGTATGCTTATTTTCAAAGTAACAATATTTTAATTATATTTTTAAAAATTCTCCATTAAGACTTATATTTTTCATATTTTGAAACAATTATTAAACACAACACTATTTGACAATTGTTAATATTTTAGAGTTCAATTTCAGAATGAATTTATGACAAACTTTCATTTAGTTTGAGAAATAATAAACTTTATATTGAGTAATAAAATTATAAATTGTTGACTTAAATTGTGAATGAGACTTTTATTTTTAACTATTTTACTTTAAGATAATTTTTAAATATTTTTAACAAATATTATATTATTTTAAAACTTTCTTTTTTTTTTAGAAATCATTTATAACATTAGACTTTCTGCGTTATCAAATTGACAACTATTATTATTTTGCTTTTCTATTGAATTTAATGATGTTACATTTAAATCTTCGTCATTATTAATTATTTTTATATTATTATTCTTTTTATGAAAACAAAACTTATAAAAATGTCCATACTTGTTACAATATCTGCATCTCACATTGGAAGCTGGGCACTTATAACGATGGATTTGACCACACCGTTGACAGGAACTCCTTGAAGGCGACCTCTTGTCAAACCTCCTCCTCGAGGATTCTTCATTTAATCCCGAGTATTGTTGTTGATCCATGATCTGACTGGGGGACCGCGTTCTTTCATGATAACGCGTCCGACTAGAGTCCCAAGATTCTTTTGAAACATTGTGCCTTTTAATTCTTTGAACATTTCCTATGGACGACGATTCACTATTTGCGGTTTTATCAATATTTTCACTATTACTTTTAGCTATAACTATTATTTTTGCTAAATCAACCGCTTTTTCTAATGTAATATCAGGTTCTAATAGTAACCTTTGACGAATATTTGAATGACTAAAATTCATGTTTGCTATGAACATATCACGCACTAAAGATTGTCTCACTTCACCAAATTCACAATTAAGACTTAAGTTTTCCAAATTAGTAATAAAGTCGTTGACACTTTCACCGTCTTTTTGTTTGCATGTAAAAAACGAATGTCTAGTCATAGTTAAATTTTTACGCGGTTCAAAATAATTATTAAATTTTTTTATTAAATCCGACAAACTTATATCACTTATTTCAGTATCAGAGTTAAATATTTCTATACACTTTTCACCCATGGCGTGTAGCATTATCGCAACTTTACGTTTTTCAGTTTCTTTATGTAAGTCCGCTGCTAATAAATATAATTTAAATTGTTGTAGCCACGTTTTCCATTGAATATTATCATTTTTAGAGTTTAAATAAAGTTTTGGAACTGACATTGACGATAAAAAGTTTGAGTTTTCACCGGCCATTTTGACGTTTCACTGTTTACAAACAACAAAGTTTTTAATTTTTTATAATTTAATGAAAATTGGCTCTTCACCACTTTTAAAATTTTCTATAACAACACGCACTTCTGACACCATGTTAAGTTATCTCTGGGGTTCTGGTAACTAGTTTATTCATAATTATTAATATATTTCTAAGAGTAAAGACGAGCAATCTATCCTAGAGCGAGAGAGGGTGCGTACTGCCGATATATAATAATAACTAACTGATCAACGAGCTACCATAGACAAAATACAGTATTATTTACTTTTATGATATATTCCTAACATCGGGATTCTCTGTAGGTATCATTTGCGCCGTTTTAGCGTTGATCTAACTGCCAATATGTATTGATCGATATTCAATTTAATCGACGCTAAGTTCACAACAAATGTTAAATTTGGTAGAACGTTTACCAAGTCATCTTTTAGTTTTTTTGGCACTTTTTTCCATTTTTTGAGCCTTAAATTATCTTCTTCTAAAGATGTTAGAAGACGTGTCTCATCCATTGGGAAAAAAGGTATTCCAAATATACAAGGACGACTTGGCTTCGGATGACAAGATTGTGTGTGTTTGTACCCTACTACTTAAAATATATATTACTAAGTATTATTTTGAATTCATTGTGTTTGGGCGAGCGAGCTATGGACATGTTGCAAATGAACAGTCCCTTCAGACACTGCTTGCCCGCATTGACTAGTTTGCGACCTGCTCCCGCGCGTCCCGACACACCTGGCGTAAATCATGTCTATCGGAGCGTAATAGCAAATAAACTAAGTAACCATATTTATGCATTTTTACATATTATTTTTTTTGTATAGATTGTTACTGCTGTCAGTACTGCACTAATATAAATAATAAATAAGTCGCACTTTTCCCGAGTATGGAATATTTTTTGATTCCTCGAGAAATACATCCTCTTTGTCAACTAATTTAGTTGCCGATATTGTCATGATTAATGCGAAGACGCTAAACTGGCGAATCATGGCTGGTAGTGTTTTTCCTCTTCCAAGGTGCTGGAGAATTTTTCACGCCACTAAGGATACTATATCATAGTTTTTACTTACTTAAAGGAAGTCATTCGAACGTCATTGACAGTTAACTCGTTAGGCTTATATTCATTAAATTAAAATAGTAAAACCACTTAATTTTTTATGAAAAGTATATTAAAATATTATACAAATAGTGAATACAAACTTACAGTGTTATTGTTGTTTAAAACTAAGTGACAAAGTGAAATAAAGACAAAAACTTATTCTAGTGTTAGTTCACAATATACTGGTTACCCTCTGACAATAAAACTAAATAAAATATCTGTTTACAGTGTTTAGAATATAAAAATCTGAATAAAACTTGAACTATAGAAAGTTAAATCAAAGTGGACATGTAAAAAGAAGCAGTTTACATAATTAAAAATGAATTAAATATTTTTACAAATACATATAGCTTTTAGGTGCCATCTAGCATCCATTCTCATAATTGCTTAGTTATTGTCTATCAGTGCGCGGCGCAATGACGAAAAAGTGTAATCATTGCGGTAAATACCTTGCAACGCTAGATGGCGTCAAGTGTACCAAATGCAACTTATTATTTCATCGCATATGCGTTAATATAAAGTCTGGGGACCCTGTTATAAAGAAGTTCATATGTTGCAACTGTAAAGTGGGCAGTAAACGAACAAATATTGCGAGTATAAGCAACAATCCTTCCTCTATTTCTGATGTAGAAAATGTGGAGGAAAATTTTGCAGATGCCGACGAAAATAATGCTGAGAAGTCCCTAGCTCACGAAATCAAACTTTTACGTTTGGAATTTACATCAGTAACAAGAGAGCTATCACGACTTAGTTCGACCATATCCGAATTTTATAAAAGGGTTGACAACGTTGAGCAGCGGTTAGATAATCTGGAAAAGGTAAGCAATGAGCGACACATGGAAACAAATGGTTCTGATAAAAATATGGCTGAAACAATCGACCAACTGCGCATCGAGTTGAATGAGCGTGAACAAGAAAACTTGTTGAACGACGTCGAGATCTCAGGATTGAAGGAGAAAAACGGTGAAAATGCCACCAATATTGTGCTTCTACTCGCAAAAAAAATCGGAGCGCCTTTGGAGGAGCATGATATTGTCAGTGCTGAGCGCTCGGGTCCGCGTCGTATAACAGCTGACCACAATGGGCAAGCCCGTCCGCGGCCGATTGTCGTGCGTCTCGCTCGACGCGCCGTCCGCGACAACATGCTACGCGCAGCACGGGTGCGCGGCGGCTGTGATTCATCGGGCATCATCGAGTCGGAGCCTAAGCGGTTTTATGTGAACGAGCGACTCACACAAATGAATCGCCGTATATTTTATAAAACTCGCGAGTTAGGTCGCCTCGAGGGCTGGAGATTCATTTGGACTCGAGGCGGTCGTATATATGCGCAACGCAACGGAGAATCAGAAATTCGCCGTATACGCACGTTGAATGACACAACTAAGTTTTTTGGAAAAAGTATTATTTGAAATACAATGAATATAAGATAAGTTTGTTAAATTTAATTAAAGATCACTTTTACTTACATAAAATAAGCACTTGTAATAGGTCTAAAATAATGTTCTGTGGTTCTTTGAAATCTATTTTTTTGTTATATTTTTTGTAGACAGCAGAGTGACGCATATGGCAAGTAATTATAATTGTAGTTATTTATAATTAAACTTTTTGTATGCAAGTTGGATGGGTATAATAATTATAAGAATCGGATAGTACGTTATACGTATTTGTTATGTGTGTATTTATATATTTTGTGTATATATTATGTAAAATGACTAAGTCAAAGAAATTACGAATTGGTTTTTTAAATGCCGGCTCACTTGGTACTGGTCACGATGAGTTTTTATATGCCATGGATTGCCATAACGTCGACATAATGGGCATAAATGAAACATGGCTACGACAGGGCGAAGAAGCCCGTGCGCCTAGAGTACCAGGATACTCTCTACGTCACATTCCTCGACCTGTGGAGATGCGTACTCGCGGCGGTGGCGTTGGTTTTTATATAAGACATGGTATCTCGGCTCGTATAATTAAAAATCCAGAAACTATAATAATTGAACAGATGTGGCTGAGTGTTAACCGACACATATGGGTCTTTACCATACCATGATCACTTGGTATTGTTAGGCGATTTTAACATAAATTTTATGGATACAAGCAACTTAAATACACACATGCTTAAAGATTTTCTCACATACACAAACATGAGGCAATATGTTTGCGAACACACACATTTCACCAGTCATAGCGAAACTCTTCTCGATCTCATCTGCTCCGACACAAGCATCGATCGTGTGTGGGTAGACTATGTGTGCACATTAAGCGATTATGCATTTTTATCGTTCGAATCAAATATTGTCAAGGATAAGACCATATCAAAAAAAAAATACTGTAGGCCAATAGATGATATTAATATAGACCTATTAAAATATTATTTAACCAAACTTATAAACTGAGAACTTGTAATATCAGATGAAGACATTGATAGAACTGTTGCAGCCTTTAATGAGAGTATATTGTGGGTTTTCGACACTCTGAGTCCAATAAAACTGCGATACATTAAGGATACTCAACACCCGTGGGTTACCTATAATATTAAATTAATGATGAAGAGGAGGAATGAAGCTCATATTAGATCTCGTGGGACTAAGCTAGATGTTCACGTTAACTATTATAAACAGCTTGAAAAGTCGGTGGAATTAGCTCTAAACACAGAAAAAACTGTTTATTTTAGTCTTTTTATAAATAATGATTACAAAAATTCAAAGTATCTATGGACACATATTAAGCGTCATGTAAATTTTAAAAACAAAAAGGACAAAGTGTTGCCTATTAGTTTTAATGAGCCCGACAAAATTAATGATTATTTTCTCAACCTACCTGGTAGATCTCGAGCTTCCCCCGCAGATATATTGTTTTTTGAAACTCAACAAGTTACTAAGGCTAGATTTACTCTCAATACCGTCGATTATGTAGTAGTCACTAAAATCATACGTAGTATAAAATCAAATGCTGTTGGTCATATTGCCCTACACGGAAAAAATAATAACTAGTATAATAAACATGTCCATTAAGAACAGTATATTCCCTACAATATGGCAGAAAGCTTTAATTAAGCCCATCCCTAAAAATGATATTCCTTCAGAGCTTAAAGATCTTCGACCGATTAGCATTTTACCTTGCTTGTCCAAAGTACTAGAAAGAATAGTATACAATCAGCTCTCTGATTATCTCGAGACGAATGGTATTTTACCTACAAATCAATCAGGCTTTCGTAAAAATCGCGGTACCACAACGGCACTGATTGATGTAGTTGATGAGATACTAAATGCACAAGATGTAGGACAAGGCACAATACTGGTTCTATTGGATTATTCTAGGGCTTTTGATACCATTAATATTCCTCTTTTATTAGCCAAATTACACTACTACGGACTAAGCCAAGAAGCGATACAATGGTTTTCTAGTTATTTGGGTAGTAGAACACTAACCGTAGAAATAAAAAACGAAGATGGTACTATTAAATCATCGCAATGTAGACAAGTAGTTCGGGGTGTTCCGCAAGGATCGATACTAGGTCCTCTCTTGTTTATCTTGTTTTGCGCTGACGTCGTTAAAGTGATAAAAAATTGCCGCTACCACATGTACGCTGACGACATTCAAATGTACATCTATCTCGTTTCCTCCAAAAGAAACACAGACAGCTGTAGATAAACTTAACGACGATTTAAAAAATATAGCAGATTGGTCAGAAAAAAATTGTTTGGCTTTAAATCCACATAAGACTAAATATTTGATACTAGGCACGACGCACCAAATACAACGTATCTCTATGCAACTACCTATAATAAAAATTCAAAATGATACGATCGAGAGAGTTACAGAAGCACGGAACCTTGGTGTACTTATGGACGAAGGCCTTAGGTTCGAAAAACATATTTACAATGTAGTTAGGAACTGCTTTTATCGTCTAAAGGTTTTGTACAAAATAAGAACATTTTTAAAAGTAGATGTACGAATCCGTGTATGCGAATCATTAGTGCTATCTAAATTAAATTATGCAGATGTGGTGGTGGGCCCAAGACTTTTACAACGCACAAAGAATCTCATACAAAAAGTGCAAAATGCTTGTGCACGATATTGTTTCGATATACCACCACGTACACACGTAACACCATTTTTAATAACGCAGGAATTATGAAAATGGAATACCGTATGCAACTGCATTTTATGACACTTTTGTTCGGAATAATAAAATTTAAACTTCCACCATACTTTTACCACAAGCTTCGTTGGGCGCGCGATACGAACACTAAGTATACAACTAGAGCGACAGCATATTTACTTCTTATGCCCTCCCATAGAACTGCTGACTTTCGTGGTAGTTTTAGATATGCTGCTACCAAGTGCTGGAACAACCTTCCACCGCCATTACGGGACCTAAATACAATTCGTACTTTTAAAATAAAGTACAAAAAAATGCTTCTTGACGTACAGAAACAATCATAACATTCTTATTTATATTTTATTAAATAACAATACCTAATTAATATAATTTTAAAGATAATTAATGAAGCATACAATAGACACACATTTCTAACATTAGGCACAAGGTTATTATATAATATCCACTTACCCGTTGGTTTATGGCCCAATTGCAAGATGGAGTACTATTCAGACTTGGCTTTGCCGTTTCTCTTTACCGATACGGCTAAAATATGCAGTTTGGGGGTGTAGTTTCTTATCATTTTACCATATACATATTTTTTTTTTATTTGTTTAATATAAATATAGTAATTTCTTCATTTAATGTACGCAAAATCCGGATGTATAATGGTTTTTTTTTCCCACG
Organism: Hypolimnas misippus; assembly: GCA_037950945.1. NCBI lineage: Eukaryota > Metazoa > Arthropoda > Insecta > Lepidoptera > Nymphalidae > Hypolimnas > Hypolimnas misippus. Next base: position 5,960,073 of record JBBEEQ010000007.1, read on the forward strand.
CCGTGACTTACATACGGCCTCTGTAATAAATATGGAGACTATGATGAATGGAAGTTATTAAATTATTATTACTGTGTAATCCTCAAAAACGAAAAAAAAAAGCAAGAAATTGTAAACTGATACTTACGTAAAATTATTTAACATTTTATCGATTTAACTTTTACTAAAACATTATGTATCAATACTACAATACAATATTTAACGTACTATTTTAAAATATAAATATGTTTTCAATTTTTGAAATATAATCCAGTGGCGCGACGCGTCCAACCTCCGCCGCCGCCGCGAGGCGCCTGAGTGCATAACTAGTCTCGTCTCTTTTTTTTTTTTTTACTTTCTTTACTTTATTTATATTGCTGTCTTATTTTCTAAGAAATTATAGTTGTTATACAAATACTTATGGGTATGGTAATACTTATGGTTATGCAATATAAAAGATATCTGCTGATTACTGTTTCTTTCAACTAATTTTACTTTTTTTTGTTTTATAATTATAATATAAAAATAGGTTTTGTATTTATTTTCTTTCTTTTTTTACGAATATAATTAACATTTTAATGAATTTGTAATATAACATGTTAAATTTTACATCATATAATAGCTGTCAATGTCGTTCATATGACTTAACAAATAAGGTGGTCACTGAAAATCAGTGCTGTGGTCTCCAGGAGTCTCATAAACGATTAATAGATTATAATTTTAAAAATAATTTGCTTTCTTATTTATTTATTTATTTATTTATTTATTTATTTATTTTTTAGGGTTCCGTACCTTAAAAGGAAAAACGGAACCCTTATAGGATCACTTTGTTGTCCGTCTGTCTGTCCGTCTGTCTGTCTGTCTGTCTGTCTGTCTGTCGGGATGTCAACCCTTTTTTCTCAGAAATGCATAGACGTATCATGTTGAAATTAATATCATATACTCAAGTCTACGATGACATGCGGCCGTGAAAATATTAAAGTTCTAAGTCAACGCAATCAAAAGATAATGGAAAATATGTCGTATATTTTGACCATTTTAGCGTTTTCGCAAGGGAATCAAAACCTATAGGGTACTTCCCATTGACCTAGCACGATGAAATTTGGCAAGAAGTAAGATCTTATGGTACAAATAAAGGAATAAATCTGAAAACTGTAAATTTTTGTATTTATGTTTGTCTGTTCGTAAGTTTGTCTTTCAACCTTTTTCTCAGAAACGTGTGAAGGTAACAAATTTTTATCAACGTCAAGTACTCAGAGTTGTAATTACTAAGAGCTATGAAAAAATCAAACTTCTAAGTTAACGCAATCAAAAGATACGGTCATTTATATCACATATTTTAAATATGATAGCGTTTTTAACGTTTTCGCAAGGGAATCAAAACCTATAGGGTACTTCCCATTGACCAAGCATTATGAAATTTGGCCAGGAGCAAGGTCCTTTAGTATACATAAAGGAAAAAATCCGAAAACTGTAAATTTCTGTTTGTGTGTCTGTCAGTCTGTACGTCTGTCTTTCAACCTTTTTCTCAGGAACGCGTAAATGTATCAAGTTGTAAATTGATCAAGCGGAAAATATATTAATCTTAGAATTGAAATTATATGTACTTGTAACAAATTAACATAGAAGTTGACCATGGTCAAAAAAACAATTTTACAAACACTGAGAAGAAATTTGTATCAATACGAAAACATTAAAAAGCAGCAAACCTTTATAAACAACGCAATGCAATCTATATATCGCAGCTAACAAAATGATAGCGCGATGCAGCGTACAGCTAATGCCATCTATTACAACATTATGACATTAACTGTTATATAATTCTGCTCGATTAATAAAAATTTTTATTTTAATTATTATTTAAACGCGCTAAAAATTATAAAATAAACTTTTCATTTAAAAGTTTTATCGTCGATTTATAACGTCATTACGTAATTAACATTCAATATAAGAGCTTCACGCGATTTGATTTAAGTACTCGTATTGACTTAGTACGAAAATTTTAAAATTAAATTCAAACAGATCGAGTTATTTAATTTACTTATTTATCTACACATATAAGTCTTCTGGTTATTAGTAATATAATTAGTTATTTATAAATAAACAATTAGTTTTGTTCGAATTAAGGACTAATTATTTTCGTCTTGGCAACACTAATATATATTTCGATATTTTGATTGATAATGTAAATCTAAATATTTTACGAACGTAGTGCAGGGGTAGTGGAGTGTAGTAGAATATAAATAAAAATAAAACGAGAATAAAATATAATATAATTATGTTGTTAATGTCAAAGTCAACAAGTTAGTTCATTGAAATTGTCAAGAGATGGCGCTAGGTGTATCCTGAATCGCGCTATAACTTTTTTTTTTGAAAGTATAAGGTGTATTAGTACTTAAAATAAAATTTTATGTTTCCATGGATTGCATCTATGATCGTGTTTTAAATTAAAGTGCTCCTAAGTAGTTTCAAAATAGTTTTTGGGACTTGATCCATATTTACATAATATTTGATTATATTTAAGCGACTTCTAAAAAGGAGTGTTTTCAATTCGACCTTGTATTTAATTTTTTTTATGTTTGTTCGCCGATTACGCCGCCATTTGGGTACCGATTTTCAATTTTTTTTTTTGTTTGAAAAGGTATACTTCCAAGGTGGTCCCATTGTCTTCAGGTCAGGATCAGATGATGGGATCCTGGAGAAATTGAGGGAACTCCTCAAATATTATAGGCAAGCGTATACCGATTTAGGTATTTTTGATAGTAACTTATGTTGGAACTGATGATGAAGACCACAAATGGCGTAGATAGGTTAGCCTTATATAGATTTCTATAAGTTTGTACGGAACCCTCGGTGCGCGAGTCCTACTCGCACTTGACCAGTTATTTTCGATTGTGAGACTCCTAAGACAGCAGCGAAGCTGAGTGACCTCCTATTTGTGGCGTCATACTGCTGTTTAGGCAATAATTTTGTTTTGTTCGCTTTATTATCTTTTTCTTTTTGCTTTATATGTTTACTATTAAGTTCTTTTTTTTATTGTATTTTTTATATTTTGTTTTCTATTGTCTAGCAGTTATGAAATGCTGCAAATAAAGCTTATTCTTATTCTTAACTTCAATAGAGAAGATGGTTGGAGACTTTCGAACACCTGGGATCCACTTATTAAAAATTTTAAATCCCAAGTCCAACAAACTGCCAGACCAAAAGATACAGTTAGTGCCTTCTGCGTGCAACCGGAACGTTATTCAAGATACCATCTAAGAAACCGTTGGCGGTAGTTGTAATAATATTTTTTAAAATCTCAAATAGACAAATGTCACCTTAGTCTACCCGTGACCACGAACGCTGCAAAGTGCTCGAAACGTCGGGATGATAAAAATAATTAATATACGCGATTTAAATCCGTTTAAAATAGTTTTATTTCAATGAATAATAATCGCGAAAATCTAAGACAACGATATGACAACCCATGACAGCCAGACTTAAGAAAAAATAGACGATGCCCGTAACTGACAAAAAATATATAGAATCCTTTCAAAAATGTAAGGAACTCCTTATTAATGCACCAATCCTTCAATATCCCGATCCTAGTAAACCTTATATTCTCACTACTGATGATTCAGATTTTGCGTTAGGAGCCATTTTATCACAAGGTCCAATTGGTAGCGACAAACCTATTGCTTATGCAAGTCGTACATTAATTAATGCTGAAACTCGTTACAGCACTACTGAAAAAGAGCTTTTGGCTATAGTTTGGGCCGTCAAATACTTCCGCCCTTACTTGTATGGTAGAAAATTTAAAATAGTCACAGACCATAAGCCCCTCGCATGGTTAAACTCAACTTTTTTTTGCGGGTAGGAGTGTTACAAATAAGTCACAAAAATTGCTCTCTGTAAGTTTTCGTTTATTTTATTATAATATATTTGGGTAATGTACCTGTGATACTTCTTAACCTGCCAGCAACTACACTATATCATTATCAAGAACATTTTATTAACACCTCATCGTCACAATGGAAACAATAAAAAACACTTTGGCTGATCTCACTGAGCACTTCAATACAAGAATGACTGAGTTCCAAAAAGAACTAAAAACATCTATACCTGCTACCAGTCCTACATCGAACATCAATGCTCAATTTAATTCTTTTCGGCTTTTTGTTATGACTGCACTAGAAAACTTGCAACTGCAAGTGGAGTTTCTATCTAGGCAGTATGATGAAATTGAGATGCGATCACGGAGGAAAATGCTTCTTATTCATGGTGTTCCTGAGGCCAAAAAAGAGATTTCTTCTTCATGTGTCTCCACCATAATAGACCAACATCTTAAAATTCCGGACATAACAGTTGACTCTATTACTCGCTGTTATCGCCTGGGACGTCCTGATGTAAATAAGCCGCGTGCCATTGTCGTGAAGTTCTGTAATATCTCGATCAGAGACAAAATATGGTACGCTAAGAAAACATTAAAAGGCACAGGAATTACTTTGTCAGAGTTTCTGACGAAAAACCGTCACGAAGTATTCCTAGCAGCTCGACGACGTTTTGGTGTCACCAAATGTTGGACAAAGGAAGGCACCATCGTCGTTTGCAGTGATGGTGCAAAACACCGAGTAAGCACGAAGTCGGAACTAAATGCCATTGCTAGTTCATCGGATGCGCCGGCGCCTTCCACTGCCACAGTTGCTGCCGAAACGGTAAAGGATACCAAAATGTCAGGCGTAAGACCGAAGAGAATTGTAAAAAAATGATTTACTTTTATATTTCATTATTTCTCCATTTATAGCTTTATCATTTAATGTTTATTTCGGTCTACCTTACATTAAATGCTTTTTTTTTAGTAAACTTGATCTAAATACTTAGTTTAACTTATAATTTTTGTCTACCTTTGTTTATTGTTTTCTTAAAAACTAAAAAATTAAGTCATCATTTGTTAGATACACAGTTGTCATTTTTGACATTTGGCGTTTTGATATTGCTTGGACGTTTAATTTTTGAACGATAGATGCCTAGTATATTTAGTTGGTTATTTATTTTTTTCTTTTATTACTGATATAACTATATATTTTAATAATATTTTCGCATATTAAATGTAGTATAGTGCTTTTTTTTGTATATGTATATTTTTTTTCCTTTGTGAATTTATGACAGACTATTTATTTTGTAAATTATTGTTGTCTTGGTATAATTATATTTAGTCATTTCAATGTAATTCTTAGGTGTTAACATAACTATTTTCTTATTAATATTTTGTTTGTTTGTTCTTTTCATACTATAAGAAATTACTTCCATACTGCTGGCGGGTTACAAAGTTATTTTATCGCATCTTATTGTTTTGAAATAATATAATATAATATAATATAATATAATATAATATAATATAATATAATATAATATAATATAATATAATATAATATAATATAATATAATATAATATAATATAATATAATATAATATAATATAATATAATATAATATAATATAATATAATATAATATAATGTCATCTAAAAGTAATAGTAGTTCATTAAGTGATGAATTTATGTCTTTCTCGTCAAACGATGATTTAAGTGAGGATAGTTTCCACAGTACATCTTTCTTTCCACTGAACGTAACTCTCAACTCTTGCTTCTCAGATTCAATGAAAAATTTTAATATAGTTCATATAAATGCCCAAAGTATTCCGGCTCATTATACCGATATGCTTGCGTCTTTCGAATCCCGTAATATTCACGCCATTTTAGTTTCTGAATCTTGGCTTAAACCATGTCTTCCCTCTACTTCTTACTCATTGCCAGGCTTTCAACTTATCCGTAATGATCGTATTGGTAAGGGAGGTGGCGGAGTAGCGATTTATCTAAGATCATATATTCCTTTTACCATAGTGAGTTCCTCTCCTCAGCCTCCTTCTGCTGATACGATTGAACATCTCTTAGTTGAAGTCACTTTATCCAATTCTAAAATCCTTCTAGGTGTGTTTTATAGCCCTTCTTGCCATAATGATTATTTCGTTTCTTTTGAAAATATCTTAGACAAGTTTATACCAATATATGATCATTCTATTCTTATGGGTGACTTCAATACATGCTTGCTAAAAGATGATACGCGCTGTAAGAGATTAACGTCTGTAGTGGATGCTTTTAACTTGCACATCTTGCCTCTGGCTGCCACGCACAACCTACCTGGCTACACTCCTTCTCTCCTAGACCTTATGATGGTTACTGCTCCAACTTCTGTTTCTAAATATAGCCAGTGTGCGGCAGATGCATTTTCTTACCACGATTTAATTTACCTTTCTTATAAATTACGTCCCCCTAAAGCTAAATCAAGGACACTTCTGCAGCGTAGTTTTAGAAAGATGGATTTAGACCGCCTTCGAGAGGATGCCCAAGCGATTGAGTGGTCGGCTGTTACTCTACCTCACTCAATTGATAATAAGGTTGAAGTATTCAATTCTTTAATCACACAGTTGTATGATGTCCATGCGCCTTTTAAGCTTATTAAATTAAAACATTTACCCGCACCTTGGCTTACTGAAGACTTAAAACAGCTGATCGCAAAGAAGCACCAAGCCAAAAGCAATTTTAAGTTTAAAAATTCAGAGCTAAATAAAGAAAAATATTATAAGATACGTAATCGCTGCATACATTGTGTAGGGATGCACAACGACGCCATATCTATACATCAGTCGAAAACGGCGACCCAGCTAAAGTTTGGAAATTTCTTGAATCACTTGGGGTTGGCAAGCCATGTAATAATCCTACTTCTAGTAATTTAGATATTGAACTCCTTAATAAACATTTTTCATCATCTAATTCAATAGATGACACTGAGAAAAATCTCACTCTAAACTTTCTTTCATCGTTGCCAATACCTGATTTTTCAACCGTTTACTTTCTGCCCACTCACGGAGTGTGATGTTAAAAAGAACATACTTTCAATCTCATCTAATTCAGTTGGTTCTGACAACATTAGCCGTAACATGATTTTACCTATACTTGATATTATTTTACCCATATTAACCTACATCCTAAATGAATCCATTGCAACTGGCCAATTTCCTAAAGCATGGAAAAGTGCGCAAATAATCCCTATTCCTAAAAAACCTAATCCTACCAGTTTTTCTGACTATCGCCCAATTTCTATTCTTCCATTTCTCTCTAAAGTCCTAGAAAAATTGGTCTATCACCAAATAAACACCTTCCTTATCAAACATTCCCTCCTTAATCCTTTTCAATCTGGCTTTCGTCCTGGTCATAGTACGGTTAGTGCTTTAGTTAAAGTCACCGATGATATTAGATGGGGTATGGACAACAAGCAACTAACTGTCCTTACTTTGCTTGATTTCAGCAATGCTTTTAATGTTGTTAATCACGAGATATTACTAAGTCTTTTGCGTTCTTTTAACATATCTCCATCTGTACTGGGCTGGTTTTAAAATTACCTTGGAGGGCGCCAGCAGAGGCTAAAAATTGACGATTCTTTCTCTTCTTGGTGTGATTTCCTGGCCGGCGTACTTCAGGGTGGCGTGTTGTCTCCTTTATTGTTCGCTATTTTTATAAACACTATATCTCAAAATATAACTTCTCTCTACCATATGTATGCTGACGATTTGCAAATTTATACCCAGTCAAGTCTCGATGATCTTTCTTCAGCAGTATCTACCACTAATAATGACTTAGCGACTATATATAATTGGAGTAAATCCTTTGGTCTGACAGTAAATCCCATTAAGTCGCAAGCCATAATTATTGGAAGTCCTAACATGATTTCGAGAATTGACTGGAGTAATTTTCCTCCTTTATTATATAATAATATTGTTATACCTTACAGTACCTCGGTAAAAAATTTAGGCATCTACTTAGACTCCACTTTGACATGGACACATCACATTAAAGAACTTAGTAAAAAGACATTTGCGGCTATTAGCTCGTTGCGGCGCTTGCAGTCTTTTCTTCCCATTCCGACTAAAACTATGTTAGCACAATCTCTCTGTCCTTGATTATGCTGACGCTAGCTATCCTAATCTAACTGAAGAGCAACTTAACAAACTTGAGCGACTTCAAAACATTGCTATTCGGTTCGTATTTGGGTTACGCAAATTCGACCATGTTTCAGAATTTCGTTCAAAACTCAAGTGGTTGCCAATACGCCTTCGCCGGAATCTACACATACTTTCTCTTCTGTACTGTGTGTTATTTAATCCAACGAGTCCTCCTTATTTAAAGGAGAAGTTTGAATTTATGGGAGAGCACAGCAAGGTTCTACGTTCTTCTGAGAATCTCACGCTTAGGTTGCCTGTACATAAAACAAAATATTTTCAGCAATCCTTTGCTGTACAGGCTATTCGTTTGTGGAATGCTCTTCCTTTAAACATTCGTCAAACCAAAAATATTAATATTATATATATGATATACGTATATATGATTACATAATACTCAATTAATAATATATGTATACATTTATTTCATTATTTATATGTATGTATATACAATTATATATATATATATATATATATATATATATATATATATATATATATATATATATATATATATATATATATATATATATATATATATATATATATTAGTTTATTGTATATTATGCATTTGTATCGCATGTATTAGTATGTACTTGTTAGTATGTATGTTTATTTATACACCACCTACCTATCTCTAAATGATGATAGTCTTGAGGAAATTAGGAAGATAACCGCGCAATTAAAAGAATTAGAAAAATTCCAACCAAAACCAGCTCAAATTTTAGATTCTGAATCAGAAAAACACGTTACTATCAGTGACACTGACTCTGAGGAAACTCTCACAGCTAGAAATAGGTCACCTTACTCTATACCCTGTCTTTCTAGTTCAACTCTTACGGCATCTGAAGGAGATACAGGACATTCTGCACGTGATACAGAATCCGAAGGTATCCCTATATTACAAGAAGCCATTGACACTAAACCTAACAAAATTTTAGTATATACTTGGAATATAGATAGGTTAACAGTTAAGGATTTATCCAGATCAAAACAGCGTATTTTAGAAGTTCACTTACCTATAAATAGATAGAGATAGAATATTTAGTTAAGGAATTCCTGAAAGAATATATTAAAAATAAAGTTAAATATTTCATGTACTTTGAAGATGACACACATCGTAGACAATTCACTGAAATGGTTATATCTCTATTTAAAAAAGAATGTGTCCAATTTAGAGAATATACAAAACGCGTAGTTTTCATAGATGATGAAAACGATCAGCAAGAAATAGTTCAGAAGTATCATGTAGGAAAAACCTGTCATAGAGGCATTAGGGAAACTTTAGCACATATTAAATGCAATTACTTTTGGTTTAACATAGAAGAGACTATTGCGAGTATAATTAAGTCCTGCGAAATTTGTAAGAAAATGAAATATGATAGAAACCCACTAAAACCAAAATTACAATTGACACAAACTCAAACTAAACCCTTACAAGAAATTTTCATAGATATATTTTCAATAGAAGGAAATTATTATTTAACAATTGTCGATGCGTTTAGTAAAATTGGTCAAGCTTTTGAAATTCCAAACAGAACTACCCCTGAAATAGTAAGAGCCTTAATTAAATATTTTTCATTTTATGGTGTACCCCTTAAAGTAAGCGCTGATCCAGACACTGAATTCAATAATTCTCTATTGAAAGAACTTTTAGCAATGTATAAAATAGAAATACACATAGGTACCGCGAATAATCTTAATTCTATGGGACTTATAGAAAGATTTCATTCGACAATTTTAGAAATTTATAGAATCGCTAAATACGGACATAAATACACAGATGCTGCTTCCGTAATGACATATGCGATAATGGCTTATAATCATTCTATACATTCAACAGCTGCCACGCCCTTTGAAGTTTTATTCGGCCATACAGAAGCTAGACATTCATTTGACGTAGATTTTGAAAGACAATACATGCAACAGCTCATTAAAAAACACGTAAAACGAACAAAATGTTTATATAAATATATAGCGGAAAATGCAATTAAAACTAAAGAAAAATATGTTGAAAAGAAAGGAGGTGAAACAGAATTTAGAATAAAACCAGGCGATGTTATATTTGCAAAAAGCACAAATAAAAGAAAGAGTAAAGACAAACCTCGTTATGTTAGAGCAGAAGTATCTAATGATATAGTTAGAAATACTGTTCCGGTTGTTATGCCAAATAACCGTAATACAAATATTCCCTAAGAAATATAAAACGACCTTCACAGGTTCCACCTGCTGGTCCTGGTCCTGGCCCTGATGATGCAGTCGCAGGCCCTTCAACTTCAGGAGTTAAATAAGAACCCTGGTATATTATCGTTTAAGAAAGGCATTGCCATAATTAGTAATGACAAATGGACAATTGCTAAGACTTTAGACTTAAGCCCTATAGTAGAAGATATAAAAGATAATTTTATTAAATATAAACAGTTAAATAAATTAGTTGATACTTTTAATGAAGAATTTATTGATAATTTCATAGATATAAGAATTCAGGCTGATTATATTAAAAATTTAACGTTAATGAAATTAGAACAATTATATCCTAATACTAGAATAAAAAAGGCCTAATAAATCCTTTAGGATCAATTATTAAAATTGTTATAGGGAATTTAGATCATGATGATGCTATTAGATATGATAAATTAATTAATGAAATTAAATTTGAACAAGACGGAAATAAAAATAAAATGACATTGATTACTGAAATAATACAGTCAATAACGAATTCTACATTCCAGTTAAACGATAACATTATCGCAATTAATCTAGAATTAAAAGAATTAAGACATAATCTATCGGAAATAGTTAAAAGAAATATTCTTAATCATATAGAGACCCAAATTATTAGTACATATAATTTGTTAATACATAATTTTCAAACTATTAATATAAAGTTAAATGAAATGGAAACTAGTTTTGCTTTAAGTAAATTAGGCATTTTACATTAATCAATTATTGATTCCAAAATGCTATTAAATACATTAAAAGAAATAAGTAGAATAGAAAGATTAGCTTATAGCCCTATATTAAATAATTTAGTTAAGCTAGAGCAAACTATTTCTATCAAAGCATACATATTTTAAAAGGAATCAAATTACTTACCTTTTAGAAATACCTTTAATAGAAAACAGCACTTATATCTATTACAGACTGATTCCTTTACCTGTATTATCATTTGAATCCACAGTTGTTATAGTCCCTAAATATCCTTACCTTATAGCAAAAGGGTCGAAAACTAGATTGGTCGCCCATCCATGCAAGGAGATTGATAAAGCTACTTTTCTCTGCTCCGAAGAAGAAGTTTTTCAATTCAATAATGATCCATGTATCACCGAGCTAATGACTTATGCTGAAAATGTATCGTCATGCACTCCAATTCCTGTTATCACCGATGACATCCTATTGCAGCCACTGCAGACTAATACATGGATACTATTTAGTAGAAAAGAAGCAATACTTACCAGAACATGCTTTGATGATATATCTAGGCAAAGAATTAAAGGAACCTTTATACTTACCCTAGATGACCAATGTGAAATTAAGATTGGAACTTTCACCTTAAAAAGACGCCAGATAATAATAGAAAATGATACTTACCCTTTGTTACCAGTAGTAAACTTACTTTCGATACATTTACCTAAAATTCCAAGTCAAACACCTACCAATGTGAAAGGTATTGACCTCACTGACCTGATACTTCTTGCCTACGCTCTGAAGAAAAGTGAAATAAGTGAAAATAGTGAAAAAGGTGGAAATAGTGAAAGTAATAAGATAGTGATAAGTATAAGTGTATGGACAATTGGACTGTATATCCTAGTTTTAATAATCATATGTGTTTTAGTTTTTAAATATTATAAATTCATAGAAAGGTGTTTTCGGAGTTCTCCAGCTTCTCCGGATAACTTCGTTCTTAAGGAGGGAGGAGTTACGTCATCCCAATCGGCTGATTCAGCAGCTAACGTACGGTCTCAGTCGATCTTCTAAGAAAGCGAACAATGTAAGTTCACGGGTGGCATTTACGCCGAATGCAACTCGCGGGTGGTATTTGTTTCGATTTAGATATTGTAATTAATATTAAGTTAGTCTTAAGAAGGTAGCCTATAAGTGATAGTTGTATTAAAAGACAATTAAAATTATTATTCAAATTAAAGGACAATGTCCACTTGTATGGGCTCTTCGGCTAAACGTGAACAGCTAATATTAATACAAATTTGACAGGGGTTCAAAAGCTTGTACCTATTACTAAATGATCTATGGGGTATCTCGGTTAAAGTAATTAGTAGTATCATCCGAGACATTGCTCCCTATTTAGCTTGTATATTTAACAAATGTCTTAACACGGGTTCATTTCCAGATTTATTAAAATGTAGTAAAGTTTTACCACTTTTTAAAAAGGGAAGCAAATGTGATCCTGGTAATTATAGACCTATTTCTATATTACCTTCCCTAAGTAAAATATTTGAAAAACTAATTTTAAATCAACTCCTTGTTTATTTTAATGTAAACAATATTTTTCATGGTGAACAATACGGTTTCACTAAAGGTCGCTCGACTTAAGATGCAGGAATAGCACTCCTCAAACACATATATGATGCGTGGGAGAAATCACAGAATGCTATTGGTGTATTCTGTGATTTATCTAAGGCATTTGACTGCGTGGAGCACGAAACGCTTTTATATAAACTTAAATATGCATTATCACTGATACATGGTTGGTTTACAACTAATAATCTAGTTTTAAATGCCAAAAAAACGAAATGTGTGGTATTTACTTTACCTAACGTTAAACAACCTAATTATAATTTGATATTGAATAATGAGATCCTTGATGTAAGTGACACAACAGTATTCCTGGGAATAACCTTGGATACGAAGCTTCAGTGGAATTCCCATTTGTCATCTCTCACGGGAAGACTCAGCTCCGCAGCATACGCGGTTAGGAAAGTTCGTCAACTAACCGACGTTGATACAGCTCGATTAGTATATTTCGGTTATTTTCATAGTATCATCTCCTATGGTTTGATGCTATGGGGTAGCGCTTCAGATGTTAATACAGTTTTTATTTTGCAAAAAAGAGCTATTCGTAGTATTTATAATTTAGGAGCTCGGGAATCCCTTCGAGATGTTTTTAGTAAAGTAGGTATACTAACGGTTGCGTCACAGTATATTTATAACAATATTATACATATCCATACTAATATTGATTGTTTTGAGAGAAATAGTGACTCGCATTGTATTAACACAAGAAGAAAGGATAAACTCATAACACCAAGCTTTCGACTTCGCAAAGTAAATGTTTCCTTTCTGGGGCAAGGTGTCCGTTTTTATTACAAAATACCAAAGAAATTTTTGCAGTTGTCAATCAATAAGTTTAAATTGTATATTAAAAATTCTTTAATAGCTAAAGCATATTATTCTGTACAAGATTATATAGATGATAATAATGCATGGATTTAGTATAGATGAATTTCATACAGGATGTTTAATATAAACATTTGTAATTTTTAAAATGTATATACTTAATAACACAATTTTAAAAGAGTACCTATCGAGTTTCTTGCCGGTTCTTCTCGGTAGAATCTACATTCCGAACCGGTGGTAGCTTTTCCTTAATTTAAGTACTTTTTGTTTATTTTGGCAATTCAAAAGTGCTTTTAAAAGCCTACTTGAATAAAGTATTTTTTGATTTTGATTTTGATTTTGATTACGGTGTGAAAGGCAAAGCTCTTGATCTCATTGCTTCATACTTGACACAGAGACTTCAACATGTTACTATAAATGGAATAAAGTCTTCTGGATCTGTCCTAAAGATGGGTGTTCCACAGGGGTCAATTCTGGGTCCTTTTCTATTTTTATTATACATCAATGATCTTCCGTTTTATGTTAAAAGTATTTGTGACATTGTATTGTTTGCTGATGATACTTCGCTTATTTTTAAAGTTGACAGAAATAAAACTAATTATGACGATGTAAACAATGCATTGTCACTGATACAATATTGGTTTACATCTAATAATCTGGTCTTAAATGCTAAGAAAACGAAATGTGTAATATTTACCTTGCCTAATGTTAAACAGCAAACTTATAGTTTAATATTAAATAATGAGATCCTTGATGTTACTGATACAACGGTGTTTTTAGGAATAACTTAGGTTATGAAACTTCAGTGGAGCTCCCATTTGTTATCTCTTACGGGGAGACTCAGCTCCGCATCGTACGCGGTTAGAAAAGTTCGTCAACTAACCGATGTTGATACAGCTTGATTAGTATATTTTGGTTATTTTCATAGTATCATGTCTTATGGATTGATGCTATGGGGTAGTGCTACAGATATTAATACTGTATTTATCTTACAAAAAAGAGCTGTTCGTGGTATTTATAATCTAGGAGCTCGAGACTCCCTTCGGGATATTTTTAGTAAAGTAGGTATACTTACTGTTGCGTCACAATACATTTATAACAATATAGTATACATTCATAAAAATATTCATTATTTTGAAAGAAATAGAGATAAACATAATATTAACACGAGAAAGAAAGATAAACTTATAACACCTTGTTTTCGACTTCACAAAGTAAATGTTTCCTTTCTGGGGCAAGGTATTCGTTTTTATAATAAAATCCCCCAGAAATATTTGCAGTTTTCCATGAATAGATTTAAATCATATGTTAAAAAGTCTCTAATAGCTAAAGCATATTACTCTATACAAGATTACGTTGACGATAAAAATGCGTGGGCTTAGTATATGCTGAATTTCGTACAGGATAAATAATCAATTTGTAATCATAAACTGTGTTGTGATGTATTGACAATATTTTAAAAGAGTAACTATCGAGTTTCTTGCCGGTTCTTCTCGGTAGAATCTACGTTCCGAACCGGTGGTAGCTTCATTATTTGATGTAATTTTTTTTTGTTTTTTCATGTATTGACGATTCAAAAGTGCTCGTGAGAGCCTACTTGAATAAAGTATTTTTTGATTTTGATTTTGATTTTTGACTACCAGAATATTATAATTATTTTGTATCCAGGTACCATTATAGGATTTTTTTTTTCATTATGTAATATTTGATAAAAAGACGTTAATAAAATTAAACAAACTTTTTTTATTCATGATTAATTTAAAATAATCACGGTCATTAAAACTGGGCAGGTGCATTTACATTATTTTGATAGCGTGCCCAGCTTAAATACCAAACTATTGTCATAACATGTGCGCAGCAACCTACTGTCCTTCGGCCTACAATACAATTACAAGCATATTGTTTTATTGATTCCTTACTTATCATATTATTAGTGTCATATATAATATAAATACAATATACTTTTCGGCTGATATGCCTGCTTTTAATTTTGGCTCGTAATAACCTATGACCATTTTCAGCCGAAGAGAGTCCTTCCAGTAGGTTGCTGCTTCCTTCCCAGCAGACTTCTATACTATAGGACCCATCTCCTCTAATATGCTCACCATAGTATGACCTGGCTTGCTTTAATTGGTAAGTACCACATGCAAACAATATCAATTCTTCATATTCTAATCTTGGAAAAGAAATATCATGAATATTTACATTTATATTTTGAAATTGTGTACGCCTTCTATTTAAATTATTTTCAGTTATGAAGTCTGCAAGTTCATTGTTTCTATATAGATTAGTATTGACAATATTAAGAATTAGCTCTGCATCCTCTCTGTCCCTAATTCTTTGGTGAAATCTATTAATCAATGCTGCAGCTACCTTGAAATCTGTCATGGCATGTGAGGAGGTTTTATTACAAAACTCATGTCTGAGCAATTTAAAACATTGTTTAAATAAGCCATTGACAGCTTCTACTACCCAGCGACAGATTGTCACTGTTCTTGATCGGTTAGCTGCGAGCGTTGATAATTGCATTTCACCTTCCTCTCGAGATGCAGGTGTTAAAACACGATAATTCAGATATGGTACACAATCTCTAAAACCACTATCCAGAATAAAAACATCCCCTGTTTGAAAATATTGCCTTAATTGCTTTATTTCTTCATTAAACTCTTTTATAATTATACTGGCATCAGATGTTGTGGCTGGATAGGGGCCCAATACATCAATAATATATCCATCAGTACATACTATGATGGGGAGCATGTCGGTCACCTCCACGTGGTGCTCCCTGGAAACGTGTGGGCGGCAGCCCCGTAGCGGTTCTGCTGCGAGGCTGCCGTCGACACGGTTGACGATCGACAGGAGCGGGGGGGAGTATATTGGGGACACACGTTGTTCCGCTCTGCTTAAGCAGACTGGAACTTCGCCCCAATATACGTATCCTAATCCTAAGGTCTAGCGTGTCGAGGGGATGAATGGTTAGAGGGCATCCGGCCCCAAGCGCTAACAAAAAAAAAAAAACAGCGATATGGAGCGTACTAAAAGTATAATTCCCCAGGTGGGCAGCGGCAATAGCCGTCAATCCCACCCGGAGCATGTCTCCGGCAAGCGCCCCGACTCGAAATCTGGGGGGGAGCGCACATACCGCTGAACCGCACGCTTCGAGCGTTAAGAGCCAAGGAGGCTCCACTCGTTCTCGCAGCCTGGAGTCGATGGCTGCAAGAACCGACAACGCGCAGGCGAGGCCCGACGGCCGAAAACGCCTGTACGTCAGACATTGGGAATCCCAGCGGTCAGAATCGGCCAGTGACGTCTTGCCGCCTCCGAAGGTGCCCAAGGCACGGTCGGGGAGAGGCAGACCGCGGTCCGCAAAGACCAAACCTCGAATTAAAATCCAGCTGAAGGATTCGGGGGAGGGTGGAAGAGAGTTGGCGCGAGACGAACGTGGGTAGTTTATTCGCCCGAACATGCCCGGCTCCAACATCGCCGGCGACGATGAGGTGGAGGGGAGTGGCTGCGACTCGAACATGAGTTGTTCGAGTTTCAGCCTCTCCTCTTGTGCTGGGCCCAGCAGGGCTACAGACGGGGATACCGGGGACGAGCGCCCAGATCCCTCCGCGGCTTCGGCTGCCGCGCGTGAGGGGGGGAGCCTCCCTGGACCCGAGGTCCTGCAGACGGAGATGCAGGCACGTCCCATGGATGAACTTGGTGCCTGCATCGCCAGCAATCTGCCGGCCATACAGAAGGTTGCAGACAGCTCCCGTAAGATGAACGGCGGTCGCTGAGCTCCTGCGGCGCCAATCAAAAGGCGCCGACGTGGAGAAGCTCGAACGGGAGAACTCCTAACTTCGAGCCGAACTCGCGAACGTCACTCAACGGCTGGAGCAGCTGACGGCACAATTTAACGCCTTTCAGGTGAAACAGGGTGTTGTGCCGTCGGCTCCATCCAGTGACGTGGCGACGTCCAAGTGCGCGACGCCGGCAGTGAATACTGCTACGGCGTCTGCAGCGCGAGTCCCTGTCGCGCCCAGGAAGCGTGCCGCTGCCGCACAGGCCGGGCGTGCTCCTGCGGGGGCTTCTGTTGCTCCACGCGCTCCTGCTCAACTGGCGAGCAGTGAAGCCGGGCTCATGGAGCACATCGGAGCCCTCATAGAGGAGAAGCTGGCCGCCTTCAGGGCGGAGCTCTTCCCCAACAGGGCATATAGGCCCGCATTGACGGGGAGAGCTGCGCCTATTCGGCCAGTGGAGGCCCCTTTGACGGAGCCTCCTCCGCCCGGGAAGCGGAGAAGCAGGGGGAGGAAGAGGAAGGCGGGACCGGCTCCTCCGCCGGTCACCGATTTACCACCGGTGCCCGCCTCCTTTCCCTCCTCCTCTCGTCCGACGGCTTCTGCCGAGTCTTGGGCGACGGTCGCGGTTAGGAAAGCGCAACCTGGATCGCGGCCGAAGGCGTCTTCCCGCGGCAAAAAAGCCTGCGGCTAAGAGGGCGCCTAAGAGGAGGCTCCCAAAGGTGCCGGCGACCGCGGCAGTCGCCATAACGGTCGTAGAAGGCGCGACGACGACCTATACCGAGGTCATGCGACCTGCCCGTACGCGGGTTCAGCCCCCTGACTTCGGTATCGAGACGGTCGAGCAGAAGAGGGCCGTCACTGGCGGTATCCTGTTGAACATCGGGGGTCCCAACAGTGACGCCAAAGCCGACCGTCTCGCAGCGCGGATGCGTGAGGTCCTCAAGGACCTCAATGTGAGGGTGGCTCGCCCAATTAAAAAAACGGGCGAGCTACGTGTGCTCGATCTGGACGACGCCATGACACCGGAGGAGGTCACTGTTGGCAGTATCCTTCGGTCGTCGGCACGGCACATGTGAGATGCCCTCTCGCCGCCGTGCGCAAGCTGGCGACGACCTCACGCATCCGCGTGGGATGGGACTCCGCTAGGGTCAAGGTGCTGGAAGCAAGGCCGCTATATTGCTTCCGGTACCTCGAGAAGGGCCATGTTGGGCCGTGTCCGAATGGGGCAGACCGGAGCGACCGGTGCTTCGCCTGTGGAGAGCGCGGCCACAGAGCGAGCCAATGTACGGCTAAGTCGCTTCGGTGCCCCTTGTGCTCAGATGTGGGTCGCCCGTCGGCCCATCGTCTGGGCGCAAAGACATGCTATCAGACGGCGGGTGGGAGGAAGAAGGGTAAAAAAACCACTCCTTCCACCCCGGCTCATACGACCGCCGAGGCTCCCGCCTCAGCACCGGACTCTGCTCCGCAGGAGGCCAAGGAGGTTTCCCATTCGCGGGAGTAGGGGAGCTGACGAACTTGAACCACTGCCGCAATGCTCAGCAACTTCTAATGCAGATCATTGCGGAGTGGTCCATAGGCCTCGCGGTCGTGGCGGAGCCCTATCGCGTCCCCGACCACCCTCGCTGGTTTGGGGACGCCGCTGGCACCGTGGCCGTCCATTGGGCGGGCGGTGCGGGAGTCCCACCCTGTTCCCTGCTCGAAGCGGGGCAGGGATTCGTGGCTGTTCGGTGGCGCCCCTTGGCCATTGTGGGGTGCTACATTTCTCCTAACAGGTCACTCACCGACTACGAGTTGTACCTGGACGGGCTGGCGAACTGCGTTCGCAGATGCCTACCCCGTCCGCTGATCGTCCTGGTGGACTTCAACGCCCACTCCAGGGCTTGGGGTAACTCTAGGGACGATCCGAAGAGAGTGACGCTTCTCGACTGGGTGGCTGGTTTCGACCTCCGGATTATAAACGTCGGGTCGGAGGGCACTTGCGTGCGGTGGCAGGGCGAGTCGGTCGTGGATCTCACGTGGGCGCATGGTTTCGGGATGGCGTGTCGCTGAGGAGTTGGTCACACTATCCGACCACCGCCACATCTTTTTCGATGTGGCTATCCGCCATCCCGACCGATCCAGCCGTCGTCAGAGAGACACCCTGTCGCGACGATGGGCCCTCAAGCGGCTAAACCGAGATCATCTTGAAGCCGCTGCCATCGTCGCGTCATGACCACAAAACGCCGAGGCGATTTCGCCCGACCCCGAGGGTGAGTCGGTCTGGTTCAGGGGCACGATGACGTCGATTTGCGATGCATCGATGCCCCGGGCAGGCCGCTTCGAGCGCCGGGCGATGCATTGATGGTCGGCGGAGATCGCGCAGCTGCGAACCACATGCTTGCGCGCCCGCCGCCAGTCCAGCAGAACCCGGAGAAGAAGGCGAGCAACTCCAGAGGAGAGAGACGAAGCCTACAGGGCTTTCCAGGAGGCCAAGAAGGCGTTGCGAGACGCCATTTATTTATTTATTTATTTAAATACTTTATTGACCAACATACAAAAGTTGGAACAAAAGGCGGACTTAATGCCTGAAGGCATTCTCTGCCAGTCAACCTTTAGGCCAAACAGAAAGTCATGAAAGCGGTAACAATAAATTTACAATAAATACGATAATAATAATAATGCAACAAAAACATATATATATATATATATATATATATATATATATATATACAGGGTCATTTCTAAAACGTTAAAAACCTCGCAGGACGATGTTACTTATATAATAAACAACAACTTTTGTTCTATGACTTTGTAAAAAACATAATTAATTTTCCAAAAATAGACTTTCAAGATTCTGTTGCACTCTCTAACATTTTTAACATCTGTATTTTCTATTATACGTAACGTTTCCCTAATAGCATACCAGCTAGCGAACGATAGCACGCTATTGGCCAGCGGTTGCTGACTGTCGGGGAGCCAAGGGGGGAGGGTGTGCGCCGCCCGCACGCTTCTCTCTACGTCAGCTGATACCTGTTTGTTATTGTGTTTTGCGCAGCGTAATGTTCTTGAGTTCAGATTATTCATTGTTCGTAAATCGAACTTTGCATAAGCTACGGCACCTATCAATTACATAATGTCTATTAGAATGACAATTTACAAAGATAACAAACAAGACTGAAATAAATTAATAGAAAAAAAAACAATCTTTTATTAAAACACGTCAAAAAGAATAAAATAAACTTTTCCTTTAAACGTTTTTTTTTTAAACCAAACTACTCAACCGATTTTAATGAAAGTTTTGTGGGATCAATATGTAATATCTTTAAGACAAAAAAAAACAAATACCAAATCGGTTAAGCCGTCTTCGAGTAGTTAAGAAACATAATGAAAATGTTCATAACTAACTTGAGAACTCCTTGTTTTTTTGAGTCGGTTTAAAAGAGATGTGCAATGTCATGTTACTATTCAATCAATTGATTAATTTATACTCAGTCGATTATTAATTTATGAAACAAATCGAGTAAAAAAATATACTAAAAAGTATGTATTGAAAGAAATTAAAAAAAAAACAGGCAAGTGGGTGTCTGGAAAACTCGCGCCCGAGGGTTCCGTACAAACTTGTGAAGGAAGGCAAATAAGACTAAAATAAAAACTAATAAAAGAAATAAATCGACTTCGACAGACGAAGTTATAATTTGCATAAGTACGAGTTCGTCAAATATTCACGCAATGAGACATAGTTTGCGCCTTTACCGCTAGTAGCGTGAGTGTGCAGCGCAAGAAATATTGATTAAACTTCATGCTACCACAGCTAATTGATAGATGGCGCTATTAGCTAGACATCAAAATAAAATATAAAAATAAATCGCTTTTTATATGGGTTTCGTATGCCTTATTAAAATAAATAAGTTAATAAAATAATATGATAAACTTTCTTTTGATGTCTTTTTGTCTTTATGAACCGCACGCCACTGGTCGCAGGCAACTACCTTAATAAGCTGTTTAGTTAGCAGTCTGGCCTCAACTTAGGGCTTAACAATATGCAGCCATACCATTTATTACAAATACAAAAAGTTACAATAAAAAAGGAGAGAAATATCTGAGCCGTACAGTAAAGAGGCTAGGCTGTTTATTGAACGGCTGATTAAGCTAGTTAGCTGTGACTTATGCAAAAGAAGACTTAAAAAAGGGAACCGACTTCTATGTAAAAATACTTAATTTATTACTTAGATGACATAATTTATTTATTGCAGTTATTTTAATTTTAAAATCAAACTTCTGAAACGATTTTGATGAAAATTCTATAGAACCAATGAGAGAATATACTTTTAAAAACAAAAGGATTACCAAAATCGGTCAAGTTGTTTTTAAATGATCTTCCGTTTTGGAAGTCGGTTAATAATTTTAATAGTCAAATTTAACCTACTTATAGTTATCGTACCGGTTTGAAACTTTGTTGATGTACCTAATATCGTTGTCAATACAAAATCGCTTAAAAAAGACGTAGATTAAGTTAGCAACCATTATAAAATAAAAATAAAACATACGCTACGAATTGTGAAACGTGTTTATTGTTAAACGTACTTATTTTATCTCCGATTTTTTATTTAGTAATTTCACAATTTATATTTAGTGTTTGAAAATGTGTTGTCTATGCACACATTGTTTGAAATAATTAATTAGAAAAGAAATAAATGATCGACAACTACACCACAGTAGTTAGTTATAACGAATGTAACATAACGCCATATTTATACCAATATAAAAAGCCGGAAAATTGCTAAGAAGATGAATTTTTCTCTGCATTACCTATAAATAATTTTAATAAAATTTCACTGATAATTATTACTTTACAGGTTCAAGACTCATGGGTGGCGGTGAATACCTTCACAACCAAGACAAAGACCACACCTAAAAATCAACTGTTCGTTAACTCGCGATAACACTTGCACATTCATTTTTATTTGGTCAAATGCCCAAGTATTTTTTTCAATTAACATATCGCAGCTTGCGATTGGGCGACCAGTGTATACTAATGTTTTTACGTGTCCCCACAAATAAAAATCTAATGGTTTGATATCTGGCGATCTGGTAACGTTTCGGTGAGGAAATGTCTATACGATTCACCGTTTAGTCTATCTAAAAACACAGGGCCCAATAATTATAAATTCACTATTCCCGCCCACACATTGATTTTCAGACGATTCTATTAGACAATTTATTATTCAAATCGAGTACAAAAAGTATAATTCCATTTTCTGTTCAATTTAAAAATTACATATGAAATTAAATTTATTTTCTTAAATAAAATAAAAAACGAATATTAAGTTTTCAATGCAATAGCGGTTTAAAATATCTTAAAGCCAAAAATAATGATTAAAATATTAATATCATCAAATACATTTTAAATTTCAAATACAAAAATTATACTTAATTATTATTATCACCGCCGTGTCATTTAGACAGCATTGTTTTAATACTGTATAAATACAAGAAATAATAAATTAATATTAGACATTATTGTTGAATAATTAACAATAATATTCATCTAATGTAACATTACGCATTTCACTTTTAAGTTGATAATTTATTTAATAAAATAAAAAACAATACATTGCAAAAAAATATTCAAAAGTAATTCATAGTTTTATTTCAATCGATCACAATATTTAACCGTGTAAAATGTAAATGATTGCTTGTGTATGGCAAGTACATTATTGCCTGACAAACATCGTGTTCTGTGTTTACCTCTTCCTACAAACAGTTAATTTATTATAGACCATGTTAAGATTGCAGTTTAAATGACAATCGCTGATTTGTCTTGTTATTATTTATACTGACTAGGGATTATTAATATTCCCCCAATAAACACATGACAGATACATTGAATCCACAATCCCTTCATACTTATCCAGGCGTAGGACTGGCTACATTAAAAAATTAAATAAGAATAAACTGTAAACATTATTTACTTACTTTTAAAATACATACACATCACACCTATTTCTCTTTTCAATTTTTAATGCAGCCGTATTAAAAAAAGGAATCAGCGTATTTTTAACACTCTTTTCTTAAATGATAGTCTTAAAAATCAAAAAAACCCTCTCCTCGCACTGTAAAATGATAAAATAATAAAATTATTGATTAATTTTGTGAGCCATCCTCATTACCTCGTGATTACATAGTGTTTAATAAGAATCTGTAATTGAAGTTAACAAGGTTATTACGGAACGCAAACATAACAATACTTAAAGGAACCCGGGGCACCAGCGCGTTTCCTCGTATGCGTGCGCGCTGCTCGCGACCGACTAACTCATCGCGTCGCCGCACCCAGTTACTCTCCGCGCCTCCCGTCCCCTCTAGGGTTCGGTCGGGGAATAACTGAACGTACCATGTTATAATTTACTATTTCATAAAAACTTAAAAAAAAAAACAAACCGACTTTGAAACCGAAACAAATATAATAAAAAGTAAAAAAATAATTATTACAAAACATTACATAGTATTGCTTTTCTCGATGCAGGGCTGTTAATTATTGAGGAGTTCTCCTAGTATCGCATCATCAGGCTCACTTCACCATATGCATTGTGACGACTATAAATTGCTTAGCAATCATATTGAAGTAATCGAATCGCAACCAGTGAAATGCTCGTTATTGGGTAGTTCCGGTAGTCATCTGTGGTCTTCATCATCAGCTCCACTTCGTTAAATGTGGTTTTTCGAAAGCAAATGAACAAGTTACTATCAAAAATACTAAAATCGGTATAGGTGTGCCTATAATATTTGAAGAGTTCCCTCGATTTCTCCAGGATCATATCGTCAGATGCTGACCTGACCTTTAAACAAGATAAACAATTCAAAATCAGTCCACAAAAATCGGTGAACAAACATAAAAAAATACATACAGCCGAACATAGGTCCTCCTCCTTTTTCGAAGTCGGTTAAAAATGCGTGGCATATTATTGGTTATAAAATAGTAAAGTAACAGCTTGTAAATGTCTCACAGCTGGACAAAGGCGTCCTCTCCTATTATGGAGAAGATTTAGAGCTTAATCCACCACGCTGCTTCTTAGAATTTCTCTCGGTATAAGTAGGTTTCCTTACGACATTTTTACAGCCGAGCACGAGATGAATTTAAACACAAATTTAGGACTTAAAAAATCAGCGGTGCTAGCCGGGTTTGAACCCGCGATCATCGGTTGATTTCGACGTGTTCTAACCACTAGGCCATCTTGGCTCTCCTTTTTTTTTTGTTATACATACCTTTCATTAATTTAAACAAAGGGATCCATGAAATAGTCTTCAACCGACTACAAAAAAAATCTCAAATCATAGTGTGTAGCTTTAACCGACTTTCAAAAAATAAGGAGGTTCTCAATTCGTCGGGGGCTTTTTTTTATGTATGCTTACCGATAACTCCGTCGATTGTGGTCCGATTTTCAAAATTTTTTTTTTGTCTGAAAGAGTATACTTCCAGGGTGGTCACATTATCACCAAGTCAGGATCTAAGGATGGGATTCTGGATAAATCGAGGGAACTTTTCAAATATTATAGCCACACCTATAGCGATTTACGTATTTTTGATAGTAACTCGTGTATTTGCTCTTGAATTGTCACATTTGGTGAAGTGGAACTGATGATGAAAACCTCAGATTGCCACCCAAACTTCCCGAAACACTTGTTGTGTTTCACAGGCTACGATTCGATAATTTCAATTTGAATGTTAAGCAATTTATGTTATTGTGGAGCTGATGGTGCAACACCAGGAGAACTTCTCAACAATTAACGGCCTTGCATCGTGAAAAGCAATATTTTGTTAATGGCGATAAGTCAACTGGACTTAATTTATTGTTAAATTGACACTTTATTGTACCTATTAAATTCAGTTTTGAAGTCGGTTAATTTTTATTTAAATAAAAAAATATTTTTAATAATTTTTATTGTGAAAAAATGTATTTTTTAAACCACATTATTTACAACAAGCTATTTTTTACTTACCATTTAAATTTAATTTTATGAATAATTATTACCTCCCAAGTGAAATCTTGTGCATGGCAGCGAGTATCGCGCATATGGCGAAATAGTATTTAACATAATCACCTTTACAACTAACATAACGACCATAACAAAAATTTTAATTCATTTTAATTTGATCAAATTTTAAATATTTTTTCAATTATCATGTTACGGCTCGTGGTGTTTATCCCTCGACCAGGATAAACTATATCCAATACATCTCTAGTTTGACTTGGCGAACATTGTGCGAAGCCTCGTCACATTGTGTTGATCGTAGGTACTACATATCCTATCATGGCGAGTGGTATATCCTTTTTCAAAACAATTGAAATCGCAATTGTTGCCCACAAATTTGCACTAAAGCGGTGTTGAAGTTTTTATGCGGGTTCTTACGGGTTATCACTACAAATGTTTGTTACGAATGTTATAGTCGTCACACCTAGCAAGTATTCGCATCATCTGTATACTCAACTTTCGAATATCGATACACTGATCCTGCAATTATTGTTAAGTAAACACAATCGAAAAGTAGGACACGCAGCGCGTGCGCATTAACGCGAACGACTGGAGCAGCTGACGACCGCCGCTAACTAGGTCAAGTTTAGGCATCGCTCCCGACTCCGGGGCGGCCCCGAGCGGCCTTGTCTGCGCGCATCCCCACCCCTACATTTCGCATTTGACTGTTTCTTATCTTCTTTCTTTTACTTGCACGTAGAGTTTAATAAAACTAGAGAAATCAATTTAAATATTTTTTATTTTGTATGAAAGTAAAATATTATGAATTATTAAAAGTCGTAGAACAAAAGTTGTTGTTTACGATGTTACGAATAAAACCCTACGAGGTTTTTAATGTTTTAGAAATGACCCTGCTTGATGCTTGAAATATGCCTTAGTAGAAGCTTTCCTAATTTCTACCGGAAGTTTATTCCATAATCTGACCGCTTGGACAGAGAAAGCGTTAGTTACGAAACTAGAGTAGTGACTGGGAAAAGAGAGAAGGAGAGAATCATTAGAACGTAGGTGTCGATTGTAGTTGTCAGAAAGAAATTTGAAATTATCCTTTAAGTAATTGGGGGAAAGAGGGTCGAAAAGAACAGAAAAAAGAGAACATAGTAGCCGTAAGTCTCTGCGTTGGCGGATAGGGAGCCATTTGAGTTCGGCTCGACAGTGGGAAATGTGGTCGAATTTGCGAAAGCAGAAGATGAAACGCAGGGAATTATTTATGAGGCGATCGAGTTTGTTGAAATAAATTTCATTGAGATCGAGATAACACACATCAGCGTAATCGATGATCGGCAATATAAGGGCTTGCACTAGCAAGACTTTGGTTTTAATAGGGAGAAAATTTCTTAATCTATTGAGACACCTTAAGGTGACGGTAACCGAGCGACTAAATTCATTAATATGCACCTTCCAGCTCAAAGTTGAGTCGATGTGGAGTCCGAGATCTTTAACATGTTGAGAGTAAGGTGTGATATTGTTATTAAATACAATATTTGGCAAAGAAGAAATATCGCACTTAGAAATGATACGCAAACTACCAACAATGATCGCCTGACACTTAGCTGGATTTACCATGATACCATATTTATTAGACCAAGTATATATGTACGTAAGGTTAATTTTATTTACAGCTGAGTCGAAATCCTCCAACTTAGTATGTATATAGAGCTGTAGGTCATCGACGTAGAAATGGTAAGAACAGTCGATATTATAAGTAAGAAAATTTATAAAAATAGAAAAAATCAAAGGAGAAAGGACGCCAGAAGATATGTCAAGCCACCCAGAAAGAGATTGATCCAGCCTGACCGCTTCCTGGCGGCCGCGAAGATATGAGGAGAACCAGTCCAGAGCTAATAAAGAAAAGTTTAAATGCTTAAAAATGGCAAGGACAATATCATAATCTACCAGGTTAAACGCGTTGGAAAAATCAATAAGGACCAGTATGGTGATCAATCTATTCTCCATACCAATCCGAATATCCTCAGATACTTTGAGAAGAGCAGTAGCTGTACTATGGCCTGGTCGGAAACCCGACTGATATGAGCTGAGAATATTATTGTTATAAACAAAGGAAGACATTTGTTGGTAAATACTTAATTCTAAGACTTATGATAAAAAAGGAACAATGGAAATGGGTCTGAAGTGAATTAACTGGGAGGGGTTGGAAACTTTAGGAAGAGGAATAACATAAGCTTTACGCCATAGTACAGGGAACTCTCCTAATGAAATAGAAAAATTTACAATGTGAGTTATAGCTGGCAGTATATAGTCTAGAATAGATGTTATCATATATCGATTAATGCCATCAACACCAGTAGCATTAGATGTGATAGAGATTATTATTTTACGAATTTCTTCATCAGACACTGGAGAAAGAACGAAGTCGTTAATAGAAGGTGAGGCCATGGATTCAAATTCTAAAATAGTACGTAATTTAATATTAGGACATAATAGTGTAGAAGAAGAAAAATGTGAGATTAAACTATCAGGAGACAATGAAGGCAAAGAAAATTTATTGTTACGCTTATTTATGCCTAATTTTTTTTATTTTTTATTTTGCTTTATTTAGGCACAAACAGTTTACAATATACTTAAATTATAAATAAATTACTAAAACATACACCAATAAAGTTGCCACAAATAAAAAGTTACAAATACAATGTTACGAGAATCAACGAACGTCATATTGTTAATTTATTTTTAAACTAGGAGTACATACTAAGTTATAACTAGGAAATCTGGTTTTGGGTTTCAGACAACATTTTTTTAAATAACTGTAAAGAAACATTGAACACATCAATACTACTAAAGTTTTCATTGTATTTTATACAAACTCTATTAATAAATGAGTTTTGAGCGTGGTAAGTTTTAACTTTAGGAATATAAAACAAAGGAGCAATTCTTCGGGTGGCTAATTTTCTAGGGCAATTTATATTAATTTTGCTTGTAACGTAAATTGTGTCAATTATATTATTTAAAATCTTAAATAAAAATATCTGATCACGAATATCACGTCGATTTCGAAGATAATTTTTTGAGTTCAATTTACATTGAGGAAACCGATATTTTATATAATTGAATAATTTGTCATGTAACTTTTCTAAACTGTCTATACGAATTTGGTGACTTGGATTCCATACGGTAGATGAATATTCCAGAATAGGTCGAATCAAAGAGTGAAACAATAATAAAACCGTTTCATAATTTTTAAACTCTTTACTGACTCTAAGAATAAATCCCAATAAACAATAAGCTCTTGACATAATGTCGTCTATGTGTTTATTGAATAGTAATTTAGAATCAATGATAACTCCCAAGTCACGTATATCCGAAACTCTCGTAATCGGGGTTTTATTTAAATGATAATTATAAATTATTGGATTCATTTTGCGTGAAAAGGTTATAATCTTACATTTTTTTACATTTAAATGTAGAGAGATAACCGAACAATAATTACAAAAATAATCGATGTCAAGTTGTAGGTCTTTACAATCGTTAATATTCTTTATTGTTTTAAAAATTTTAGTATCATCGGCATATAGGAGGAGGTTTGAATTTTTGAAATTGTTGATAACATCATTTATGAAAATATTAAAAAAGAGAGGTCCTAAATGTGAGCCTTGCGGAACACCTGATGTTATTGGTACAAATGATGAGCAGAAACCTTTAATCGTTACTGCTTGACTTCTTTGTCGCAAATAAGACTCGACCCATCTAAGAAGGCTACCATGTACACCAAATTTTGCTAATTTACACAACAATAGTTGATGGCTTATTTTATCGAATGCTTTCGAAAAATCTGTGTACACTGCATCCATTTGAAACCCTGAATCCATTGTACTAATAATTCTATCAGTAAATTCGTTTAAATTAGTCTCAGTAGATCTCTTTTTGATAAAACCATGTCGTTCATTAACTATGTAAGGACTAATTTTTTCATAAAAAGAATCAAAAATAATTTTTTCAAATAATTTTGGAATCGTTGACAGTTTCGAAATTGGCCTATAATTTTTAATGTCATGCTTATCACCAGATTTAAGTATGGGCGTAATAAAAGATTGTTTCCATATTTTTGGCATAGTCCCTGACAAAAAAGACAATTTAAATAAAATATAAAGTCCTGCACTAATGTTAAAGCAGCATTTCTTCAAAAAAACAGGTGGTATCCCGTCAGGTCCGGTTCCCTTAGATATATCCAAATTTTTAAGGTATGACAGAACAATAGAAGGAGTAATACTTACTGAATTAATACTAACGACATTGTCATTGCTACCATCAAGTTCGGGCAAAATAGCATTAAAATTAGATTCAAAAGCCGAATGAAAATAAGAATTAAATAAATCACACATTTCGGACCCAGCTGAAGCCGAAATACCATTAAGAAACATGGTACTTGGAAAACCGTTATTATTTCTTTTCGATTTTACATATTTCCAAAAAAATCGACTATTTTTACGTATCCGTGTTTCAGCAGTATTCCGATATGAAGACAAACACTCATCTTGAATACGTTTTTGTTTTTTTCTTAGTAAGGAAAATGTATCATAATCAGCAATGGATCCATATTTCTTCCATTTCTTATGGAATTTTAGCTTTTCATTAACAATTTTAATGAGAGGTTTAGAGTACCATATCGGATATCTGCTATCGACCCCATACACTTTTTTAACAGGAACATGTTTTTCAATAATATCATTAACAATATCGTAAAAGGAATTTACAGCAGTTTCAATATTATTCGAGTCTAAGACGTCTTCCCAGTTAATATCAGCTAGGGCGAGATTTATGGCTTCATAATCGGCTGCTCTAAATAGGCGTATTATTCGCGGTTGTGATTTAAGATCTTGGTTCATATGAATATCAACTGTTATTTCTAAAGCTGGATGATGCTTATCTACAGAAACTAAGGGAAACGTGCCATTGATAACGTTGCATTTATAATTAGAAATTACTAAGTCAAGCAACCTACCATTGATATTTCTTACTGAATTATACTGTTGGAGACCATTAAAGTTTAAGAATGCGGGACAGAGTCCGGTGCTGAGGCTGGAGCCTCGGCGGTCGGCTGGGCTGGAGCAGAAGGAGCCGGTTCTGAACCACCTTTCTTCTTCCTTCCGCCCCTCGTTGGGCAGCACTCCTTAGTGCCCAGACGATGTGCCGCTGAGCGGCCCAAGTCCGAGCACAAGGGGCACCTGAGCGACTTGGCCGAGCACACACTGGCTCTGTGGCCGCGCTCGCCACAGGCGAAGCACCGGTCGCTCCGGTCTACCCCGTTCGGGCGACTCTGTCCAACATGGCCCATCTCGAGGCACCGGAAGCAACGCAAGGGTCTGACTTCCAGCACCTCTACTCGGGCAGAGCCCCATCCTACGCGGATGCGCAGGCCCGCCGCCAACTTACGCACGGCGGCGAGGGGACACTCGACCCTGGCGGTGCCGAGCGAAGTGGGTGTCCGTCGGATTTTGCCAACTTTGACTTTATCCGCCGAACATCCACCCGCCTCCGCGATCGCAGACGCCACTTCAGTCGGCGTCGTGGCATCGTCGAGGTCGAATACCCTTAGTTCGCCCATTTTAGTTGGGCGAGCTATCCTAACTGGGAAGTCCGTAAGGACTTCCTGCATCCGCGCAGCGAGACGGTCGGCCTTCTCGTCACGGTCGGGCCCGCTCAGTTTGATGAGCACCCCGCCCGTGGCGGCCCTTTTAAAGCCGACCGTCTCGAAAGATTCTACTATTGGTGTAGAAAAATCACCAATCAATGTCATGGAGATATTCGATTCAATCCATTTTGCTTTCCCAATATTAAAGTCCCCAACTACCAAAAACTTGTCCATGGGATTATCAAGAATGTTATTGGAAACAGTTTCATAAAATTCAATTTCAGCATCACTCATCAAAGCACAAGGTGGAAAATAACAACAGAATATATGATATTTTAAACTACGTGATTCCTGTAACAGAGTTATCGTTAATGATATAATATCAGCAGTAGCATATAGTGACTTCAAACATTCCACAATACAAATCAGAAATTCCCTACGAATAGCAATGAGGACGCCGCCTCCTTTTGAGTCACCTCGAGAATTATAGTCGCGGTCGCATCTATAAACATTATAGCGCAAATCGAATATTTCATTATTATGAATAGCAGGCAACAACCATGTTTCCGTTAAGCAAATTATGTCGTAACTACATAATAATAAGTTAAATAGAAAGTCTTGTGTTTTTGTACGAAGACCACGAACATTTTGGTAGTATATCGACAGATCAATTATCATTATTATTATAAAAGAATGCTTAATCTTTCGCAAATAACTTAAACAGTTATCTTTTTTATGCCGGGCCAAAAACTTAACAACGATTGGTTTTGGTTTGTTAATGTTATTATTCATTGGAGCAACACGAGTTATGAAATCAACATCCACGGATGGGTCAACATTAAAATCAGTTTTCTGACACAAAGATTTAAACAGATCAATGAGATTCTCTCCCTTTTTTTCTGGTACTCCTAATATCTCGATATTAGATCGCCTAGCCCACTGTTCTTTAGAATTAAATTCATTTCTAAGTGCAGCAACAGAATTATTTATTACTTCAACTTCATGTTTTGTACATTTTAGTAATTTTAATTGGTTTTCCATAGTGTCGACTCTTTTAGAAATTTCATCATACTTGGCGCTAAAAAGTTCAATAGATGATTTAAATTCCTGCAATTCTACTTTTAAAGGCTCCAATTCTTCCCGAATATATTTTCTAAAAGTCTTTTCAAAAGCACTTTTCATATTATTCATTTCGAACTGGATCAGATTACGTATAGAATCAATACACAATACAGATTCAGTATCAGTAAAAATCGGTGAACTCGGAAGAATATCCTCAAGATGCTTATTGGATGGTGTTTCTTCATTTTGTATTTTATTGTTATCAATAGAAGGTCGAGCTTTAACACAAACGGGGCATATCCATTTACTACGGGCTGCTGGCGAGTCATTTTTAAATTTAATTCTTGATGGTAATTGTTGGTGCAAGTAGATAATTTACATTTTATACGTTTTTGGTTGACATTTATCCTTAAGTTGCATACTTGGCAGGAGACCGTCCTTTGTAATAATGTTTGTAGAAACTTCCATATTGAGGCCGAAGACGAGTTACTTACATTAATATGACAATAATGGCGTTTGGCTGTTCTTACCATTAAGTTACACCGGTTGCGAGCAGCCCTATATAATTCCCAATTTTCTTTGCACCTGTCATGTTTATATTTGCGGAAAGCACGATCACGACGAGACAAAGCCATACGCACCCCTTTAGTAATCCACGGAGCGGGCGGTCTTCTTATTTTGACAGGACTCATTGGTGCATGTTTATCAAAAAGTGATGAAATGTATGTATTGAAGTGAGAAACTTTATCATTAATTGTTGATGAATTATACACCAATGACATGTCAAGCGATTCTGCATCATTTTTTAAGTTTTCTAAGTTGATTTTAGCAAGATTGCGCATTCACACTGTAGGAGGTTTAATTTTAGGAGGCTTAAGCTTGTAACACAAATATAAAAGATCGTAACGAGAGAATCCGGGAGCTGATAATTGACCATATTTAATGACATCATTTGTTGAGGAGACCATAATAACATCCAACCAAGTATCAGGCGAGTCAAAGTTATGATGTGTAGCTCCAGAAGGGAGGATGTTGAAATTGATAGAATTTAAGAGGCTAGAAAGTTTTAAAGAACGTGGAGTAATTTTTAAGATATCTGTATTCAGATCGCCCATGATTATATGATGTGTGTAATCCGATGATAGGGACTCAAGGACAGGTTCAAGTGAAGGGAAATAATCAACAGCAGGAGGGCAATAAATAACTCCAAGAACTACTTTTACACCCCTGAGACGGATTTCAATAAATAAAAATTCAGCAGAGAACGAGAATGAAGAAGGAGATGAAAAAAGAATATTCTAGGGAATCTCAGAGCGTAGGTAAATAGCCACACCTCCGCCACCTTTGCCTATACGGTCGTTCCGAATTAGCACAAAACCAGGAAGACTGTATAAGCAGGAATTAAGAGAAGGTTTTAACCAAGTTTCAGATATTAAAATGGCGTCTACAGGGGCATTGGAAAAGGCTTCAAGAAAATCAGAAAAATGAAAAGGTAAGCTTTGAGCGTTAATATGGCATACATTAAGAGAGTGAGGAGAATTGAGAAAAGAACTACCAAGCAAAGACCCAAGCGTTTCAGGAACATGGAAAGAATCATCGTTTACGTCAGATGAACAACTACTACTACATGCTGATAAAAATATATCATCATCTGTAGTAGACATAGTTTTACAATTTTAATTGTACGTTTCGATAAACTAAATACAATATATAAAATATACAATTATATTATGAATAAAATATGCTAAATGATTTAATAAAAATAAGATAAATATGTATATACTCTTTTAATAAATAATAATACTATATCTATTAATCATTATTTCTGCACGTCCCGCCGGTTGACGGTTACATTAACACAATAACAAAATAATAAACACTAAATAAAAAAGTAAAAAACGTGAATAAGAAAATACAAAAATTTAACTGGCCAAGGCAATAGGAACAAAGAAATATCATATCATTAACAGTAGTGTATGGGTTTGGATCCACACACCATATATAGATTTGATAGTTTATGGAGACCAGCTAGTTTGTGAGTATCGCGTTTAGGTAATAAGAACGACCTGTTTGTTTGAATGCTTTATTGATACTGACTCAATTATAACAATGCTTACATTTATATTTGCTTAGGAATGTGAAACATACAATGAAATTATGTTAATGTACCATGAACCCATACATGCTCCCGACAGGAAGAAATGCAAAGAAAAAATTATAAATGCTATAAAGGTATACAAATTATAGTATAAAATAAGATAACATAAGTAATATTTAAGAAAAGCAAACAACACAAATGAAATAAAAGATAAAATTAGACAATATTGATAATAATTAAAAGTTTACAGTCTTTAAGTCTCTATCATTATGTTTGCATTATTGGACTTATTGCACTTGGTACATATAGGCGATGTTGCCTTGTTCACATAACGCGCACTACGAAATTCACTGCACTTTATACGCTTATCACTGCACCTTTCACTATCGCTCGACGCTGTCGGTGGCGCCTCGGAAGGCACTGCCGAAACTGCTAGCTCCACGTCCGCCGTCTGCGCCGCTGGCCCAGGTTGGGTTGGCCTACGAAGACGCCTCCAGCCTAATAACAGCGCGGCAATTACTATTATGCCGACGCAAATATATATAGCAGTATAATGATGTACGTCATGAAACGTTATTCTGTCTAGTAAAGGTTCAGTTTTCTTCATGACTTCCGATTTGTTTTCAATGCTCTTAATTTGCGTTTGAATCTCAGAAGAGTTGGATAATGTTAGGGTAGGTAGTGATATATTCATGATATGATTTATTGGTGTTATCTCCGGTGCAAATATCTGTGCGTTTAAATGCATTTCACTTGATTTTGTGTTATGTGCTAATAACGTAAAATATTCTGACTTAATAGTGCAATCTCGGTTCGGAATGTAGATTCTACCGAGAAGAACCGGCAAGAAATTCGATAGGTACTCTTTTAAAATTGTGTTATTAAGTATATACATTTTAAAAATTACAAATGTTTATATTAAACATCCTGTATGAAATTCATCTATACTAAATCCATGCATTATTATCATCTATATAATCTTGTACAGAATAATATGTTTTAGCTATTAAAGAATTTTCAATATACAATTTAAACTTATTGATTGACAACTGCAAAAATTTCTTTGGTATTTTGTTATAAAAACGGACACCTTGCCCCAGAAAGGAAACATTCTCAACAACTTTGCGAAGTCGAAAGCTTGGTGTTATGAGTTTATCCTTTCTTCTTGTGTTAATACAATGCGAGTCACTATTTCTCTCAAAACAATCAATATTAGTATGGATATGTATAATATTGTTATAAATATACTGTGACGCAACCGTTAGTATACCTACTTTACTAAAAACATCTCGAAGGGATTCCCGAGCTCCTAAATTATAAATACTACGAATAGCTCTTTTTTGCAAAATAAAAACTGTATTAACATCTGAAGCGCTACCCCATAGCATCAAACCATAGGAGATGATACTATGAAAATAACCGAAATATACTAATCGAGCTGTATCAACGTCGGTAAGTTGACGAACTTTCCTAACCGCGTATGCTGCGGAGCTGAGTCTTCCCGTGAGAGATGACAAATGGGAATTCCACTGAAGCTTCGTATCCAAGGTTATTCCCAGGAATACTGTTGTGTCATTTACATCAAGGATCTCATTATTCAATATCAAATTATAATTAGGTTGTTTAACGTTAGGTAAAGTAAATACCACACATTTCGTTTTTTTGGCTAAATGCTAAACTAGATTATTAGTTGTAAACTAACCATGTATCAGTGATAATGCATTGTTTACATATTCATAATTAGTTCTATTTCTGTCAACTTTGAAAATAAGTGAAGTATCGTCAGCAAACAATACAATATCACAAACACCTCTAACATAGAATGGAAGATCGTTGATGTATATTAAAAATAATAAAGGACCTAAAATTGATCCCTGTGGAACACCCATTTTTAAGACAGATCCAGATGACTTCATTCCATTTATAGAAACATGTTGAACTCTCTGAGACAGGTACGAAGCAATAAGATCAAGAGCCTTCCCTTTAACTCCGTAATATTCTAGCTTACATAATAGCGTTTCATGTTCCACACAGTCAAATGCTTTAGATAAATCACAAAATACACCAATAGCATTCTGTGATTTCTCCCAAGCGTCATATATGTGTTTAAGTAGCGCCATGCCTGCATCCGTTGTAGAACGACCTTTGGTAAAACCGTATTGTTCCCTCTGAAAAATACCATTTACATTACAATGAATAAGGATTTGATTTAAAATAATTTTTTCAAAAATTTTACTTAAGGAAGGTAGTATAGAAATGGGCCTATAATTGCTAGGCTCATCTTTGTTTCCCTTTTTAAAAAGTGGTAATACTTTGCTACATTTTAATAGATCTGGAAATGAACCTGTATCAAGACATTTATTAAAAATGAACGCTATATATGGAGCAATGTCATGGATGATACTATTAATTAATTTTACCGAAATACCCCAAAGATCATTTGTTTTTTTTTAATATTAAGAGTTTTAACGTATTTATAACATTTATTGGAGTAACTTGCTTGAAAGAGAATTCAATATTACATTTGGATACATGATTTACAAATAATTGTGTTGCAGCTGATGAAGATGATTCTAACTGAGATGTTATATCTGAAGGTATTTCATCAAAATATTTTTGAAATATATTTGCAACTTCTAATTCTGAATTTACAATTTTGTTCCCTACGTTTAACTCAATTGGTATAATTTGCTTATTAGATTTTCCACACACACTATTAATAACGTCCCAAGTAGCCCTAATTTTATCTTCAGAATTAAAAATTTTATCTTTGATATAATTAGACTTAGCATGAATGCACACCGCTTTAAAGGTTTTTGAATACCGTTTGACATGTTCTATAAAATATTCCTCATGATTCCACTGCTTCATACTGTACAATTCATATAATTTATTTCTACTTTTATAAATACCAGAAGTAGCCCAGTCACTAAATTTCAAATTTGAGTTTACATAAAAAGTCTTTGTTTTAAAAATATTATTGAATTCATTTAAAATTAATTTAAAAACAGAACCATAAAGTATATCTGGATCATGTGCAGTCATATCTAATTTACATATTTTGGACGCCACAATATCTTTATAACGGTTTACTTTATTAACAGTTATCGGTCTACAAACAATTTTCCTTTCGTTTTTAATAACTTTGTCTTGTAGTGCAAAATTTTTGCCCACAGTGGTCTGAGGTTAAATTATTGATTATTGATTTTTCATAAATTTCACAATTACAGAAGACATTGTCAATACACGTAGAAGAAAGCCTAGTTATACGAGTTGGTTCACAATATCTGTGCGTTAAATTAAATGATTTAAATAAGTTAATTAGTCGAGTACTAATTGTCGAATCTTTTAACAAATCTACATTGAAATCGCCGCATACAATAATATATTTACTGCATTTACATAAATTTTTTAAAATGTCTTCCATAGTTACCTCAAACAAAGCAAAATCTCCAATAGGGGGGCGGTATACGCAAACTATAATGTATAACTGAAATTCCACACAGGACAGTTCTACAGTTCGCTCGATAGAGAGAGCCACAATATCTTGACGAGATTTACAAGCTATATCATTACGAACTAAGATTAATGAACCTCCACGAATAGCATTCACTCTTACGAACGAACTTAACAAAGTAAAATTATCAATATTAAATATGTCATACTGTTGAAGCCAATGTTCTGTTAAGCAGTATACATGAATATCACTACAATGTGAAAATAATTCTATTTCATGTTCCTTGCCACCTATTCCCTGCATATTTTGATGAACAATATTTATGTAAAAGGGCTTAGGCTTTGTCTTATTTTTTAGTTTAAATCAATTTTCTTAATTTCACTATTATTATTAACGTTATTTAGATTAGAACTTAACACTAAAACATTCTGCTTAAATGAGTTATTTACATTATGAACTAATAAATTAACTATTAGTCTTTTACATTTCAGAGGTAAAAACATAGTATCATTGGTCAACTTAAACTTAAAAATAAATTTATTAATGTCAAATAATATAAAATTGTCATAACGATGAATCAAATTGTACATACACAAATTTAAATGATATATATGCTTATTCTGTGAATCTGTCAAACTATCTGAATACGGAAAGGCATTTATAATAAATTTACATTTAGTTTTATTTTGAATATGAATTAAATTTTCTAAACTTTTTATCAAATCTAATTTATTCATTGACAAACTGTCTCCGTGCATTATAATAACTATAGAATTTTGATCCAGATTCATAGAATTGATTTTATTTATGTGATACTGATAAGGTGCCCCGGGTGAACATGTGTTATACACATTATTTATTTCATAGTTAAGCAAGGAACCAAAATTTTGACCCAGCTTATCCGATACCATTACTACTTTATAATTACATAAAGAACTAGTTTTATTATTTTGTTGTTTTATGATAGTGTCACACCTTTGCTGTAACTGATTGACTTGTATATCGTTAGTGGTAAATTTTTGCTTTTTAAATTGAGAGGACTCATACATTTCGCTAATTGTTTTTAGTGATATTTTTAAATGGTTTATTTCAGTTTGCAGTAGGAGTGTGTCACTATCATATACCATCCTACTTTGCTGTAATTTCTCTGTATAAGATTTTAAATTATTTTTTAACAATGCACAATCTTGTTTTAATTTACTAATCTTTAAAGAACTATGTCGGTTTTTTATAATTTTATTTGTTTTCTTAATAAATTTATTAATTTTTATACATTTTTTTAATTTATTGTACATTATTATTAAGTAAGTCTAAACTAATATTATTATCATTTGATAAAGTTGTAAATCAACAGTTCATCGAATAAGGTATGAGCCATGGTATCCTCTTGGCTTTCTTTTAGTTTTTCATATGATGAGATTGATTTCCTGGCCTTATGGAGACTTACTTCGAGATCTGCAAGGCTATTCTGTAAAAAACAAAAACACTATCGAGACTCACTCTAGTGAGTTTTGTCACTACGAAAGCAAACTCACTTAACCTTGAATTGGAATTCTCGAAGCAGTTAAACGTACAATCGATGCGAAGTGAGTTTCGAATTAAGTCACGTTTCACTTGGGATGTTCCGGTATAAAAACGGTAACCGGTAATATATGTTTTCAGCATTTTTTAATAAAATATTTATAAAATTAATAAAATCTCATTAATTTCTTGTTTTAATTTTAATGTTTAATATTATTTTGAATAAAACGTATTTTATTTATCGAATAAATAAATAATATTTCAATTTACTTCGGCTGTAAGGTATCGGACTTTTGCCATAAAGTATTTAAAAAAAAACTTTCGAATATTACTGGTTATTGTATTCTCTGATTACCGGTGTACTCGGTGTTTGTCTTTATCTTTAATAATAATATAATTTTATAACAACATGAAGTAAGTATTATTATAACATTTTTGTTTATTTTGTAAATTTGCAATTTCACGTAAAGTCACCGATATTCTTTTCTAAATTGTAGCACCACAGAAAGAGCATCTCACCCTTCTCGTGCCCAAATTGAGAGTCTTATGGAATTCTTGGAAAAACATCCAAGTCTTGCCAAAGGATTCTCAAAACAGGCTAGTGCAAGGGATGCAGCGCGCAATTCGTGGGAGAGAATTGCCCTGCAACTGAATAGCTTAGGAGGATGCACAAAATCGTGGAAGCAGTGGACAAAGGTTAGTTTAGTTTTATTTGTTGTATTGTTGCATTTTTTCCTGAGCATGCAATATTTTGCATGTATGTTAGTATTTGCGCATTCTTTCTGCAAATTATTGCTTAAATAGCTTAATTTTTTAGTATTGGGCTGACAAAAAAAGCGCTGTTAAGAAAAAGGCTGCACAACGCTTTCTTGCACGCAATAAGACTGGTGGTGGTGCTGAAATTCTTTCCTCAAGAGTAGAACTTTCTACGATTGAGGAAAGAATTTTAGCTTTAATGGGTGGAGAAAGTTTTGCCACAGGGGACAGACACTTGGCAATAAACCCATTTGTAAGTAGAGATTTTTTTTTCGCTTAGGTGACACTTTTTTTTTGGTTTTAAGGTTATTATAATTTAAATATATTTTTAGGTTCAAGAAGATGAGGAGAGGCCTTCCATGATGAACTCTCAGATAGTGAGGCTTGTAGAATCATCACAACTTGCTAGAGATGTAAGTACATTCTTATTACCTATGTAGAACTAAAATGAATCATGAATTATTGTAACAGAAGTAATTATTTATTATTAACATTGTATTATATTCTCATGTATATAAAAAAAGCATTTTACATATATTTGCCAAGTAAACCCATTTGTAAGTAGCGATTTAGTTATTTTTTTGCTTAGATAAACTCTTTTTTTTTGGTTATAATGCTATTATAACTTAAATATATTTTTAGGTTCAAAACGATGAGGAGAGCCCTTCCTTGCTGGACTTTCAAATAGTGAGGCTCGTAGAATCACAACCTGCTAGAGATGTAAGTACATTCTTATTACCTATGTAGTGCTAAAATGAATCATGAATTATTGTAACAGAAGTAATTATTTATTTTTAACATTGTATTATGTTCTCATCTATATAAAAATGTTTTTTCATATATTTACAAAGTAACTTCTGCTTTGCAAGCTAAAAAATTTAATTGAATTTTATATAATATAAACTTTACAAAT
Source organism: Hypolimnas misippus (assembly GCA_037950945.1). Lineage (NCBI taxonomy): Eukaryota > Metazoa > Arthropoda > Insecta > Lepidoptera > Nymphalidae > Hypolimnas > Hypolimnas misippus. The sequence continues at coordinate 6,000,635 of JBBEEQ010000007.1, forward strand.
TTGCTCAAATGAATTAAAATGACGTCTTATTTAATTATTATAAATAGTTATTAATAACATATTATTCAAGTTCATAAATTTCGTGTATTACTTGTATTTGACACAAAATTAATATTACACAAAATAGTTATACTTATGAGTATGATATATATATTTAATCAGAATAATTAATACGAAAAATGTAATGTTCGGTTTAGGAAAACCAAATAGGTGCTACCAGCATAGAACCTAAAGTAAGCATGATATTATGATATATATATATATATATATATATATATATATATATATATATATATATATATATATATATATATATATATATATATATATAAACTATTTTGAACTAAATTATGTTTTAGTTATTAAATTTAATTTTTCAGACTCCACAACGGTCTCTAAATGTGGAATGTGTTCCTGGAACATCTTACTTGTCTACGAATCCAAGTATTGTTCAAATTGTAAGTGTCGTTGTCTTAGATTTTCGCGATTATTATTCATTGAAATGAAACTATTTTAAACGGATTTAAATCGCGTATATTAATTATTTTTATCATCCCGACGTTTCGAGCACTTTGCAGCGTTCGTGGTCACGGGTAGACTAAGGTGACATTTGTCTATTTGAGATTTGAGAAAAATATTATTTACAACTACCGCCAACGGTTTCTTAAATGATATCTTGAATAACGTTCCGGTTGCACGCAGAAGGCACTAACTGTATCTTTTGGTCTGGCAGTCTGTTGGACTTGGGATTTTAAATTTTTAATGAGCGGATCCCAGGTGTTTGAAAGTCTCCAACCATCTTCTCTATTGAAGTTCGGATGTTTTTGAATTTCAATAGCCTCGCGTATCATTCTAGGAATGAATCTGTGTTCTCTAGCGAGGATCTGTGGTTTATCAAATCGGATAAAATGGTTAGGTTTATCCAAGGCATGTTCACAAACTGCAGACTTATTAAATAGGCGTTCTTCAAAGTTCAATAGAGAAGATGGTTGGAGACTTTCAAACACCTGGGATCCGCTCATTAAAAATTTAAAATCCCAAGTCCAACAGACTGCCAGACCAAAAGATACAGTTAGTGCCTTCTGCGTGCAACCGGAACGTTATTCAAGATATCATTTAAGAAACCGTTGGCGGTAGTTGTAAATAATATTTTTCTCAAATCTCAAATAGACAAATGTCACCTTAGTCTACCCGTGACCACGAACGCTGCAAAGTGCTCGAAACGTCGGGATGATAAAAATAATTAATATACGCGATTTAAATCCGTTTAAAATAGTTTCATTTCAAATTGTAAGTGGTTTGTTTGAACTTATATAAATATTTTCTTTGTTTACAATTTCATAAACATTTTTTTTTATTTTTTATTTATTTAATCAAAAAAAGTGATACATTTTCCAGTTACATAATATACTCGCCAAACTGGGTAGCCAGTTTGTTGGCGAGAACACGCTCACAATGTAATAAAATAGTATCTATGTATCCTACGCTCACAATATTCTCTTATACATACATTCATCTAACAATACAGTAATGCATTGTTTATTTTTGTACATTACGATATATGATAAATGTACTTTATTTTAAATTAACAGCGATCAATATAAATATTTTTTAACTTCTCCTTTAGAACTTTAACATTTAATTTGCGACCCTTTTTTAACCAAGTCGCCCCTATTTCATTATATATTTTAGGAATCAAATAGCTTTTCAACCTCTTTCCATAATAGTTGCTAGCTCTCGGCTGAACCAGTCTGGCTTCTGTTACACTTCTTGTATTGTACCTATGTTCAATAACATTTTTAAACTCTTTTACCTCATAATATTCTAGTGTTAATAAGTACATTATCTTAAGATGTACAGGCAATATTTTTAAAATTTTAAATAATTTATCATAGTTCCCTTTGCAATCTTGCTTACGTTTTTTTTTTAACAAAAATTTTATTAGTCTTATTTGTATTTTTTTTATTTCATTTATATATGTGTGAAAAGTTTTACCATATATACTTAACCCATAATTTATTATCGAGTCAGCAAGTGCGTAGTAAACGACAAGCATTGTATGCTTACTTAAACCTCTTTGTAGCTGATGGAACTTTACCAACACTGATCTCAATCTAGTGCATACTACCTCTATGTGCGTTTTCCAGTTGAAATGTTTGTCAATGTGTAATCCCAAATATTTAAATGTATTAACAAAATCTAATTTCTTACAACAACATGTTCTTTTATTTTTATGTAAACATTCGTAGCTGTGACCTACAATCCCTATGTTCGTGTACTCGACGGCCCTAGCAATCCTATTGTATGGCGAATAAATATGCATGCATTTAGTTTTCCCTATATTAATAATTATTCCATTGTCATGCGCCCATTTTATTATATTTTCAAAATCTAATTGCATGTTATAACACGCCTCCTTTATGTCTTTTGACGCATACAATAAGCATATGTCGTCGGCGTACATATAAACTCGGCTTCGAGCGATTACATTCACTACACTGTTCACTAACATTAAGTAACCGATAGGAGCGAATATCGATCCAGTCGGTACTCCCAACGTTACATTATAATCCTGACCAGTGATACTATTGATATTTGTACGTATGGTTCTATTGGATAAATAATTACGAAACCAGTCATTTACTGGGCCCTCGATACCACACTCCCGCATGGCTAATAGCAAAATATCTCGATCCAGTGTATCGAAAGCCTTTTTGTAGTCAATAAATAGTGCCAAAACCTGGTTTCCATTATTTAAACTACTGTTAATATATTCCGATAATTGATCAAGCGCTGTTACGGTGCTACGCCCCTTCCTAAACCCGTGTTGCGCATCTGTTAGAATATTATGTTTTTCTAAGAAATAAATTATCTGGCCCACTATCACCTTTTCGACTATTTTATTAATGATCGATAGTATGGCTATAGGTCGATAATTACAATAGTCTAAATGGTTACCATTTTTATATATGGGGCGTATGATTGCTTTTTTTAGAATCTCTGGGTAAGTTCCCGTCGTGATACTCATGTTAATAAAGTTTGCTAAAACTGGGCTCAATTGCTTTTTAAGATATTTAACATCCTGCACTCTTATTTTGTCTAGTCCTGGTGATTTTTCACACTTTAACTTACTAATAATTTTTTCTATTTCCACAGCGCTTACCTTTTTATATCTAAACGTAACCTCACTTTTCTTTACATACATTTTTCTTTCTAGGAATTTTGTTAAACAATTGTGTTTTATTTGTAATATTTCTTGTGTAAATGTTTTTGAAAAATTATTACATATACAATAAATATTTTCTACTTTACCTAAATATTTTAATATTGTGCTATCAACATTTGATTTTAATTGCCCAAGCCAGGAGTTAATAGTAACCCATATTTTTCTATAATCACCATTACAATGTTTAATTTCCTGTCTTCTATATTTATTTTTGGCGATATTTATGAGCCTATTTACTTTATTTCTAAATTTTGTGTACTCTAAACGCTTATTCATATTTTTGGCGAAGCTTTCCAAACACGAAACAGACTATCCCTTTTTGAAATCATAAAGTATAATTGTTTATCTATCCATGGTTGACTAATCCTACTGTTTTTTAATATTTTTATTTTTTTACTAGTTTCATAAATATCTCCAAATACATTACAAATTTTTGTATACAATAGTAAAGGGCACAATATATACAATAACTGAGTCCAGTCGTAGTTATCTAATTTTTGTTTTACTAGTCTATTATTTATCATATACTTGTTTTTATCACAATCGGTTTTATCACTTTTATACGATTCACAATAACGATCTATAGACACACCGATCATATGATGATCTGAAATACCGCACTCACACAAAAACACATTAAACAAAGTATCTTCTTGGTATTGCCGCTGTCTCATTCGCAGCCAAACATGGTCGATGCACGATTGGTCAAGGCGCCCGTCCACTACCGCTTCGCGTGTTATCTCAGTTCTCGGAATTCCACAGCGCAATCCGTGTTCACACAGGATGTTTTTATAATTATTTAAATATATGTTTTCTTGCGATATGTCTATATTTACATCTCCGATCACCACTAAGTTTTTATCTTTGGATATGGATTTTAACATTAAATTTATTTGTTCCAAAAAATGATATTTATTTTTTCTAGGTGGTCTATACAAGGCAATTATATGTAGTATTTTTTTTCCTAATTCGATCGTACCGTGGATTGTTTCTACCGCCGTATTTTGAGTTGCCATCATATTAAAGCTTAAATCATTTTTAACATATAATAGTAATCCTCCTCCTCTAGCAATTGTTCTAGTTTTAGCATACGAAGTGTACCCGCTTATCGAGTAGAATGAAAGCTCATCCGCCTTGATATTTATTTCTGATAGTATTATTAAGTCTATTTGACACTTGCTCTGTTCTAGAAGAACTAGGAATTCATTAAAATGCTTTCGTATCGATCTGATGTTGAGATGTATTATATGTAATTTTTTTCTATTGGATATATAATTCATGCTCCATGATTCGATATTCCTATATCTCGTGTATTCGCTATCTGTTATATTATCGTTTATTTGATCGAATTATATAATATATAAAAATCACGTTGTGTGTGTTGGATAGGCAGAATAATTTTCTACCTTTGCTCTTTTGACATTTAAAGAAAAAAGAAATAAACTTTTTTATCTGTACAAAAATAACTTGTAAGAATTCATTGCAAATAGAAAATCTCACATGGTAGCAGAGCAGTTGTTCGTTAAAATAATCATAAAACATCAAGATTTTAGTCGAAGATTGCAAATAGACGCCGTGATTAAAAAAACCAACATGGAAGACTTACAACAGATTCAAAGATTATCGGACAATAAAACGTTCCCAATTTGGAAGTTCCAAATAGAAATTTACTTAAGAAGCAACGACCTTTACGACATAATCGAAAATCCGCTGGAATCTTTGGACAAAAAAGAACTAAAAATAAAAGACGCGCAAGCCGCTAGAATTATCTCCGGTACGATTGACAAAAAGCATATACCATTATTAATGTCATGTAAAAATGCATCAGAAATGTATAAAAAGCTATTAACAATATTTGAAAAATCCACCGATCAGAAAAAGTGTCACATACTACAACAATTTTTTCAATATAAATATGATCAAAATAAAGGTAACGAACGTAACGAACCATATCAGTCATTTAGAAAACCTTGTATACCAATTAAAATCCATTGGAGAGGATATTAATGAAAATATGTTAATTTCAAAAATATTATCCACATTACCAGAAGAATATAATCATTTTATAACAGCATGGGAGTCGACTATAATGGAATACAAAACCCTAAATAACTTAACTTCAAGATTGATTAGTGAAGAAGAGAGATTAAATACCAGTAACAATGAAACAATAGCTTTTAAAGCACAAAAACAATTTAAAAAGAAAAAGTATTGCAATTTTTGTAAAAAAAATAATCATGAAGAAAATAACTGTTATTTCAAGAACAATAAACAAATAAGAAAGTTTTGTAATTTATGCAAAAAGAACAACCATATAGAAAAAGACTGTTTTTGGAGGAAGAATAAAGATAAAAATAACAAACATACATCATTTTTGACCATTAGTGAAAACTTTGTAATTGATTCAGGCTGTACAACTCATATGACAAATAACGAGTCAATGCTAAAGAATACTGAAGGCTGTGAAGTCAACATTAAAACTGCAAAAAAGGATCATATAATAAGTTCAAATAAAAAAGGTGAAATAATAACCGACAAATGCAAATTTAATGAAGTCTTGTATGTACCAAAATTAGAAAAGAATTTACTCTCAGTTAACGCTATTACTGAAAATGAAGGAACCGTAATATTTACAAAAGAAAATGTATTAATAAAAAAAGATGATGAAATAATACTCAAAGGTGAAAAAAATAATAAAGGTTTATATAATATAAAAATTAAAACAGATACAGAAGAAAATGTCCTGATCACATATAATAAAGAAACTGTAGAAGACTGGCACAGACGATACGGTCACCCTGGAAAAGAAACATTGAAAAAAATTATAAAATCAGTTAATGGAATAAATATAACAAAAGAAGAAATAGATAAGATCAACTCAACATGCAATATCTGCATGAAAGCAAAACAAACAAGATTACCATTCTATACTCGGAGAAAATCTGAAAGAAAAATTCATACAATACATACAGATATATGTGGCCCGATGACACCTGCAACATGGGATGACAAAAGATACATATTAACCTGCATTGATGACTATACTAGCTATACTCAAACCTACCTTTTAAACAAGAAAAGTGAAGTATTTACTTATCTTAAAGAATACATTCAAGAAGTCGAGAGGCATACAAACTTAAAAGTCAGTGTAGTCAGATGCGACAATGGAGGCGAGTACTCGAGCAATAATCTAAAACAATGGTGTAAAAATAAGGGAATAAAATTGGACTACACAATAGCTTATAGTCCACAACTTAATGGTAAAGCAGAACGTTTTAACCGCACATTGATGGAAAAAGTAAGAGCAATGCTTTATGAATCAAATTTAGAAGATGAGATGTGGGGAGAAGCAGCACTTTCAGCAACCTACTTGTTGAATAGAACACCAAAAGAGAGCCATGAAAAGACACCTATAGAAATGTGGTTGAATGAAAAACCAAACGTAAAAAACATACAAATATTTGGCTCTGAAGTTTTTGCTAAGAAGTTAAAACCATTAAAAAAACTTGAAGAAAGAAGTGAAAAACTAATAATGATAGGATATGCACCAACTGGATACCGTCTCTGGAATCCTGAAAATAGAGAAATAGTCATTAGAAGAGATGTAAGTTTTATAAAAAGTAATAAACAAAAAAATAAAGAAGATACAATAAAAACAAAATTAATTAAAAGTAAAAATGAAGAAAGAAAAGTAGAGGAAATAATTAATGAAGAAGAAAATAATGTAACAAATGAAGAATTACAAGAAATTATAGAAAACATAAATGTTGATGAAAATGAATCATATATTGAAGAATTAACATCCTCAGACACAGAAGAAAGTCATAATGAAAAAACTGAAGAAGAAAAAACTGCAATAGAAAGTACTTCCAAACGCCAAAGAAAACCACCTAAAAGATATGAAGATTATGTAATGATTTCATATGAAGAAGCAATAAATGGAGAAGACAAAGAGAAATGGATAAAAGCTATAGATGAAGAAAAGAACTCTCTTATCGAAAACCAAGTATGGACAGTAGTAAGTGAAGAAGAAACAAGAGGAAAAAGAATTTTAAGTAATAAATGGGTATTGAAAATTAAAGATGACGGAAAATATAAAGCTAGATTAGTTTTAAGAGGATTTGAACAAAGAAAAGGAATAGATTATCAAGAAATTTTTAGTCCTGTAATTAATATAAGCCCATTGAGGATATTATTTACAATAGCCGCTATGAAAAACTTTTACATAAAAACATTCGATATCAAAACAGCATTTTTGTATGGAAAATTAGATGGTGAAGAGATATACATGTACCCACCTGAAGGAATCGACATTAAAGGAATATGCAAATTAGACAAAGCTCTATATGGCATGAAACAAGCACCTCTAAAATGGAATAAAACTTTCACAAATTTCTTAAATTCACAAAGCTTAATACAACTAAATACTGAACCCTGTATTTTCAAAAACAAAGAACAGACAATATTTATAGGAATACATGTTGATGATGGAATAATTATAGGAAAGAATGAAAAAGACCTAGACATTTTGATAAATAATATTGGAAAGAGATTTAAAACAAAGACAGATAGAAATCCAAAGAAATACATTGGTATGGAAATAGTACAAGATAAAAATAGTATAAAATTAAATCAACAAAATTTCATTGAAAAACTTCTACAAGATTATAATATGACAGATGCAAAGACACAATTAACACCTATTGAGACAAGTAAAAAAGAGGAATCACCTCAAAATAAAATTTTTCCGTATAGAGAACTACTCGGAAGCTTAACATATCTCACAAACAAGACGAGACCAGATATAAGTTTTGCCGTAAACTATTGTAGTAAAAAAGTAGAAAACCCAACAGATCAAGATGTAAATACTTTGAAAAGAATATTAAGATACCTAAAAGGATCAAAGGAAAAAGGATTAAGGTATGAGAAAGGAGAAAGAGACATAAATATAACTGCTTATTGTGACTCGGATTATGCAGGAGATACTGAAACAAGAAGAAGCACAACTGGATATGTTATTTACCTAAGTGACTGTCCCGTGAGCTGGTGCACAAGAAGACAACCTATAGTATCACTATCCACAACTGAAGCAGAATACATAGCAGCAGCAGAGTGTTGTAAAGAAATACTCTACCTGAAATCAGTGATAAAAGAACTCTTTAATCTTAATAACATACCAGTAAAAGTGTTTGTGGACAATCAAAGTGCAATTAGACTAATAGAAAATGGTGTAATTAATAGACGTTCAAAACACATAGATGTACGTTATAAATTTATACATGAAAAAGTAACAAATAGAGATTTAGAAGTATATTATTGTAAAACTAGTGAACAAATTGCAGACATTTTTACTAAAAGCCTTTGTAAAGTCAAATTTGAATATTTTGCTAATAAAATTATTACTTAAAATATGTTTATGTAAAATAACAGAAAATTATAATTGAACTTTAAATTAAATAAAAAGATATTTTTGTTAGTTCAAAGTATTGAGTAACATAATTGTAAAAGTTATAAAAAAAAAAAAAAAACATTGTAAACTTATTAATAGAAAATGTAAAACTTAAACTAATATTTTAAAAAAAAAAAAAAAAAAGGTAAATATCAATTAAATTTCATGTTTGTAAAAGTAATAAAATAGTAACATTTAACATTGCAAAATTTGATTAAATTATATATTGTATACAAGAACTGAAAAAGGTATAATATAAAATATAATTAAAAAAAAAAAAAACAACTTTGGTTTATATAATCTTTTGTTGTTAAATAGATTAAAAAAATAGAACTTAAAAATATTAAATTCTCTAAATGTCAAAGGTAATAAAATTAAGGGAGTGTGTTGGATAGGCAGAATAATTTTCTACCTTTGCTCTTTTGACATTTAAAGAAAAAAGAAATAAACTTTTTTATCTGTACAAAAATAACTTGTAAGAATTCATTGTAATAGAAAATCTCACAGTGTGTACACACAGCATTAGCTGCATAATTAACCGTTAATTTTTTCAATATCTTTTTCGCAATTAATTCTAAAAATCTTTTTATCGTTTTCTTTTCTGGCTAATATGTTAGAATTTTGAACCCAAACATATTTACATATCCCTTTTAATTGTATTTTAGCGTGCCAAAATAGTTGACGCTTGTAACGCGGCAAGTCTTCATTAATGAAGATTGGTATTCCGCTGTTATTGTTGTATATATCCCCATTTATAATTAGGACTTTACGAGCATTGATCCATTGGTCGCGAGCTGGTTTAGTCTTTAATTTCACGATAACAGGCTGTGGCTTCTTATCGTCCGACTTTTCTCTTCCTACCCTCTTTGCGTCTTCAATATTATCGGGATTTAATTTGAGTTTTTTAGCAATTTTTCGGGTTATTTCTATTATATCTTCATTTTCTTTTTTTTCTAAACCCATAATTTCCACGTTGTTACATTTCATATCCTGTTCCATGTCTACAATTCTTTCTTCCAATGCTTTATTACACTTTTCTAGATATATGTTCTTTTGTTCCAGGGATTTGATTTTCTTTTCAGCTTCTTCCTTAAATAACATTATCCCTTGATATTGTTCCGCATAAAAGTCTACAGCATCACTGATATCTTCTAGTTTCTTTTCCATTTTATATATAATTTCCAGTTTGTTATTTACTTCCCTTAATAACCCTTCCATTGATAAATCATTTAAATTTATATCAATTTTTGATGTGTTATTCGGGCTTCGTTTCTTCTTTTGGCACTCTTCACAGATTTCACTTTTAACATTACGGGCACACTTTTTATGATATACAGCTTCGCAAGGACCTTTGCATTTAATAACATCGTCTTTAGCTAACGATACAAAAAGCTTGCACTTATTGCATTGCACCATGGTAGCATTTATTTACTCTAACCAGTTTTAAATTTATATAGTTTTCAATATAAGCATAGATACTCATTAACACGTCCGCCCGCCGAGCGCATGCGCAACGAACGAACGATAATCTCTTTTAGATTGCTGAAAATCCCCAGGCAACGACTCAGTCTCTATCACGCACTCCATCAGGGATTTGTGAGCTGAGCCCAAATGCAACACACACTCTAATTGCAGGTAATTTTTCGATTTATCAAAGGGTATAACCAGTTAAGTATCGGACCCAGAGCCTTATGGGCTGATATTTATGTTTATCATAGCTAGTAAGAGAAATATCAAAAAAATAAATCCCTAACCCTTATATTTAGGGAGCAGCAGTTTAGTTTTAAAATCAAAACAAACTAGTAAACGAAATTATGGCTTAAGCTCTTGAACTCTGTATCTTTTTTTTTAAAGGTGTCTTGTATTAAAATGTTAAGTAAAGTTATTAAATTGTTAAGTAAATAATTACACACATAATTAGTTTTTGTATTAGATTTCTTGTTTTGTTTCATCTCAATTGTAAAGACATTGGAATCACAAAAAAGAAAAACCTTATTATTTACCTATTTTAATTTTAATTTTTTCTTTTTTTCAGAAACATCAAGTCGCCGTTTAAAACGACGCCGACTAACATCTCCGCCGTCTCAAAGGCGAAACTCTTCACTAACAGAGAGGTTCTTAAAAATAGAAGAGCAGAGAGTTGAGATCGATCGTACCAACTCGCAATTATTGGCCAATATGGTCAACTTTATGAAGGAACGAGAAACTTCAAACTCGCAAGCATTAAGGGCTATTGCAGAAAGCCTCAAATTATTGGCTGAGGCTTTAAAAAAATAATTTCTTTATATATTTTATATTTTTTTTACATATTATATATAAAATAAAATTCTTTTTACTACAACAATTTGTTTTAGTTTTACCTACTCCACAAGTAATAATAAATTTAAAAAAAAAAATTAAATAAAACACAAAAACAAATCAAAAAACATTTTATTTAAATTCCAGATACCAATAAAAATCTTGGAGCAATTTAGACAATTTACAAGACATTCTTTAAACCTATTTGTATAAAGGTATTACCAGTGTAGAATGTGGTTTCTACTTAGAAGAACTAGCAAGAAATTTTACAATTCCTATAAAATCAATTAGTACAGTGTGTTATATTATAGTAATAGCTTGCTTAAATATCATGTAAAACATCAAATATAGTTTATGTAATCTTGTATAGTCTATTTTTTTACTTGTCTTATTTAGCAGACAAATATGGCATATTTCTAGCCACAGGTAAGAGTTAGATAAGAAATTATAGATTGAATGATAGAACTGAATCATTTTTTATAATGAAAAATTATTATTAAAAAAAAAATATTCGAAATTTATTAATATTTATTAATATATTTTTTAACCCGAGTTATAAATTTAGAGCAAATACAAAATTGTTTGTAGGATCTTATTGATTATAGATGTGAATACTAAACCCCAAAAAAGACATTAATTTTACTTTAAAATACTTTATACTAAACTACTATTAAATATGAATTTTGGATTACACTATATTCCGTGCCCGCCACAAATTATTCATTAAAACCTGCCGTTGTGACTGTCCTATGGCAGCTTCTATGACAAGAGTCTCTCTTTGTACCTCATGCGAATGCATTCCAGTGTGGAAATTGGACTCTTGTTGCTGATCGTAGGTATCTATTATTGGTGCAGGAAGACCTGCACGATTACAAATATTGTGTAACACACAACATGCTATCACAATCTTTGTAACCGTGTCAGGATCATAGTGCAACACTCTGTGCACTAACAGACACCTAAATCGAGCTTTGAGGAGTCCAATTGCCCGCTCCACTGTATTTCGTGCCCTAGCATGAAGTGTATTATAATAATGGGCTGGTGTTCCATCCTCTGCCATAGGCACTGGTACCATTAAATAAGCCCTTTGCGAGTATCCAGAATCTCCTATAACAATCAATTATAAATCATAATTTCATCAGAGTAGGTATTACAAGATTAAGTGTTGTAAAAAGAAAACCTAATTGAAACTGACCAAGTAGATGGACCATTTCATCAGCATTTGTCAAACCTTCGAGATGCTCTTGAATGCAACTATGGTTAAAAATAAAACTATCATGTGTAGCTCCGCCGTAGGTTGCATCAACATGTAGAAAATTAAGATCGGCATCTGTTATCTAGAACAAAGTTTTTGCATATATGCATTTTAATATTCTATTTATTACATAATTTATTTTAATATATTGTAATATAGATAAAAATAACTGTTTAAGTCATAGATGTGAGTAAATTAAAATTATTTTTATAAATAATTAAGTTCACAAACCAATCAAATAATAAAAATGAAATTTACTAATTGCACATTTCTGGCGTGGTATCCTTTACGGCAGTAAAACCGTTCTTCATTTTGTGATGGTCTTACCATAGTAACAAATGTCCCATCAATGCACCCTATCACTCCTGGCATTTGAAATTTTTCATAGAATCTAAAACATATTTTTTTTTATATCCATAAATATTTACAGAAAGGTACTAATAGAGCAAAATGAAACTGAATCTTATTACCTCTCCTTCAATTTCAGTCTTTCTTGAAAATTTTGAGGGAACCGTATGTATTTTCTTACAACTGATGGGTGGCTTAGGGCCTCTACTATGGCGTGCACGCAGCGAGACACGGATGGTTGTGAAATAAAAGAATTTATACTCCTCCCACAAACTCTCTGATAAGATCCGTTTCCAAAAAAAGAAAGTGCACATAGCAACTGAAAATGAATATACACACTTTAATAATATTTAATTCTTATTTCGATAGTATTTACATTTTATTTAGTTATTGTAATCGGCATATATCGGCCAGAGATACATATTTACCTTTATTTTGGCTGATAAACCACGACTTGGACGTCGAGTCGGTTTTAGAAGATGTTTTATGTCTTCTAAAACTTGGTTTATCAGCTCCTCCGTCAGCCGAAAATTAAAAACGTAATCTTTATTTGAAATAAAGAACTCCAATTTTCTTATTTCATTTGCTTGATTCTTGTTACTATTCAAGTCAATAGCTTGCTCTTCTTTTAATAATTCTTTTAAAACAAATAAACGAGCCATATTTTTGGTCAAACTTAAAAGTGATTTCGAATTCGAACGGTTTCGGGTGAATTTTAGTTTGACAGATGAAACACGACACAAAATTCGATCGTGAGGGACGAATTTTTGTTTAAGAATACCAAATGTATGCATCTTATGTCAAATTGTCAGATGCAGTAGTACACCTCACTGCCGCGCTCACAATTGAGGCGCCACCGGCTTTTTATAGTTTTATAGAATACCAATTCGTTTCTCACCACGGATTCAGCTGTGAAAATGTCGAAATATTTTTACAGAATAGCCCTGCTGAGATGCGATTCAGGGCCCTCATATGATCATCACTGCACTGGTTAAATGAAGTAACAATGTTATAAAGTTCATCACGCTGGATCTCTAAGTCCAAATATTTACTATGAATTTCAGCAAGCTCGGCCTTTAAGTCTGTATTTTTTTTCACTGTTTTTGCTATTTCTTCTTCACATTCCTCCCTTTCTTTGAGAAGTTGTTCACACAAGTCCTTTGATAATTTCAACTCTTGAAGAGTTAGTTTTAATCTAGCCTCCATCTCCTTGTGGCTTGTGCCTTTGTGGCTTTACGGGTCATGATAGTGTGTTCCATTATAAAGTGTCATGATAGTGTGTTCCATTATAAAATCTTGAATTTAATACCGCTTCTATTTGGGTTTAAAGTGTATACATTTCTTCATATGTTAATTTCTGTTCGCCGATTACACGTCTAAAATGATGTTTAAAACTTTTCACTGCTGATTCCCACAAACCTCCTGCTGAAGGCCATGATGGGGCATTAAAATGCCACTTTATTTGCATTTCACATATTTCCTTCATAAATTCCTCACTAAATATTTTCAGTAATTCTTGATATTCTTGACGCAAAATTCTGTCAGCACCGACAAAGTTTTTACCGTTATCGCTGTACATATGCGACGGAGTTCTTCTACGCGCCGAGAATCGTCTCAGGGCCGCTAAAAATGATGACGTGCTTAAATCTGTTACTAATTCCAAATGTATCGCTTTTGTCGCCATACAAATAAAAACTGCTACGTATCCTTTAGTGGATCGGATTCCACGTCCTTTACTTGCTTTTATGTAAACATGCCCTGTGAAGTCTACACCACAGTGTGAAAAAGGACGAGATGGATTACTCCGTGATTCCGGTAGATCTCTCATAATTTGATTATGCATATAAGGATTAATTTTTCTACATTTTATGCATAATCTGATTTGCTTCTTAGTTGCTACATTGCCACCAATAATCCAATATTTTTGCCGTATAAAACTTAATGTTATATCCGTGAAAAATTAACCTCCGTGAAATGTTAACGTATGTGCTTGATGTATTATTAAATCCGTTAGGCGACCTCTATGAGGTATTATTATAGGATGCTGCATGTCTACACTAATATGAGCGTGTCTTAATCTTCCCCCAACTCTTAAAATTCCATTTTAATCTAGAATTGGGTTTAAGCTTAATATTTTGCTTTTAGAGTCTATCTTTAATCCCTTTTGAATGTCACTTATTTCCTTTGCAAACTCGTCTGCTTGTACATGCTTTATTATGTTATGCATAGCCATTCGATAATAAAATTTTTATAATAAAATCCCCCAGAAATATTTGCAGTTTTCCATAAATAGATTTAAATCATATGTTAAAAAGTCTCTAATAGCTAAAGCATATTACTCTATACAAGATTACGTTGACGATAAAGATGCGTGGGTTTAGTATATGCTGAATTTCGTACAGGATAAATAATCAATTTGTAATCATAAACTGTGTTGTGATGTATTGACAATATTTTAAAAGAGTAACTATCGAGTTTCTTGCCGGTTCTTCTCGGTAGAATCTACGTTCCGAACCGGTGGTAGCTTCATTATTTGATGTAATTTTTTTTTTGTTTTTTCATGTATTGACGATTCAAAAGTGCTCGTGAGAGCCTACTTGAATAAAGTATTTTTTGATTTGATTTGATTTGATTTGATACTCTTCTAATGTTATATATGATGTTCGTTTTGTTTGCTTTCTTGAAATCTATACACCCATGCTAATGTACGTATAACCTTTGTAAAAGAGCTATACTTAGTTAATAGCATATTTATGATGCTAATATCAGTGGTATTTTGCTGAATAACAACATTTGATTGTTTTTTAGTTTTTATTTCTTCTTGCGTTGAATATGTTATTTTCCGATTTGCGTTGCTGCTTGTGAACGTCGAAAGCCATGCTGGACCTTGCCACTATAAGGGATGATTGATCAATTGAGATGGCAGCAATCCCCGAGTGGCACAATCAGCGGGGTTTTCTTCGGAACTTACATAATTCCAACAATCAGAAGGCATTATATTCCTAATTTGTCGGATTCTATTTGTTACGAAGGTTTTCCATCGACCGGGATCACCATTTAGCCATCCTAGAACTGCTGTTGAGTCGATCCATCCGTATACGTTTATTTCATAATTTTCATATGATTGCTTAACTTGCGACATTAATTTAGCTAACAAGAGTGCTCCACATAGTTCCGAACGGGGCATTGATAATGTTTTGCTGGATGGTAGTAATCTTGCTTTTCCCGCCACAATGGTGACTGTATTTTGATTCTTTATTTTACAATATATCACACAAGCGTACGATTTACTTGATGAGTCACAAAATCCATGTAACTCGATCCTACAACCGGGCTTGGTTCCTAGCCATCGTGGTACTGAGTAAATATTAAGTTGTATTCGTAGCATTTATGAATATTAAAAATATCTAAAAAACACCACCCACCAGCATATAATCTCCTTTGTGTAATATTCACAATAATTAAAGTCATTCCATCTTCATCACTATCAACACCATGGACTCTATCAAAGATACCTTAAAGACGATGACAGAATTATTCAACTCAAGGATGAATGAATTTCAGCAGGATTTGCACAAAACGTCTTCTCCAATAACAACTAGCTCGTTAGCAGCAGATTTTACTACTTTTAAAAAATTCATCATATCTGCTCTCACTGCACTTCAACAACAAGTTGAATTTCTAAGCAGGATAATTGGTCGTCAGGAGATGAAAACGCGACGTAAGATTCTTTTATTTCACGGTGTTCCTGAAGAGAAGTCGGAAGATGTGTCGGCACGCATCACGAGTATTGTCGCCGAAAACCTTAATCTGGCCAACTTCTCTAGTGCCAGCATCAAATCGTCTCATCGCCTTGGCCGCTCATCTGGCAACAAACCTCGACCTATCGTGGTTAAATTCAGGGAGGTAGCAGTTCGAGATAAGGTTTGGTATGCCAAAACTAACTTAAAAGGAACTGGTTTCACGGAGTCTGAATTTTTAACAAAGACACGACACGATGTATTCTTGTCGGCCAGGCAGCGTTTTGGTGTGAACAAGTGTTGGACCCGTGACGGTACAATCTTCGTGGTTACTTCGGACGGAACGCGGCATCGGGCTGAGTGTTTAGCGGATCTTGACGAAATCGCGGGTTCCATTCAAGCAGAAACAGCAAAGTCACCTCAAAACAAAGCTTAAAACATCGCCACCGCACCAAAGTCAACTGAATATAAAACAACTGCGTCGCGTTCCAAGAGAGTGATAAAGAAATGAATCATTACTTATTATTTCATAACTTATTTTATTTTATTATTCTATTGTCACTTCACTTGTAAGTATTTCTTTATTATTTTGTTTTAATGCATTACTTATCAAAATTTTGACACACGTTTCTTATATTTTTTGATACTTTTGTTACTGTACTTGATTTGTTTGATACTTTTAGTTTTAGTTTACAAATTAAATACAATACGTCATTTATCGTGCGCGATTGCTCGGTGAATGCCGGTAGTTTGTTTACATTAAGTAAACGTTTAACGCATGAGTGACAGCTGACAATAGTTGACAATGACACTTATTTTGTTCCCTTTTTTCTCGTTTTTATATATAGTTAATAAATAATTTACAATACTATAAATATATAAAACTTTGCACAGCTTCATAATTTTTGTGTTTGTTTCGTTGTTTTTGATGATATTCATTTAATTTTTGTTTATTGTGATTTTGTGAATATTTTTTGTCTCCTTGCAGCTGGCGGGTATGTTAAATGGTATTTTTTACATAGTTACATTTTTTTTTTGATATTTCGTTATATTATATTACATATATAATTTATCATATATATATATATATATATATATATATATATATATATATATATATATATATATATGTATATCCCTATCTTCTTATATACACGCTATTCTAATTTCTGAGTCTTGGCTGAAGCCTTGCCTACCTTCTACTTCCTTTTCTTTACCGGGATTCCACCTGATCCGCAATGACCGTATTGGCCGAACAGGTGTTGCAATGTACCTTCGCTCTCATATTCCTTTTAATATTATTGACACTTCACAGCCTCAGACCGGCCGAGCAGAGCATCTTTTTATTGAAGTGATTTTTTCACATACAAAAATGCTACTCGGGGTTTTTTATAGCCCATGCATTACTGTTGACTATTTTTCATCCTTTGAAACGATGCTACAAAATTTAACTCCTTTATATAGTCATACAGTAATCATGGGCGATTTTAATACCTGCTTGCTTAAACATGATCATCGGTCTTCCCGTCTTAATTCCGTTGTAAATGGTGCTAATTTACATATACTGCCTTTGCTTGCTACACATACTTTTCCTAACTGTTCTCCCTCCCTCTTAGACTTAATTATAGTTTCTTCCATTGACGATGTTGCAAAACATGGTCAATGTGCTGCTAATGCATTTTCCTACCATGATCTTATTTATATTTCTTATAAAATAAAACCTCCCAAAATTAAATCAAGAGTCCTTCTGCAGCGCAATTTCAGTGGAATGAATCTGGAACGTCTTCATGAAGATGCAGCTAACATCGATTGGTCTGCGGTTTGCAATGTC
Organism: Hypolimnas misippus; assembly: GCA_037950945.1. Lineage (NCBI taxonomy): Eukaryota > Metazoa > Arthropoda > Insecta > Lepidoptera > Nymphalidae > Hypolimnas > Hypolimnas misippus. Next base: position 6,018,782 of record JBBEEQ010000007.1, read on the forward strand.
GATACTGTAGATGATAAAGTGGCTATTTTTAACTCTTTGCTAACCCAGCTGTATGATGTACATGCACCTATTCGGCCAGTGCGTGTAAAACATCTTCCAGCACCCTGGATTTCACCTGAAATTAGGAAATTACAAGAAAGAAAGAACTCTGCTAAGGCAAGATACAGATTAGATTCCAGTGAGATTAATAGAGAAAAATATGTTAAAGCTCGGAATCGTTGCAATAGACTTTGTAGAGACGAACAACGACGCCATATTTATAAATCAGTTATTGAAGAAGTAGCCGGAATCAACTTAAAAGACTTAAAGTCTGGAATTTTTTAAAGTCACTAGGAGTTGGTAAAGTGCGTCAAGCTAATACTTCTCAAAATCTTAATCTCAACGAGTTAAATCTCCATTTTTCCTCTTCTGTTGCCTTTGACTGTGCAACTAAGTCACAAACAAGGAATCAACTTTCTGCTTTGCCAATTCCTGATGTTCCCGTTTTCTTTCTTAGTCAGTTTTCCGAATGTGATGTTAAGAAAAACATTTTAGATATTAAGTCCAATTCTATCGGGTCAGACTGCATTAGTCGTAAAATGATCATTCCTATCATTGATGTTCTAACTCCCATAATCACTTCAATTTTTAATACTTCTATCTCTACTAGCTCTTTTCCGTCTATCTGGAAAGATGCTGAAATTATTCCACTCCCTAAAAAACATAATCCTTGTTCCATGTCCGAATACCGTCCTACCTCTATTCTCCCACTTTTATCCAAAGTTCTTGAGCGTCTCGTCCACCAGCAGCTATGTCGTTTCCTTCTAAATCACAATCTCCTTAATCCTTTACAATCCGGTTTTCGCCCTGGTCATAGCACGACAACTGCACTTGTTAAAATAACTGATGATATACGATGGAATATGGACAATCAAAGGGTTACAGTATTGACGTTACTCGATTTTAGTAACGCTTTCAATACTGTGGACTTTGATATATTGTGTGATATTTTGCGTTCTCTTAACATATCTCCTATGGTTACTGACTGGTTTCATAATTACTTGCACGGACGCCGGCAGCGAGTCAGGCTGAATGACTCATACTCTAATTGGTCTAGAGTCAATGCTGGTGTCCCGCAAGGTGGCGTGTTGTCTCCGCTTTTATTTTCAATTTATATTAATTCTATCAGTAATGTTATCACTTCTCTCTATCACCTCTATGCAGACGATCTCCAGATATACTCTCACTGCACGGTTAGTGAATTATCTCAAACTGTATCTTGCATTAACAATGATTTAAAAGCAATAGTCAACTGGAGTAAATCTTTCGGCCTAAAAATTAACCCTACAAAAACTCAAGCTATAATTATAGGTAGCTCTAAAATGCTTGGGCGCATAAATCGATCTCAATTGTCACCTATAATTTTTGATGAGACCGAAATACAGTATTGTGACGATGTTAAAAACCTAGGGGTTATTTTTGATCAACATCTCTCCTGGGGACCGCAGTTATGTGAAATTAGCCGTAAGATTTTCGGTTCAGCTGGTTCACTACGTAGACTACGTAATTTGCTTCCCATTCCTACTAAAATTGCGTTAGCACATAGCCTCCTTTTACCGATTCTTGATTATGCTGATACTTGCTATGTTGACATTAATGAGGAGCAATTAAATAAACTTGAGCGCATTCAAAATTTATGTATACGTTATATATTTGGTCTACGAAAATATGATCATGTCTCTGAATTTCGCAAAAAACTCAAGTGGCTCCCAATTCGCCTTCGCAGGAATACTCACATTCTTAATTTGCTGTACTGTATACTATTCAATCCCGTTGCCCCTCCTTACCTTAAAGAGCGGTTCAAATTCCTCACCGTTTCCCATGAGCGATGCCTTCGGTCTGATAGCAATCTCCTTCTTGAAATTCCCTCTCATTCCTCTAACTTTTACAGTAAATCCTTTACAGTTCAAGCATCCCGTCTTTGGAACTCCTTACCCTTGTCTATTAGACGTGCGCAATCTTTGGCTGTGTTTAAAAAATCAGTCAAGGAACATTTCCTTGAAATGTAACCCTTGTATACGTGTAATTTTAGTTTATTATTATTATTATATATTGTATATATTCTAATTAATATAATAAACATCCAACACTCGTACACCTATACCGTCTATAAGCCATCTCCTCTGCCCCAAGGTTGCCTGGAAGAGATCGCTTTTCAGCGATAAGGCCGCCTATTGTGCCATACATGTTCTTTGTTGTGTGTTTTCTGAATTTGTATTCTTGTGTTGGTTTACAATAAAATGTATTATTATTATTATTATTATTATTACTGTAAACTTGCTAATGTTCGGAATGTCTTCCTTTATTTTAACCCATTCTTTGTGAATATTTTCGGGAATTTCTTCGTCCCAATTAATTTTGGATAACCAAATGTTTTGGAATAATATTTTTAATTGCGTAGTAATAGGCGTGAGCCATCCCAATGGATCGAAAAATTTTGAAATGTCCGATAAAACTAATCTTTTCGTGAGTCCTTTGTTAGTTGAGTTTAATTTTGATATAAATATAAACGTATCCTGTGCTGGATTCCACTGTAATCCTAGTGTTTTTCTAGACTCTGGTTGCTTAAAAAGAAGAGTGCTTTGTTGATTTTGATCATTTATTTGTCCTTGTAACAAATTAGGATTGTTTGATACCCATTTTTGTAAATTAAATCCACCAGACCTCAATAAATTAATTAAGTCCTTTTGTAATTGCAACAGATCATCCATATAGAATGACTATTCAATGAATGTTCAATGACTGTTCAATTGCTGCTTCTTGATAATTATCTCGTTCATCGTTCGCTAACTGTCGTAATGTCATCATAGCGAGAAAAGGAGCGGCTTTTAAACCGTATGTAACTGTAGTTAATTGATATTCCTGCAACTTATCCTTCGGATCATCTCTCCACACAATTTTCTGTAAATTCTGGTCATCCTCGTGCATCCATATGTTTTGAAACATTTTTTCAATATCTGCTGTAAACGCGATTTTGTATTGTCGCCATTTTAATATTAATAGTTGAAGATTTTGTTGTAAATTGGGTCCCTTGTACATGAGATCATTTAAACTCAATCCCGATGATGTAAGCGATGACGCATTAAATACGACTCGCAGTGACGTTGTTGTAGAATCGTCACGTACAACACAATGGTGTGGCAAATAACATGATGGTTTCGTGTTACTTGACAGTTTAATGTGTCCCAACTCAATATATTCATTTATAAAAAATTTATATTCCTTTGATAAATTTTCGTTTTCAGTAATTTTCTTTCTAAATATCCAAATTGAGCGACGGCCTTAGTTTTAGAATTTCCAAGATCCTTTTCAAAATTCGATTTTAATGAAATTCTTACTTTATATTTGCCATCCGTCAGCCGTTCCGTTGTCGTTTTATAAAATTGACCACATTCCAATTCTTCTGATGATAATGATGACTTTTGCTCTATATCCTCAATTTCCCAATATTTTCTTAAGTCGTCTATGTTGGTTTGCACTATGTTACAATGATATGAGGTGGCACTTCCGCTCAGAATCCAGCCAAGTTGCGTTAATTGGGCTGTAGGTTGCATCGTTTCTTCCCCTTTGATAATACCGTTTAATATAATAATCGAATATATATCAGCTCCAAGTAAAATATCAATCGATCGAGATATATTAAACTGCGGGTCCGCTAACTGAATGTTTTTAAGATAATCCCATGATGGAGTCTGGAAAGATCTATTCGGTAGATTTTTAACGAGATTGTTCATGATAAAGGTGTTTACTGAGAATGTAAAATCGTTGTATAATGATTGACAGGACAATGTGACTCTGCCTTTGCAATGTTGTTCCCTTTCTCCTACTCCGTATATAACTCCTGGGTACTGATTTCTTTTAAGCGATAATCTCTGCGCTGCGTTCTCACTGATTAGGGACAATTGACTACCCTGGTCAATAAGAGCTCGCATGATTAATTGAGTACCATCTGATGCTGTGACTTCAATCAAGGCAGTTGCTAAAAGAATTTCCGATATGTCGCCTTGTGATACATTAGAAGCCTTTGTTGCGTCATTTTGTTGTTTGCTAGTCGATGGCTTACATTGGGCAACGGTGTAAAATTTCGTACCGTCGTGCAATATCGAATTATGTTTGCCATTACAAATACGGCAACGTTTCGAAGAACTGCATTGTTTTTCATTATGCTTATATAAAAAATTAGTGCATAAGTCCAATTCTTTTACCGTTTTGAACCTTAATTCAACAGGCATTGCCAAAAACTTTTCGCAGTTAAAAATTCCATGTTCGTTGTTATTGCAAAGTTGACATTTGATTCCCGCTACATGTAATGATTTTACAAATGATTTATTGTTACGGTTTGAGTTGTTACCGTATGAATTATAAGAATTAGATTTATTTTTGAATGCTGATGAACGATAATTGCTGTTACTGTTTTGATGAAACTTCGGCGAATTGTTTTCGGGTTTCTTTCGAGATGATTCGAGAGTTGTAAACTTACTCTCTAAGAATGTTAAAAAATCTTGTAGTTTTGGGAGTTCTCTTGGTTCCTTTAATGATTCCAAGTAATCCGAGTGCGTCTCTTGATCTAATTTTTGTGATAAAATATGAACTAGTAATGGGTCCCATGTACTTACATCTATTCCAAGATTTTTGATTGCATTTATACTCTCTAAAGTAGTATCGTGTAGGCGTTTTATTTGATTAATTGATATTTGTTGTATTACGGGAAGATTTAAAAGAATATTCACGTGGGATGAAAAAATAAGTTTTTTTATTGTTATAACTATGATTTAGAATATCCCAACAGGTGGTATAGTTTTCTGCACTAATCGAAAGGTGTTGAATTAATCGTTCGGCCTCTCCACGAACTTTACTTTTTAAAAATTGCATTTTCTGCGCGTTAGATATGCATGAATTACTATGAATGACTTCTGTAAACAAATCTTTAAAGGATGTCCATTGATGATATGTACCGCTAAAAATTGGAATCTCCATTTGCGGAGTCAGTTTCTCCTTGTGTGCCGTAGACCATATTTTGCTACTAATTGACTTTTTTATGTCACTATAAATCTGTTCGTAGTTTGTAAATCTTTCTTCGTATGCTTAATTTGAACCTTCCAACTCACTGTCTAGCTCCCAATGTAATGAATCTATTGCTGCCCATCTACTTTGTATAGTGTTGAGCAAATCTTCGTACTCCCATTTTTCCTTTAAAGAATCTACATTTATGTACCTAGCTGTACGCTGGAATGCTCTAAAATTACTGTATTGCTTTTTTAACAAGTCGTCCGTTTTGCTATTAACACCCTGATGTTTTTGAGGTGTCGAATAATATTCAACTGACGTGCCAGGCCTTTCTGATATACCCTTATAGTTAATAATCATTTGCTTAGTATTTTTATAGAGATTTTCAGTTTTATCATAATGAAATTCTGTAAAATAATGATCACTCCTATCTCCCTTTTCACTTAATAATAAATGATTGTTTTGATATTGAATCCAATATGAATCAAGGCTTTCGATTCTTCTTTTAATGTACTCATCTGTTTTACGCTCTCAACTATCCTTTTTGAAATTAGATGCAAGTTTTTGAATGGATATTTGTATCTCATTCTGCTTTGCTATGATATCCTCCATGTTGAGGAAAAATTAAAATGAAATCAAAATAAAAGGAAAGATCTCACTTGTTGCTCAAATTACGCTGAGGCGATGATACCGGTTCCTGTGACCGATGCTTTCTTCGATGCTGCGCTGAATGCTGTGCTCGATGACGCTATGCTCACTGCTGTGCTGGCTGCTATGCCAGAACCCCAACGACAGTATGTTTACTGCTGTTCTGGATGCTGTGATTGATGATTGTATGCTCGCTGCTATGCTAAATGCTATGCTGAATAACTCTCAGCTCTGATAGAATGCTTGCTGTTATGCTCGTTGATATGCTGAATACTATGCTGGATCCTTATGATGTTATGATATTATGCTCGATGTAAAAGTGCTATGCTTGATGCTGAATGATTGTCACATGAAAGTGGATATATATCACCTTACAGTCACTGTTACACACGTTAAAGTCAATCGCTGTGCGACACGTGGCCTTAGTCCCGCACTTCGACCAACCCGCGCGTATGGTCAAAAAGTACTCGGAGGACCGATAATCCGCGAGTAAAATTGCTCGAAGGACCAAAACGATGTATGGGTTTGGATCCAGACACCATATATAGATTTGATAGTTTATGGAGACCAGCTAGTTTGTGAGTATCGCGTTTAGGTAATAAGAACGACCTGTTTGTTTGAACGCTTTATTGATACTGACTCAATTATAACAATGCTTACATTTATATTTGCTTAGGAATGTGAAACATGCAATGAAATTATGTTAATGTATGGGTGAACCCATACAAGTAGTAACATTAATTAATAACAACAAGTACAAGGGTATTCTTATTTTGTTATCAAAAACATAGTGTATACTAAAATTAATAATAGATATGAATACAGGTTACAATTATTAACACCCTAAAAATACATACACAGTTTAAATTATAAATAACTTATCATTAACAGACATAAAATATAGACGTTACATTTATAGTCATCCATATCTATCTTTTATTAGATATCTAATGATTTCGACTTATATTCAGAAGTCACCTCAACACAAAAATAATTATAATGTTGGTAAACAAAAGACATGCAATTTAAAAGTATCTAGATATTTAAATAAAATTAAAAAAGAAAAAATATTTAATGTTTATGCTGTTTAGCTGTACGATATAATACCCTTGCCACTTTCCGACATGACCAAAGTCAACAAGATGTCTTAAATGTTATGTGTCAAATGTCAACGTCAACTCAATTATCGAAATACCGGAGTTATTATCTATTTGTAAACTACAAATTGAAAATTAGTCATCAAATAATAATTGAATTGAATTGGATTATAAGTTATTATCACGGGAAGCAACAAAAGTACAAAGAAATTATGTGATACACTCATAAATAACAAAAGAATACCCTTATTTATAAGAAATGCAATGGCTCGCGAATGTTATAATAAAAAGACAAAAATATAATACTATAAGTACAAGAAGGCAATAACTTTGAAGTTAACAATTATTAAACAAAATAGAAATTAAATAATAAACACTATTTCTTAGCTCTCACTGCACGTTTGGGCTTGGAACTGAGACCGGTTGATGAGTTTTCCTGTGCACCTGATGAGGATGCCTCACCAGCAACATCGATTTTTCCAGTCAGTTTAGAAAAACTTTCTTCTGAGTCAATACGATGTCTGGAACCATCAGGCATCTTGACAAATATATTGCCATCTAAACTCCAGCAATTCCTCATACCCAGTTTATTACGAGTAAGTAGAAATAGAGACTGGCGTTGATGAGTTAATAACTCTGATAGCACAAAGGACCTTTAAGACTTGCCTTTTTCTTCCAGATGGTACTTTTTAACTTAAGGTCTGTTGAAATTAATAATATTAAATATATACAATACATCAAATGAAGCATACAGCGCCATCTATTAGCGTTACATATCATTAATTGATTTGTATCCATTATATGTCACTTTCAAATTTGATGTGTCGTAATAAATGACAGTTGCAAGTATTACTTAAAAAGAGAAACGTGGTTTTATTAGGTTATGGGCCCAGTAATGGTATTTTTTCAAAAACATTGTGTTTTTTATTAAGAAAATTGTGTGCTAGACTCTCAGTTGTGTTAGTTGTTGTGTTGGACTTAATAATAATGGCTGTAAACTCGTACATTACCAGTGTGCCTAAATTGAAAGGGCGGGAGAACTATGACGAGTGGGCGTTTGCTGCGGAGAATTTACTTGTACTCGAAGGGAAATACGATTATATCAAGAGTGAGAGTACTGTGGTTGCCGCGGAAGATCGTGTAACAAAAGCAAAATTAATCTTAACCATAGATCCATCATTGTACGTACACATCAAAGATGCTGTATCCACAAGAGATTTGTGGTTTAAATTGAAGCACATGTTTGATGATTCGGGGTTCTCAAGAAGAATTACTTTATTACGTAATTTAATATCAGTACGTCTTGAAAATTAGGCCTCGAAGACCAGCTATGTAACCCAAATTATTGAAACTGGTCAGAAATTATCAGGTACGGGATTTAATGTTAATGATGAATGGATTGGCTGTTTGATGTTAGCGGGATTACCGGATAAGTATTTCCCAATGATAATGGCCATTGAGCACTCAGGTATCGCGATTACAGCGGATGTAATCAAGACAAAATTAATTGACATGGCCGAAAACGATGGTGAATCAAATAATGCTGTTTTGACTAGAGGGCAGTACTACAACCAAAAGGAATGAAACCATAAACCTAGCAACTCGAACAAAGATGGCGAATCGTTTTATGTCAGAACTGTCAATAACAACAAGAAGAAAGTTATTAAATGTTATCGTTGTAAGCAGACAGGACATTACAAAAATCAGTGTACACAAGATCAAAATCCAAAAATAAAGAATACCAATGCTTTTTCAGCAGTGTTTTTAAGTGGAAACTTTAATAAACAAGATTGGTATTTAGATTCGGGAGCCAGTGTACACATGACAAGTGATGTAAATAATGTTCGAAATAGATTCAATGAAACGAGTATTAAGGAGATTATAGCTGCAAATAGGTGCGCTATGCCAGTGCTATGCTCAGGGAATGTTGACATTGTGACGATTACTCCGAGATGTAAATATGAGGTTACAATCAGAGACGTGTTATGTGTACCTAATCTTGCTACGAATTTGATATCTGTTAGTATGCTGATACAAAATGGTAATAGTGTAGATTTCAAAGGAAATCGTTGCCACATTTACAACAAGAAACGAGAGTTGGTTGCTGTAGCTAATTTAATTGATGGTGTATACAAGTTGAACTTGGAAAGTAAACTTTGTTTGTTAACATCGTCATCTGCCGTCAACAGTGAAGTGTGGCACAGAAGATTAGGTCACTTGAATAGCAATGATCTAAATAAAATGAAGAATGGTGCAGTTACCGGTGTAAATTACAAGGATAAAGCCGTTATTTACAAAAGTACATGTGTTATCTGTTGTGAGGGAAAGCAGACAAGACTCCCCTTCAACCATGTTGGTACAAGAAGCACAGAGACATTACATACTATTCATGCCGATTTATGTGGTCTGATGGAGGTGACTTCAATTGGAGGATGCAGGTATTTCTTAATCCTTATTGACGATTATACCCGTATGGCATTTGTATACTAAAAATGAAGCGTTCAAATATTTTAAAGAATTTAAATCTTTAGTTGAAAATCAGCAAAGTAAAAAAATAAAAACATATAGAACAGATAATGGACTAGAATTTTGTAGTAATGAATTTGAAAGCTATTTAACTGATGCTGGTATTATACATCAAAAAACTAATACATACACACCTGAACAAAATGCTATAAGTGAAAGAATGAATCGAACTATCGTTGAAAGAGCACGGTGTATGTTATTTGATGCAGGACTAGATAAGAAATTTTGGGCTGAGGCCGTAAATACGGCAGTTTACCTCAAGAATAGATCATTAGCGGTAGGATGAAATAAATATGAACTTTGGAATAATATTAAGCCAGATTTAAGTCATATAAAAATATTTGGTAGCCAGGTAATGATGCATATACCCAAGGAGCGACGTCTTAAATGGGATACTAAATCAAAACCACATATACTTGTTGGTTATGCAGAAAATATTAAAGGGTATAGGATATATGACCCAATTAAAAATTGTGTACTCATAAGTAGAGATGTCATTATCCAAGAAAATTTAGAAAAGAAAGTTATGAAGGATAACAGTATGTATATCAGTTTCAGTGGGGGATACTCTTGGAGTACATGATGTGGAGCGTGATGTAAGGAGTACAAAAGAGATGAAAGATGAATTAGTTGACTCAAATACTTCTTTAGAATCTCAGTATGAAGATGTTCACACAGATTTGGATTTTACATTGCAGGGTGATGAGCAAGAGATACAACCAGAAATTAATAAAAGAATAAGGCGACCCCCGGAACGTTTGGGCTATTCAAATTTATGTGCCTCAACAAATGAAACATATAATGACCCGATAAGCGTTCGAGAGGCATTACAAAGTCCATATAAAGAAAAATGGATTGTTGCTATGAGGGAAGAAATTGAAGCATTTGAAAAGAACAATGCTTGGACCGTTGTGAATGAAGTGCCAACAAATAAAACATTAGTGCAGTGTAAGTGGGTTTTTAAAAGAAAATTAGAAAGTGATAACAGTGTGCGTTATAGAGCTCGCCTTGTGGCAAAGGGTTTTACTCAGAAACCAGGTGTGGACTATGATGAGACATTTTCACCTGTTGTGCGTCACTCTACACTAAGAATGTTATTTGCTCTGTCTGTACAGTTAAATTTACATATTATACATTTGGATGTTAAAACTGCTTTCTTGAATGGTGATCTTAAGGAAGACATTTATATGACATCGCCAAATATGTTTTTAAATGATGCAGATTGTAATCAGGTTGTTAAATTGAATAAAGCTATATATGGCTTAAAGCAGTCATCTAGATCTTGGTATGAAAAGGTTGATCAGTGTTTAAATGAATTAGGATTCAATAAAAGTGTTTTAGAGCCATGTGTATTCACAAAGTTTAAGGAAAATGTTAAAATTGTAATAGCACTATATGTTGATGATTTTTTTGTATTTTCAAATGAAAAGGCAGAGACTGATAATTTGATTTCTATATTGAGTTCTAAATTTAATATTAAAAACTTGGGACAAGTACAGCAATGCTTGGGAATGAGGGTAAGGATTAATAGTAATTTAAATATAATTACCTTAGATCAAGAGCAATATATAGATCAATTATTGAAAAAGTTTAATATGTTAAATAGCAAGGAAACTAGTACACCAATGGAATGTAAATTAAAATTAGATCAAAGTAATGTTTGTGATACTCGGATTCCATACCAACAGTTAATTGGTAGTCTTATGTATCTATCAGTGTTAACACGACCTGACATATCTTATAGTATAAGTTTCTTGAGTCAATTTAGTAAATGTTATAGTAATGTTCACTGGTATTATGCTAAACGTATTCTCAAATATTTAAAAAGGACTAAACATTATTGTTTGAAGTATGTAAAAGAGACAGCTGAACTAAAAGGCTTTGTAGATGCTGATTGGGCAAGCAATTGTATTGACCGTAAGTCCTATACTGGTTACTGTTTTACTATGTCAGGGGCGGCTGTTTCCTGGGAAAGTAAGAAACAGAGGACTGTGGCTCTTTAAAGCATGGAAGCTGAATACATGTCGATAGCAGAAGCTTGTAAAGAAGCTAAGTACCTCAGAACTTTGCAATTTGAAATTACTAATTATATGTATCCTATAGTGCTGTACAATGATAGTCAGAGCGCACAAAAGCTGGCTGCAAATTATAACTTACATAGAAAAAGTAAACATATTGATATCAATTATCATTTTGTTTAAGATGCTGTTAAAGATAAAGTAATTATTCTTAAATATTTGCAAACAGAAAAGATGCCAGCCGATGTGCTAACTAAAGCTCTTAGTCCCACTAAACATTAGAATTGTATAAAAAGTTTAGGTCTTGTTGAAATATAAAATTGTATAGTTGTATTTTTTCATTTGATGTAGTGGGGGTGTTGAAATTAATAATATTAAATATATACAATACATCAAATGAAGCATACAGCGCCATCTATTAGCGTTACATATCATTAATTGATTTGTATCCATTATATGTCACTTTCAAATTTGATGTGTCGTAATAAATGACAGTTGCAAGTATTACTTAAAAAGAGAAACGTGGTTTTATTAAGGTCAACAAACCTTACAAGCACGGGACGATGTTTACCCTCTAAGTGTTTGCCAAGGCGATGGCAGGCAATAATTTTATCCTTAGTTGCATCAGGAACACCAAGCTTATTTGAGCAGATCCCAGAAATAGTGTTTGTGAGGTCCTCATTTGCCTCTTCAGGCTCACCATTAAAGAGCAAATACTTCCTACGATGTCTCATCTCCACATTATCAACAACACGGCTGATTTCCATTATCTGCTGTCTGAGAAGGCTTAGAATTGACCAGACGTGATCTTTAAAGCAATTAAATTCATCAGCCAGAGTTGCGAGATTGATGTTACTCCCTGGGGTACTTGCCTTGAGCTGCTTTTCAAATTCCGACATCTTCTCCAGCAAGGAAGCTTCTAGTGCCTTTTGTGTTTCCATTACAGTGTAATAGTTTGCCATGTTTGATGTAAATTGTACAAACTCAGTGTTTATAAAGATGAAGTTTGTTGTATCTGCAGGACAGTGCAGGTGAAATGTTTAAATAAGCACTATATGCATATATCACGCTGAGATAACACTTGTGAGTATAAAATAGAACTTAAACTTTAATAAACTGATGAATATTGTTGAATTAGATTAAAAATAGATAATAAAATCGAAACTTATATTCCCAGAACAGTGTTATAGTTTTCTTTGCCTACCGCCCAAAAAACCATCTCGCCATCTCGGACGCCGGCGCTCGGTCCTGGAACGAGCTCCTCGAGGGACTCGACAGGGATCCGTGGGGGCGCCCATACCGCATGGTACTGGGCAAGTTACGCCCGTGGATGTCCCCGTTGACGGAGACCTTAGATCCGGATCTACTGAGAAGAGTGATAGATTCGCTCTTCCCGGTGGTCCGGTCAAGTCCCCTGTATCCCTCGCTACCGCCGGTCACTTGGACCGACGAGTTGACGGTAACAGAGCAGGAGTTTGACCGAGCACTTAGTCGCCTGAGTGCCCGGAACACAGCGCCCGGTCCCGATGGGATTCCGGGACGGGCGTGGGTGTTGGCTTCGGCTCACTTGGGGGACAGGCTGAGGCGGCTGTTCGACAGCTGTCTCCGTAACGCCACGTTCCCCAAGGCCTGGAAGGAGGCAAGTCTGGTCCTTTTGAAGAAAGACGGCAGAGACGCGGACTCTCCCTCTGCGTATCGTCCCATATGCCTGCTGGACGAGGCTGGCAAGCTCTTCGAGCGGATTGTCGCTTCTCGTCTCAGCGGGCATCTGTCGTGCGTCGGTCTCGACCTGGCCGACAGCCAGTTCGGCTTCCGTCAGGGTCGTTCGACCGTTGACGCGATCATGCGCGTCCGGTCCCTGACGGAGCAGGCGGTGGCTCAGGGGGACGTGGCGTTGGCGATAAGCCCGGATATCATCAACGCCTTTAACGCTTTACCCTGGGTTGCCATCAGGGAAGCCCTGGTGTACCACCGTGTGCCTCTCTACCTGCAGGCAATTGTCGGGAGCTACTTGCGCGACAGGTACATAGTGTACGTGGGCCAGGACGGTACGAGGACCCGGAGGGAAGTGTACTGCGGGGTTCCGCAGGGATCGGTTCTAGGACCACTTCTGTGGAATCTCGCGTACGACGCGGTTCTGCGTGTCGAGCTCCCCGCAGGCGTCAGCGTGATCTGCTACGCAGATGACACGCTGGTGCTGGCATGCGGGTTGAGCTTCGAGATGAGAGGCGCTATGGTTCTACAAGTGGCCAGTGGGCCAGGAACCACCCCGTTCGCAGATCATTCGCGTAGGTGACTCAAACGTCCAGGTATCCAGGTACATGAAATACCTTGTCCTGGACGGTCGCTGGAGCTTTGAAGAGCACTTCAAGCTCCTGGTCTCCCGGATCGAGAATGCAGTGGGTGCGTTGCACAGACTGCTGCCTCGGGGGACCGAAGGAGGAGGTTCGCCGCCTCTATGCTGGTGTCGTGCGATCGATGGCCCTCTATGGGGCACCCGTTTGGTCACACCGACTGACGGGCACCCGCCGCTGCAAGACTAAGATCCTGAGTCTGCAGCGGAGAGTGGCTATCCGCATGGTGCGGGGATATTGCACGATATCCTTTGAGGCGGCGACCCTTCTGGCGTGCTTTCCGCCGTTGGACATCCTGGCGGAGAGGGACGCGAGGGTCTACGACCAGACTCGCGCCCTCCGTCAAAGCACTTCCGCCGCGTCCTACCCTGCCAGCGTCCTCGAAGCGCTCAGGCGGCAGGAGCAGAGAAGGGCACACACGACGTGGTGCGCCCGTCTCCGCGGACCGGTACGCGCACAAACGCGTCGTGAGTGCGATCCTGCCAGCCTTCGAGACCTGGATGCGGCGGAAGCGACGAGTCACCTTCCGACTTACACAGGAACTGACCGGTCACGGTTGCTTTGGAGAGTACCTGTGTAGGATCGGACGCGAGGCGACGCACTATGGGAGAGCCCCATACAAGGCCGTCTCAAAACCGTTTTACATGAAAGTCGTTGTTATGGAGTAAAACTAATTAATTAATTTAGTCTTATAAATAAGCTTTCTTTTCTATATTTTTTTAGTTATTTTTTGCTAACCATAATGTATATAAAAAGACATCAAAGCTAACTCATGTTCAAAGATGTGATTTTGGCACAATTTTTTGATAAAAATAAAAGTTTTTGATATAAATATATAAGTATTATACATTTTTGAAATGCTTATAATCTCCTCATGACGTTTCTCAAATAATTCAAACTCAAACTCAAAATATACTTTATTCAAATGGGCTTTAACAGCACTTTCGAATCGTCAAGTTACATGTCATATTTTAATTTTTATAAAGCTACCACCGGTTCGGAATGTAGTCTCTACCGAGAAGAACCGGCAAGAAACTCGATAGTAACTCTTTTAAAATCATTTATACATAATGTATTTTTATTACATTTTAATTATGTTATCCGGATAGAAAATCAACGCTTATCAAATCCACGCCTCTTTGTCGTCAAAATATTCTTGTATGGTATAATATGCTTTATTTATTAAAGATTTTTTAACGTAGGCTTTAAACTTATTAAGTGGCAAATGTAAAACTGTTTGCGGGATTTTATTATAGATGCGAAAACCAAATCCCAGAAACGATGAACTGACTTTATGAAGACGAAAGTTTGGTATGAAAAGTTTATTTTTTCTTCTAGTCTTTACACAATGCCTGTCACTGTTCTTAGGAAAACCATCACTATTTTGAAAGATATATAAAATATTAACGTAAATGTATTGTGACGCAACCGTGAGAATATCTATCTTCTTAAATACATCCCTAAGGGAGTCTCGAGCTCCGAGACTATATATTGCTCGAATAGCTCTTTTTTGTAAGACAAATACAGTCTCAATGTCTGTGGCATTACCCCAAAGTAATATACCATAAGACATAACACTGTGAAAGTAACTAAAGTATACTAGACGAGCAGTATCAATATCAGTTAAATTTTTAATTTTTCTAACAGCATAAGCTGCGGAGCTGAGTCTTCCTGCAAGGGATGACAAATGGGGCTTCCACTGAACTAATATTATTTATAATAAATAAATTAATTAAAATTAACCAATATAGTTTAAGATGGTATAATTTTCGGGTTACTTTTTTTTTAACAAGACTTATCCGTTTGCCGCTGTTTACCGCTGTCGAGATATTTCTTGTATTACGATCTTTATATATTAGTTTACACAAGGATAAAAAAAAAAGTTGCGCATACTTGCGCCTTTTCTGACACGGTGCCAAAACATATCGCGAGATAATTTTTTTATTTTTTCTTTCATTTTTTTCTTTTTCCAGTTTATTTTTACTTCTCACGTCTCACGTTATCTGTTATCTATTAAGGTCAAATTGATAAAATGGTCATTACAATAATGATTATTATTAATAGTGTAACACGGCGGAGTCATACCCTTTCACAATGATGTTATTCTCACACACACATACGCTCAGCCCACCGTTGTCTCGACAATACGTCATCAAGCCGTCACCGAACAGAAGCGGGGAGACTCGTATATAAAAGGCGGCGCGGCCGCTAATGAATTATTAGCTAGCGACCCTGCCCAGTGCGATAGCCTCTGCAGTCCTCTGGTCAAGTCGATGGTTTAAGGAGTGCGGCAGCCACTTGCAGCCAGCTCCTGTACCAGTGAGGTTACGAGTGCGATAGCCACCTGCAGTCCACTCTTCCACCTCTAGAGTAGGAAAGTTTGAACAAAAAACTGTGTTGTATGAACGTATGTTTAAGTAACAATTTTCTAAAAAATAAACACTTGTCATAAGATCGGTGTTTCACTCCTACCCTCCTACATTCTGGCGCCCAACGTAAAATAAATAACATGGATGATAAAGAAAAAGATTGTATTATGAGGGTAGAAGAGGAAAAAGTTACGACAACGATTCAATTGACACATGAACAATTTAATCAGTTGCTAAGTCAAATCCAACCTAACACAATGTCAAACAAAAATTTTACTCGCTGCTCGTTGCGTTTCAATGGTGAACGGGATCACAACAAAGTCCAAGAATTTATAAGTGCCATCGAGATATATAAGAGTATTGAAAATATTTCTGACGAGAAAGCTTTGATGGGATTACCGCTGCTTTTAAAGGACACGGCAAGTATTTGGTGACAAGGTGTCCGCTCAGAAATCAAAACATGGTCGGCTGCTTTAAAAATTTAAGATTAGCTTTTGCCCCAAAACGTCAACCACATTAAATTTATATAGAACTTTTCGCTACATCTCAAGGTAATAATGAAAGTATTGATGAATTTTTATGCCGCAAACGCGCCCTTCTTGGTTTGTTACCACCAAAGCGCCATAAAGAGGACGAACAAATAGACTTAATTTACGGATTACTAAAAATTGATTTAAAAAAAAAATAGCACGGTCGTCAATAAAAACTTTTGCGGATTTATTAGATCAGGCGCGTCACCAAGAGGCGTTAGAAAAGGAAGATGACAAAACAACGTCATCTACTAAAATGCCGCATTCTTTTAATAAGGCAAAGAGGTGTTTATTTTGTAGCAGAAAGGGGCATGTTTTAGAAAATTACCGTAAACGTCTTGCGCAATTGGCTACACTCGAGCAACCGGAACAACCAAATATAGAAAAGCCCTTAATAACTTGTTATGGTTGCGGCGCTCCAGGTGTGTTCCGCAGTAACTGCTCAACCTGCAAGAACAAAGAAACCCCGCCGAAGCCTGTGACTTTCTATTCTATATTAACTACAATCGAAGAACATGTCAAGATACCCACAATTGAAATGAATATTAATGGTTATCTTGGCTACGCTTATATTGCTACTGCAGCAAGAACGAGCATAGCAGGCGAACGTTTATATAAGATGCTTCAGGATATGGGAACAACATTTTCGGAACGACACGCTGACGTAAGCCTAGCAGACGGTACAGTTACGCATCAGAAGCTACTTACAACAAAGGTGGATGTTACTTTGGGTAATCGTTCCTGCCCCTTAAACCTCACTGTTATGCCGGATGCCACTGATAACAGGACTTTGCTTGACATAGATTTTTGGAGTCAGCTGGTATCATACTAAACTTAGCGCAGAGGGTTTGGTACTTCATTGATAGCCCGAACGAGACATTTCCATTTTTACAATTAAAAAATGAGAAAATACGAACACTTCAAGCCAAAAGAAATATAACATTTGAGGGACAAGAGCCTTTACCGGATTTCCTTCGATGGGTGAATGAAATAGGGATGATTTCACCATTACCACAAACACCATCACCCAGACCAGAGATAGACAGTCCTTCGCCGAAAAGACCCCGATGGCAGCTTCTGAAGCTAGACACACCACCTCGTCCACGACATCCACGCGAGCCAGCTGATGTAAATAGTATTAAAGATCCACGTATTGAATATGTACCAAAAAATCCTATGTTACTGTATTCTGTTGATATTTCATTACATCCTGATGAGGGTCTAGCATTATCAAATAATGAAAGGGAACAGCTTAATAATGTATTACTTGAATTTAACGATATATTTGAACAAAATACTGAGCCTACATCCTTTGCTGAACATAGAATAAATACTGGTAATCACTATCCGATTGCAGTAAAACCCTATAGATTGTCTCCTACAAGACAACAACAACTTAGAATTAAATTAGATGAAATGATTAGTAATGATATAATCGAAGAATGCGATTCACCATGGGCTTCACCTGTGATATTAGTTCCCAAAGGTGATGATAATGTAAGAGTATGTATAGACTATCGTAAATTGAATGAAATTACCATACCAGACCGATATCCACTACCTCGTATAGATGATTTATTACATCAAGCGAAAGCTATGCCTTATATGTCCACTATTGATTTACAATCAGGTTACTGGCAAATTAAGATACATCCTGATGACCAAGATAAGACAGCCTTCATTTCGCCCTTTGGCATGTACAAATTTAAGCGTATGCCTTTTGGATTACGCAATGTGCCAGCAACGTTTCAACGTTTGATGGATAAATTCATAAATGGACTTCGCGCTCAATGTGTTTTATGCTATTTGGATGACATCATTATAAGATCACTTACATTTGATCAACGCTTACAAGACCTAAGAGAAGTATTTCAAAAGATCAGAATCTATAAATTAAAAGCTAATCGTAAGAAATGCAAGTTTGTATGTTCAAATATTAAATATCTTGGACATATTATTGTCCCAGAAGGTATAAAGACTGATCCAAATAAAATTGTTCCAATTTTAAAAAGACCAGAACCAAAAAATCTGAAACAATTAATATCGTTTCTTCAGACTGCTTCGTGGTATAGAAAATTTATAGAAAATTTTGCAGAAATTGCAAGACCTTTAACAAATTTAACAATTAAAAAGGTTTCATGGCAATGGAAAGAGGAACAACAAAAATCTTATGACAGTTTAAAGAAATCACTGACTACGGCACCAATATTAAAGCAAGCCGATTTTGAAGAACCATTTACAATAAAAACAGATGCTAGCAATTATGCTATAGGAGCAGCTTTGGTGCAGGGGGAGGGTGGTAATGAACATCCTATTGAATATGCAAGTCGACTGTTGACCCCGGCAGAACGTAACTATACAGTGACTGAAAAAGAAGCCTTAGCAATAGTATGGGCAATATCACGATTTAGAGGGTACATAGAAGGTACAAAATTTCTTACCATAACAGATCACCAACCTCTAAAATGGTTATTAAATTTAAAATCTCCGACGGGACGATTAGCTCGTTGGGCGTTACAATTACAACCTTACAATTTAGAAATCAAATACTGTCCAGGAAAAACGAACATTTTAGCCGATACTTTATCACGGCCTCCCTGTGAAGATCATACAGAAACGTGTGAAATTTGTCAAATAGAGATGGATTTGCCTAAGCGTAGCGAAAATAACATTCGCGCAGAACAAATAAAAGACGAAGAAATAAGTAATATTATCAAAGTTCTCGAAGATGATCCTAAATCAAAAAACTATATACAATGGTCTAAAAGAGGATATCTTATGCACAATGGAATCCTTTATCGGTTTACAGAAGACCAGGAGGACGAAAATGCAAAACTCGTTGTACCAAAGCATGAAATCCAAAACCTACTTAAGGCGTTTCATGACACTCCAACTGCCGGTCATTTAGGTGTTGAAAGATCGGTAAAACGAATAGAAAATAATTTCTTTTGGAAAACACTCCGTAAGGACGTAATAAAGTTTGTAAAAAGTTGTATTGAATGTCAGAGATATAAACCGTCCAATAAAAAACCAACCGGATTATTTCAATCAACTGCTAATAATAAAAGATTTGAAGTCTTATCCATCGATTTATTTGGATCATTACCAACAGGTCCAAAAGGGGAAAAATGGATTTTTATTGTCGAAGATACAGCATCTTGCTGGGTTGAACTATTTTCCTTAAATGAAGCTACAGCTCAGCAGTGTGCTTTAACTTTACTAAACGAAGTGTTTCTGCGGTACGGTTTACCTCGAAGAATAACGAGTGACAATGGAGTACAATTTATATCTGCTGTAATGCAACAACTGATGTTCTGTTTAGACATACAACAGTTCTTAAGTCCTATATATCACCCTGAACCAAACATAGTCGAACGCAAAAACAGAGATTTAAAAAGTCAAATCGCTATAGCTGTGAAAGATAAGCATACTCGATGGCCTGAAACGCTACACGCTATAAGATTTGCAATGAACTCAGCTTTCAATCAAAGTACAGGATTCTCAGCAGCGTACCTTACATTCGGAAGAGAAATGAGAACTCCATTTGAAATTTCACACAACTTTAGTGAAATTGTACAAACAGAATTTTATACCGGAAATCACTCCATATCTTAAACGACTTGCTAAAGATTTAGTTATAGCAAAAAATAATGTCGAATTAATGCAAGATAAGAATAGAATAAGAGTTAATAAGAAACGTCGCCCAGATCCTGGATATAATATTGGAGATCTTGTCATGGTAGAAACACATCCTATAAGTAATCAAGACAAAAAATTCTCAGCGAAGTTTGCACCTCGACGAGACGGCCCATATAAAATTATAAAGAAACATGGTAGTTAGATTTATGAAATTGCCAACATAAATCAACCTGAAAAATCTATTGGCAAATATCACACATCTGCAATAATAAAATTTGAAAAAAGACAAGAGGAAACTCCAAATCCAATGCTTCCCATTCGACAACGAGGACGACCGAGGAAGGTTCCAGCGAATTAGTCCTGGTACTCTTACGGGACGTTACCGAGTACCAGAGGGGGAGAATGTAACACGGCGGAGTCATACGCTTTCACAATGATGTTATTCTCACACACTCATACGCGCAGCACACCGTTGTCTCGACAATACGTCATCAAGCCGTCACCGAACAGAAGCGGGGAGACTCGTATATAAAAGGCGGCGCGGCCGCTAATGAATTATTAGCTAGCGACCCTGCCCAGTGCGATAGCCTCTGCAGTCCTCTGGTCAAGTCGATGGTTTAAGGAGTGCGGCAGCCACTTGCAGCCAGCTCCTGTACCAGTGAGGTTACGAGTGCGATAGCCACCTGCAGTCCACTCTTCCACCTCTAGAGTAGGAAAGTTTGAACAAATAAACTGTGTTGTATGAACGTATGTTTAAGTAAAAATTTTCTAAAAAATAAACACTTGTCATAAGATCGGTGTTTCACTCCTACCCTCCTACAATAGTGTAATACAGAGTCTTGACATGAAGTTTAATTGACAACTAGACGACTAGGCCTCTAACTACGACGCCAGCGAGCTATCCCAACACGGTGGAAGTAGCCAACGGAAATCGTATTTAGAAGAATGATATTCCTTGATAGCTTTCAAAATAATGTCCCAACAAGGTGGAAGCAGTATTTATGCCACTATCAAAGTCCCTAAGGCTCCATATAATGTAAGATGTAATGTGTAATGTTAGAAGTTGGAACATGTGCTGTTACAGTCTCCCCCTCTGTCTACGAAGGCGACTCGATGAGGAAGACTGGGAAGAAAACTAGTTGTGCTTCTTCTTTGGTGGTCTACCACGTCGTTTTTGTTCCGCAGGTACTTTTGTTTCAGTGCCTATAACTATTTGTTTTCTTGGTCGACCTCTCTTATTTCTTGTTTACTTTTCCTCGGCATATCGATTATCACTGTGCATACTCCACAATCGTTTTCTGTATCGACTTCACAACTTGGACGTGATAAGGCATCGGCAACAACATTTGTTTTGCCTGGTATATATTTTATTGTAATATCATAGGGTTGTAACTGAAGAGCTCATCGTGCCAATCTGCCAGTGGGTGTCTTTAAGGTCATAAGCCATTTGAGAGCCTGATGATCACATAATACAGTAATTTTAGTTCCTTCTAGGTAGCCTCTGAATTTATTGACAGCCCACACCACTGCCAAAGCTTCTCCCTCGGTAGTTGAATAGTTCCGTTCAGATTTATTCAACAATCGACTAGCGCACTCAAGTGGGTGTTCATTCTCGCCCTCTCCCTGCACTAAGACCGCTCCAATTGCAAAGTTGCTAGCATCAGTTTTGATGATATAGGGCTTAGTCTCATCAGCCAGTGTGAGTACAGGAGTAGTAGTTAATAGGGTTCTCAGAGTTTCAAATGCAAACGTCTGTTCTTTGTTCCAAGTCCACTCGGCATTTTTCTTAGTGAGACACGTCAATGGCTCCGCAACTTTAGCAAAATTGGGAATGAACCTCCTGTACCAGGAACACATTTGTATAAAACTCAATAAGTGCTCAAAAGTTGCAGACATTATTATCACATCGTCCAAGTAAACAAGTATTTTGATGTGAGTGAGGGATATTCGAAATCTATCCATTAACCTTTGGAATGTCGCCAGCGCATTACGTAGTCCGAAAGACATTCTCTTAATCAGCGTCCCTGTTCCGAATGGACGAGACGAAAGCGGTTTTGTTTTGGTCTCCCTTTCTAACTTGAATCTGCCAGTACCCAGCGCGAAGATCAATAACGCTCATGTAGGGTGATGGTTTTGCGTTATGAAGCAAGTCATCGATCCTAGGAAGAGGGTATGCGTCTGGGGTCGTTATAGCTATTCAGCTGTCTATAATCGACACAAACTCGTTGCTCGCCGTTCTTTTTGGGGATCATAATAACTGGAGCAGACCAGGGCGATGAACAAGGTTCAATAACGTCTTCCTGCAACATTTTGTCGATTTCTTTTTTCAGAATTGCTGTCTTTAATGGTGACATCCTATACGGTGGGACGGAAATCGGACTATGATCACCAGTTTCGATTACGTGCTCGATTTCAGTGACCGGTTTCCCATTAGGCTTAAACACGGCTTCGTGCTGCATGAGTAACCGGTCTAAGCGTTCAATCTCTATAGAAAATATTTCTGTTGAGTCCTCATCGTAGTCCTCCAAATTTCTTACGGCGTCTTCATATAGAGCGTCGAGGACAGGATAGTAACCATCGAAGAGTTCAGTGCGCTGCTTTTTCAGAGGACTTAAAATTATGGGGTTTAGAGGTCCGTAAGGTCGTTCCGCTAATACTTGAGTTTGAGTACTCTCTGGAAGTGCTGGTACGTCCGTCTTAACAGAGGATACAGTGACATCGGGGTACTTTAAAAAGCTCTCCCGATACAGCTCAAAGACGTGATTTGGCTCTTCCAGAAACCACCAGGTAAACTGCGGTAGGTCAATGACAATGTGCGCATCCTGGATGAACCAAACACCTAAAAGGGTTCTATTGTCATGTGAGTCGGGTAGTACCAAGAATGTAGTCATTACAGTACGCTCATTGATCGTCACGGGTGCATTAGTGACCATGGCTCGTTGTTTTTTGGGTATACCGTCGGCTAAGGTAACTCCAACATCAACATCGGTGAATTTGTAACCTTTTCTTCTTAGGCAGCAATATAACTCGTACGAGGCTATACTGCTCTTGGCGCAAGTGTCAATAAAGGCAGTACCCTTAGTACCATCAATTTCAATTGATACTACAGGCCTATCTCTGGCATCAGTGCTGGTATTCACAGCACAGAATCCAACCTGTTCCATTGAATTGTTGCTTTTAGTGACAACGGGCGATTTACTTTTGTAGCAGTTGGGACAATTATTACGAACAACTCCAGGCGTGCCGCAGCCATAGCAGCTAAATTTTGGGGCTAAAGGCGATGGTGCTTGACTCGATGCTTCAGTAGCTTGAGTATGGCTGGTTTGAGTTGTATCGATCATACTTAACCTTTCCTTTTTTAATCTAGTTCTGCAATTTTCAATATCGTGAACAAGATTCTTGCAGAACCTACACCTTTTCTTGCCAAGGCGGGCTTTAGTGATTGTTGGAACGTCACTATTGGGTCCTCTCGTTGGGTTCCTGACTTGTCTGAAGTAACTCAGCGTATATGAGGTAGGCTTCTTTCTTGGGCGCAAAATTATCTCGCAGACGATTTCTGAAGTCCTCCCAAGACGAAACGGTATCCTTAACACCTTGCCACCAGACACCTGCTTCTTCTATAAGCAAGAGGGGCATCTGCTCCAAACCGTTTTGGTCACTAATATTTTCCAACCGTTTGAAAATATTGATCGCAGACAGGAAAGCTTTGTAGCGATTACGTTAATAATTTAGAAGAAGAAATGAAATGACAGAGTTGAAATCAAAGGAGATTCACGACTAGAAATTTATTAAATATAAAAATACAAATTATAAAGAAAGAAAACAAGACAGAGCAAGTATACGTCCGTTTACGTTGGTAGTTGGGAGCCGCGTGAGGCCGTCGCCGCTCGCCGCTGGCAGCCGCGCAGGGCTGCGCGGGCGCGGGCGCGCGCGGCGGGGAATGCGATAGCATTGTCTTGTTTCTTAGAAGCTACGTATATACAAACGGTCGTAGATAATTTGTCCTTTGAATTAATTTTTATTTTTTATTATTTATTTTGGAAACGAGACATGCTATAGCACTCCCCCACCGAGATCGTTGCTACGATCGATAGTAGTCTGGAAAGTGAACCTTCCTGCCGCTTCGTGTCCTCTTCTCCGCCATGTCGGGCAGAGGTGTTGGAGCTGCCGCTGGGATGATTACCTCTCGCATCACGTAAGCTGGCTTGAGTCTGTCAACGGTGACGTTGTTGGGTTTGCCTGCGACCTCGATTTTGAAAAATTTTGCTGTTCTCTCTAGGACTTTATGGGGACCAGTATATGGAGCTTCTAGCGGTCTTCGAACATGGTCCTGCCGCAAGAAAACGTGCGTTGCTTCCATGAGATCCTTAGGTATGTAGAAGGGTCCTGTTCTATGCCATGAAGTCGGTCTCGGTGCGAGTCTAGCCATGCCAGCACGAAGACGGGTTGCGAAGCTAGTGGCATCAGCAGTCTTGTAGTCATCTGTCGGAGAGAAAAATTGTCCGGGTAGACGTAGTGGTTCGCCGTAGACTAACTCAGCTGGGGACGCCTGCAGATCATCCCTCCATGCGCTGCGTATACCGAGCATTACCAAGGGCAGTGCTTCGGTCCAGGTAGCTGAAGGATGACACATGATGGCGGCTTTAAGCTGGCGATGGAACCTTTCTATCAAGCCGTTTGAAGCTGGATGGTACGATGTCGTCCGGAAGTGATGTGCACCGACTATGGAAGTGATGGACTTGAAGAGCTGAGACTCGAACTGCTTCCCTCTGTCAGTTGTAAGTTTGAGAGGGCACCCGAACCTGGCTATCCAGCCAGAGACGAGTACGGCTGCGCAGGCTTCAGCTGTGATGTTTTTAAGCGGATATGCCTCAGGCCATCGCGTGAAGCGGTCGATGACAGTGAGGCAATATCTGTAATCAGACGAAATCGTTAAGGGGCCGATGATGTCGAGGTGGATGTGTGCAAACCTCGAGGAAGGAGTAGGGATTGTGGAAAAGGGAGAGGATGTGTGGCGATGGACTTTGCTTTTTTGGCAAAGTAAGCACTCTCTTGACCACTCTCTACAGTCCCTGCGTATCCCTGGCCAAACAAATCTCTGTGTTACCAGTCGCACTGTAGCTGTCCTACCAGGATGACTTAAATTGTGTAACATATCGAAGACTTGTCGGCGAAAGCTTGCAGTAACGTACGGCCGAGGTGTGGATAAAGATACGTCACAGTATACCTGATGTTCGGAGTTCAAAATAGGTATTCTCATTAGCTTGAGTGATGAACCTTTCTGTAGCAGGCTTTGCAATTCAGGATCAGTATCTTGAGCGAGTGCGAGAGCCTGGTAATCAATGGATCGAGTTACCTCTTCGACGCGAGACAAGGTGTCGGCAACGACGTTTGTACGACCAGGTATATATTGGATCAGTGTTGTAAATTGAGAGATGTAGTCCAGATATCGGTACTGCCGTGGTGAACATTTCTCTCTATTCGTTGTGAACGCATATGTAAGAGGTTTATGATCAGTATGAATTGAAAAAATTCTTGCCTCGACCATATGACGGAAATACCTTATTGCTTCATAGATGGCCAATAACTCTCGATCGTAAGGGCTGTACTTCTTTTGAGCTTGACTGAGCTTTCGGGAAAAAAATCCAAGAGGTTGCCAAACATTGTCGACCTTCTGTTGAAGTACGGCGCCAATACCAACATCAGAGGCATCCGTAGCAATCGCTAAATCAGCAGACGTATCCGGGTGCGCTAGAAGAGTGGCCTGGGATAAACTATTCTTACAGTCCTGGAATGCTTCTAGCATCTCTGTTGTCATCTCTATTGGATGAGCCCCCTTTATCTTGACTCCAGTAAGGGCTGAGTCGAGAGGTGCCTGGATCTTGGCAGCATTTGGTATAAAACGACGGTAAAAGTTAAACATACCTAAAAATCGCCGAAGCTCTTTTGCCGTCTTTGGTGTAGTGAACTCCTGAATAGCTTGAGTTTTGGTTTCCAAAGGCTGAGTTCCGGAAGCAGAGACAAGGTAACCGAGAAATTGTACCTGTGATTGGCCAAAGACACATTTGGATGTGTTTATCAGCACACCATACTCCTTAAGCCT
Organism: Hypolimnas misippus; assembly: GCA_037950945.1. Classification (NCBI taxonomy): domain Eukaryota; kingdom Metazoa; phylum Arthropoda; class Insecta; order Lepidoptera; family Nymphalidae; genus Hypolimnas; species Hypolimnas misippus. Next base: position 6,045,112 of record JBBEEQ010000007.1, read on the forward strand.
GGCGAATAGTTTTTTTAGGTGTTCTCTGTGTTGCTCTTCAGACTTAGAAAATACCAAAACATCATCGAGATAGCAAAAGCAAAAGTCCTCAAAGTCGCGAAGAACCTCGTCCATGAATCTTTGAAATGTCTGTGCTGCATTGCGTAATCCAAACGTCATGAATGGGAATTCAAAGAGACCAAATGGGGTTGTTATCGCTGTCTTTGGAATGTCGTTGCTATCCACAGGTATCTGATTATATGCTTTTACTAGATCGATAGTAGAGAATATTGAACACCCAGAAAGTTGATACGAAAAGTCCTGGATATGTCGAACTGGATAACGATCCGGTATGGTACGGGCGTTGAGAGCTCTGTAGTCTCCACATGGTCTCCAACCGTCATCCTTTTTTCTTACCATGTGCAAAGCAGAAGACCAGGGGCTATTTGATCGGCGAGCCGTACCTTGGGACAGCATATCGTCGAACTCCTTCCTAGCGGCTTTTAAGCGATCTGGATCAAGACGCCGGGGCTTGCTAGTAACCGGTGGTCCAGATGTGGTCTTAATATAGTGCACTGTATTATGCTTAGGCATGGAAATGGTACCTGCTGGTCTGGTTACTTCTGGAAATTCTCGTAGTAGCTGGTGGTATGAAGATTCTCCGGAAATGGCCTTGATCGAAGCAAGATCATCGGAAAACCGGGGCTGAAGTGCTGCCACTGATAGGGTTGTTGTACCATCCACTAGGCGCTGATATCTGCAATCTACGAGGAGATTGTAAAAAATCAAAAAATCGACACCTATTATGGGTTTCGTTACGTCGGCTATGGTAAATTTCCAGGAAAAATTTCGTTTGAGTCCAAGATCTAAATTAAGCTGTATAGGTCCATAAGTGTGTATGACTGTACCATTGGCGGCTACCAACTCATATTTGGTTCGGGTACAGGGCGTCTTAGTTGCCGAACGCGGAAAAACGCATAAATCTGAGCCGGTATCTACAAGGAAAAGCATTTTCGAAGAGCGATCGGTGATGAATAGACGGCCTGTAGTCAGAGGGCAGACGTTGGCCGCTACTTCCGGCTGCCCGAGGAGTTTTCCGACTCCTTGTACTTGCACGGCTGCACGCATTTCTTAGCGTCGGCTCCGAAGACGTGATGGTACCAACAGTTGTGGCGTCCTGCAGACTGCGAACGATGACGCGACTGACTACGAGATCTATGCTTATGTTTAAATCGACGATTGGACGCGCTAGAAAAACGTGACGTGGCATTTACCTGTGTGGTGAGCTCTGATACTTGCTTCGTAAGCCGCTCGATCTCCTTAGCCATCGATTCCAACGTGGCACTGTTGGAAGAAGCGCTCGCCACCTGCGGTATGCTCGGTACGATCTCGTGCACCTTGTCAGCTAAGTCTGCTAACTTCTCCACGGGTAAATCGGGCTGGGAAGCTATAACAGTCTGAATGTTTTGTGGTAAGCGACTAGTCCATAAAGTTTTTAAAAAATCTTTGGGTACAGACAAACCCGCGAGGTCTTGTATGTGCCTAAGAAATTGTGAGGGTTTTCTATCCCCTAGCTGCTCATGCCTGAGAAGTTGCACGACCTTCTTTTCTTGCGAGGCTGATAACCGTTTTATTAATTCATTTTAATTTATTATATTTGTCTGTTTCTGGCGGTGAGGTAATAATATCTTTTACTTCTAGCGCATACTGGTTATCTAATTGTGCGGCTACATAGTAAAATTTTGTCGCATCACTAGTAATATTTGATAATACGAACTGACCTTCAATTTGAGAAAACCACAGTGCTGGTTCTTCTGGCCAAAATGGTGGTATTCGTACGCCGATTCTGCACAAGCCGGGCGTGGCGTCGTCCATCTTGGCGTCTTGGTATGACTCCATCTTGTTAGCGAAGGGCGTGGCGTCGAACGTCGGGGTCACCAATATGTAGCGATTACGTTAATAATTTAGAAGAAGAAATGAAATGACAGAGTTGAAATCAAAGAAGATTCACGACTAGAAATTTATTAAATATAAAAATACAAATTATAAAGAAAGAAAACAAGACAGAGCAAGTATACGTCCGTTTACGTTGGTAGTTGGGAGCCGCGTGAGGCCGTCGCCGCTCGCCGCTGGCAGCTGCGCAGGGCTGCGCGGGCGCGGGCGCGCGCGGCGGGGAATGCGATAGCATTGTCTTGTTTCTTAGAAGCTACGTATATACAAACGGTCGTAGATAATTTGTCCTTTGCATTAATTTTTATTTTTTATTATTTATTTTGGAAACGAGACATGCTATAGCTTCAACAACTTCGGAACTTCTTTCGCCATTGTAAAAATAATTACATGTGGTAAACGTCCCCTGTGTTGGCTTCGATGAGGTAGTAGTAGAGCCAATTTATATACATATATACACGAACGAGACTCGGATCGTGCGGACGTGTGCATTGTGCTAGTTAAAAAGATTGAAATATTTAAATAAAATCGCAGTTGTTGTTTAACGAAAGTGACACTTACAAACTAATAGTATTAAAGTATTAATTTGTGTGTACAAACTCATCATCTAAATCCTGTGTGCAAGCGCAGTGCTATACGCACCCGCCCCCTAACCCGCAGGAGTAAAGAAGACAATTGCTATTTTTCGACTCGCTCACTCACACGCACTTGCTACGTACTTAATGCTTAAGGATGAGTACAAAGGAAGCATCGACTAGCGGGAAACTCGGACGCGGCGACACTGGTGGTTCTACACCTAAATTGTCTATGCAAGATGAAGAGGAGACACATATCAATATACATCACGGAAACGCAAAGAGCGTTCATTGGAATATGAAATTAAAAATGACATGTCAGATTTTCGAAAAGACATTAATAAATATCTTAAGGAATTCTCGATCGCACAAAACGAAACTTTACGCCTTATACGACAAGGAATAACTGAAATGCGAGAAGAAAAAAAATGTATAAAATCTACTTCCGATTACTTAGTTACAAAATATAACACATTAGAAAAAGAAATTGAAAAACTAAAAAAAGAAAATATTACGGCACAAAATAAAATCGCGAAAATTGAACAGGACTTTCCATCAACAAATTATGAACATAAAAATAAATCGCTGTCGCTTGTAAACGAAGACCTCATCCTCGAACTCAAAGATCGTTGTAATCGAGAAAAAAATATTGTCATAGTGGGTATTCGTGAATTGTGTGATAAAAATTTTACTGATCGGCGAAAATATGACGAACTTGAATCTATTAAAATTATTACTTCCATATATGATCAATGTCCGAAGCCAATAAAAACCATGCGTCTTGGTAAATACAAACCAGACAAAAACAGACCTTTGAAGGTGTTTTTTAATGGTACTGATATTGCTAAGAAAATACTCAGTAATAAGTCTAAATTAGACAAGCAATTCAAAATATATATTCCGATCAAACACCGTCTCAAAAAAAGTACATGAAACAACTTACGGACGAACTACAAAAACGAAAAAATAATGGCGAAACTGATATTATAATTAAATATATACAAGGAATACCTAAAATAATAAAATCAAAAAACGATTAGCTAACACTACTAAAAACACCAACAATATAAAACCGATTGATATAAATGCCCATTGTGTTTCTCACTACTTAATTCAAAAATATAGTGATTTACCATTTATATCTAATTCTTTAAAATTCTTTTATACCAACTTACGAAGCATACGAAAGGCTGGCAAGTTTGAGGAAATCGAATGTATTCTAAAAGCTGTTACGAAAAAAAATTCATATTATTGTTTTTACTGAAACATGGATTAGATCGGAGGAAGATGCAAATCTATTTAAACTACAAAATTATACTCATATCTATAACTTTAGACAAAACTGTAGAGGAGGAGGAGTATCCCTATTTATACATAACTCGATACAATTTAAAATAACAGAAAAAAATAACAGAAAATGGAAATCACTACTTGTGGGTATTTTTGAATAATTATGCACTACATGTAGGTGGAATCTACACACCTGGTGATAGTAATGTAAGTAACTTTTTAGACATATATTCCTCTCAATTGGAGAGAAGAAAGAGAACTATTGTCTTTGGTGACTTTAATCTTGATTTACTAAGTACAACTAATAATATAACTAACTATAAGAAGGTAATAGAACTTGCCGGATATGATATTTTAAACAAAATTAGAAAAGAATTTAACACTAGAGAAACCACTACAACTAAAACTATTTTGGACCACGTATGCACCGATTTAAATAACGACAGATTTACATTTTCTATAATAGAATCTTCTCTATCCGACCACAAACAAATATTTATTGAATTGTTGAAACGCAAAAGCACCAACATACCAACGTGTTGAATATATAGCACTATAGACTACTTACTATAACGGACTACTGAAAAATGCTTCTGAATTTGAATACACTAATGAAGAACACGACTACTACTATTTAGAAAATTTCATACATGCAGTGTATTACGAAAAATAAAATAACAAAAGTTAAATCAATAAACCTACCGAGGAATGATTGGATAAGTAAAGATATTATAAACATGATAGACAAACGCAATCTATTATGGTCATTGGTAAAACAGAATAAAAATGATGAAGAAATTAAAGAAACTGTTTAATACAGAAAGAACTCGGGTGAATGAAATGATAAGATCATCAAAGAATAAATATTACCAGAAAGCTTTTAACCAATGCAGAAAGAAACCGAAGAAAATGTTGGATCTACTTAACAATCTAGCTTTAAATCAACAAAAAAGTGACTGTGTTCTTCCAAAACTTAATACCCAAACGGGTGCTGTGACTGATGGTAACGAGATCTGTAAGTTATTTAATGATTTCTTTCTGACGATAGGTACTAGATTAGCAAATAACATTTCAAAAAAATTTTACTCAGGCGTTATTCACACTCTAATGTACAAAGAAAACCATTACCATGAAACTGTCTTGTGTGAGCTACACCCGTGCACTGTCAAAGAAGTCATTAATATATTAAATAATTTAGATTGTAACACTAGCACTGGTATTGACGGAATCAGTACAAAAGCACTTAAATTTATAAAAGGAATAGTTGTCACTGATCTAGTTAATTGTATAAATAAATGTTTACTACAAGGCAAATTCCCTGATAGCCTTAAAATTGCAAAAGTCACTCTAATTTACAAATCCGGTTCGAAATCTGATCCAAGTAATTATAGACCGATATCAGTACTACCTGTGATATCTAAAATATTTGAAAAAATAATATACAGCGTGTTCTAAAAACTGTGTCCTCCCTTAAAGGCATGTATACATATAAGTATAAGCTTATTATTAAAAATAGTATAACTTAAAAAATATCAAGCAGAGGTCAGTTACAGTGCATAGGCTAAATAAGTTTTAAATCGACATTATTTGAAAAAACGTTTCAAACATCTGACCCATAAATAACCAGCTTACCTTAACCCTTTAAATACCGACTTAAAAATTACTATAAACACTACTTTTAAAAAATCTGCTAAAAGTGTTCCCGAATAATATGATACATACTATTTACTTTTATTTGTTTTTATGTTTTATTCTTGTTATTCCTCAATACTATGATGCATATTGTTTTAGAACATTTTTATTTTTTATTTTGTAAATAACTTAAGGATATTCTTTTAAATGGTTGTAATATGAGTAATTTCAGTAATAGTTCATAAAATTCAATATGCTATGTTAGTTTTATTTATTTATTTAGTTTATTATTTGCTTAATTTTGTCATATTAAATATTACCTATACATTTTTATATGCAAAAAAGTACGCGTTATTAAACGGTTAAGGCGCCGTATAGTCGCGCCGGCGCACGCGCGGCCATTCATCGCAGGCGCCGGGGCGCCGGCGTGGCGCGACGCGTCTTTTGTTAGTTTTTCGAATAGAGATTTGCAAGTTTAAAAATTAGGTATATCGATAAATATTCTATCGATCAATATTGCTATAAATAGTTATGCTTTTCACATTAAAATAATTTCATTTAAAATAACTTTTATTAATAATAAATATTATTAATCAATATTATAATTTGGAACTTCTTCAGGTAAATTACCTTTGTTGTATTATTAGGATAAATCGTTAATCTACTTCTGTTAAAAATGGTGTTTTACAATCAAAAATAATATTAATGTTTGATATATCAAAATAAGTATCGAAATAATATGAATATTAAATATTTATTTATTGTTATGATTATTTAAATATCGATAATTTCATTTATCGATATTTTTTATTCGAGCCTATGCCGCCCTTTTAATAAAAAAAAAATTATTAGTTAGTTCCTCGTGAAAATTTCTTCCGAGTGGATTACTTTTTGGTTACGGTTTTATAAAATTGTGTTGTTTTATAAAATGTACTCCAACCAGGAATATTTCAATATGTTAATGTGTCTAGGGAAATGTGATTGTCATTATGCGGAATCGCGTAGACTTTATGACGAACTGTTTGCTTCTCCAAGAAACATACCATTACCGTCACTTAAGGCATTTCAGCGTCTTCATATACGCATGTACAATTTCGGAAATATCGATGGCCGTGAACAACAACGTGCTAATGCGGGAAGGCCGAGGGTTAATAATGACGATCTAGAGGAACACATATTAGATTTTTTTCGACAGGACCCAACGCAAAGCACGCGCTCGGTGGGACATCAACTCGGTGTCAACCATACGCGTGTATGGAAAGTTTTAAAGGAGAATGGCCAGCACCCGTACCATTATCGTCGAGTACAGTTATTAATTCCTACCGACTTCGAGCCTAGAATGGCATTCTGCAGATAGATTTTAAACGAAAACGATGAAGACAGTGAATTCTCGAGCCGTATACTTTTTAGTGACGAGTGTACTTTTGCTAGAACAGGCGTATTTAACACGCACAACGAACATGTATGGTCAGTCACCAACCCACATGTTACTAAACCTAGCCATTTCCAACATCGATAGAAAATTAATGTTTGGGCCGGTATTATTGCTGACAAAATAATTGGCCCTCTTTTTTACCCCAGTCTATGAGTGGTGACAGTTATCTTTCCTTCCTGCGAGAACAACTATGGTGCGCCACCACACTTTTCCCGCGCCGTGAGAAACTATTTGAATACGGAATTCGGTGAACGTTGGATTGGTCGCAGTGAACCAATTAATTGGCCTGCGCGGTCACCGGACCTAACGCCATTGGATTTTTTTTTTATGGGGTACTATAAAGCAGTCCGTATTCAAAAAGAACTGCAATACTGAGGCTGAAATGCGTTCACGAATCATCTCAGCTTTCGAAGAAATAAAATCAAATACATCTGTCTTACAAAATGTACGTGCTAACTTTATTTCCCGATGCCGTTAATGCATAGAAGTACAAGGCGGGCATATTGAGCAACAATTTCATGGCCGTCAAGTAGATGTTATTATTAACTAAGTATTATTATTTTAAATTGATTTGTAACATAGTGAAACGTATCGATATTTGAAAAAAAGCGGTATCAGTGAATCGTTAAAGTGATTAAACAATCAAAATAATGTGAATGTACGTTCGAGTTCGTCACTAGTAGCGCAGCAGGTGTGATGGCGCCATGGAGTCTCATCGTGTTATACCAGTGCGTACAAACATTTTGTTACTCTACATATAATAATCATTTAATATTTAATTTTATTATTTTCATTGAAGAGTTTGTAAATGTAAGTTGTTTGATTGTGTTACATTTTCGATACTGATAACGCAGTTAAGGGGGTTGACACAATTTTTCATACACACTGTATATATACTAGCTGTGCCCGCGACTTCGTTCGCGTGGATTACAGAATGCTTGGCATGTCTCCTGCAAAGCAAGGTTATAATATATTTTTTTGTTAATGCCTTTTTACAACATCTTAATTCTATTGATAATAACATTCAATTTACTATGGAATTAGAGGCAAATAATGTTTTAGCTTTTCTTGACATTCTTATTATCAAGAATCCTGACAACACATTAAGTCACACAGTTTATAGGAAACCCACACACACTAATAAATACCTCAATGGTGACTCACACCACCACCCTAGTCAGTTAGCTACCGTTGGCAAATCTTTGTTTCAGAGAGCCCACCATCTCTGCGATGCTGAACACCTAGAGGACGAGCTACACCACGTCAAGCTTGCACTCCACCAGAACAAGCTGCCCGTGCCTCGCCAGCATCGTAGAAGCCGTATCAAGCCACCCACAGTTGAGCGACAACCTGCATTTCTACCATATGTGAAGGGAGTTACAGACAGAATTGGCAACATCTTGAAGCGAGCTTCGATTAAAACCATCTACAAGCCTTATAAGAAAGTGAGCCAGTTCTTGAGACCTATCAAGAGTAATATTTCTTTACAGACTGCGGGAGTATACAAACTCGAATGTGAGTGTGGTTTATCTTACATAGGCCAAACAAGAGAAGCATCGGTACTAGGGTCAAGGAACACATAGGAGATGTCAAAAATAGGCGTTCTTCAAAGTCTGCAGTTTGTGAACATGCTTTGGATAAACCTAACCATTTTATACGATTTGATAAACCACAGGTCCTCGCTAGAGAACACAGATTTATTCCTAGAATGATACGCGAGGCTATTGAAATTCAAAAACATCCGAACTTCAATAGAGAAGATGGTTGGAGACTTTCGAACACCTGGGATCCACTCATTAAAAATTTAAAATCCCAAGTCCAACAGACTGCCAGACCAAAAGATACAGTTAGTGCCTTCTGCGTGCAACCGGAACGTTATTCAAGATATCATCTAAGAAACCGTTGGCGGGAGTTGTAAATAATGTTTTCTAAAATCTCAAATAGACAAATGTCACCTTAGTCTACCCGTGACCACGAACGCTGCAAAGTGCTCAAAACGTCGGGATGATAAAAATAATTAATAGGCGCCGACAGAGTTTATAAACTTGAATTAATAGAAATTAGACGGTATGATGACAACTGGTATAATATTAAACGAGTGTATAACCTAACCTACACACTTAACAAATGAAAAAAAAAAAAAACAAAGCAATATCAACTTGTAATTGCGCAAGCAATTCATTGTAAGGCAATTTCTAAGGGCTAACGAAATACTAATAATTCTAATAACCACGCCGACGCGCGACGTGTGATCCCGGGGCCTCTCTGTCACACCCGCCCCTACCGGCCGGCTAAAGATGAAGGAGAAAGACTCTTGCGAAGCGGCGATGGCCGTACCGCCCGTACCCCGCGCCCCACTTCCCATATTTCTGTTATTTTTTTATACGTGCCAAAACAGAACAATAAAATTATTTTTGTTTAGCAAATTAGAATAATATTCCTAGCTACCTAAAACAGATTTTTTTTAATCTGCATTCCACACTTTCGTATAAAATATGATTAATTTTCTTACTAAACTGTTTTATTTTCGTACTTTTATAATATTTCAACAGTAATACATTTATTTATAAATAATAAAATGACGATGTTTTATCGTTTTATTATTTAACCGTATTATTGAACCGTGAAATAGGGCCATCGGACGTTTATAACATTCAGCGCAATTTTAAGCATATGGACCTGGAACGATTGAGAGAAGACGTGAAAAATATCGACTGGTCGTCACTTTTATTTGCAAGTGATATTGATGTCATGGTTGAAACTCTGACTACTGACCTGATTCGTATTTACGATGTTCATGCACCTGCTCGACCAGTGCGCATAAAACACGCGCCTGCGCCCTGGTTAACGCCAGTGATCAGAAAAACCATGGCTAAACGCGATAGAGCAAAAACCCGTAATAAGAAACAACCATCCCAAGAACACCTCGATGAATACAAAAAACTACGTAACATCTGCAACAGAATGTGTAGGGATGCTAAACGCCTACTCTTCAGAATCTTTCCCAAGCGCGAGTTTGGGGATTCTTACGGTCATTAGGGGTGGGCAAAACCACGGACAGCTTTCCAGCTACCGTGGACCTGAATGATTTAAATAAATGAATGAATGATATAAATTACTTTATCACTCCACCTTTAACTTCTAACTCCATCAAATACGCTACTCTCTCGTATTTATCTCAGCTTGTCCCACCAGACCTTCCCCCTTTCTCTTTTGAACCAGTAACGGAGGATATTATCATGAGGACTGTTCGATTTATCTCTACCAAGGCTATTGGTAGTGATAATATTAGCCTAGACATGTTACTCCCTGTGTTGGAGGATATTGCACCAGTGATCACGCACATTATTAATTTCTCACTTTCGTGCAATGTCTTCCCATCACTTTGGAAGAGCGCATATGTCATTCCGCTACCAAAAACCTCCAATGCTTTCTCCCTTTCACATTTTCGTCACATATACATACATCTTGCCTATCCTTTCTAAACTCCTAGAATCGGTGGTTCACAAACAACTCTATTTCTATCTTACCTCGAACAACCTTTTATGCCCTTACCAATCCGGTTTCCGTCCCTCCAGCAGCACAGCACTGTTGGTGCACTGCTGAATATAACGGAGGATATTCGGTACGCTATGGACAACACCAAACTTACTGTGATCGTCCTGTTAGACTTCAGTAGTGCTTTCAACTCTGTAGATTTTGTCATCCTCCTTGGTACCCTCCGAGCGGTTTACATCTCTTCCGCTGCTATTGACTGGTTCTACTCCTATCTTTTCGGGCGCCGACAGTGCCTAAAAACAGAGGATGCTTCCTCTGATTGGTCTGCCCTTACTGTCGGTGTTCCTCAAGGCGGCGTACTCTCACCTTTGCTCTTCTCAGACTTTATTAATAATATCTCACGTGTTATTTCTTCTCCCTTTCACCTGTATGGAGATGACTTACAGCAATATCGTGATTTGTCTGAGTTGTCTGAGACTGTTGACAGTCTAAATAAAGACAACCAGCAATAGGCAACATCTTTTGGCCTACTCATCAACCCCAACAAATCACAAGCCATGATTATTGGTAGTAATAAGCTTAGGTGTAAAATTAACTGGGAATCTGCACAGAGTGTCATGTACAATGGAATTACAATAGTTTACTGTGACAAAATCAAAAACTTATGCTAGCTCAATCTCTTCTTCTCCCTATTATCGATTACGCTGATGTATGCTTTTTGAATGTGACAGAAGAGCTACTTAATAAGTTAAAGCGCTTGCAAAATCTTGCTATTCGTTTTATTTTCGGGCTTCGTAAGTATGACCAAGTTTCCCACTTTCGCGCTCAACTTAAATGGCTCCCTATCCGACTTCGCTGTGATATGCACATCCGGTACTTTTCAATATCCTTAATGACCCTAATACTCCAGTTTACCTTAGCTCCCGCTTTAACCTGTTACCCCCTCCCACCCGCTCCAAGCGCTCTTGCGTCATTTCGATGCTTGATGTGCCTAGGAGTAATACCAAATTCCGGCTACAGTCGTTTACTGTACAAGCTCCGTTATTGCGGAACAAATTGCCCAAAATTATTCAACAGAGAAGAACAATTACCTTGTTTAAAAAACGCTTGAAAGATTATTTTCTGACACAAATTTATCCTCCATCATAACTAAATACTATTCCATGTCTCACCTTGTGTATTATATAAGTATTGATTTGTCTATATATTTATACAGGATGCCAGGCGGGTCGATGCAAACTTTTGGAGATGTGATAGAAGAGGTGTGTAATTTAGAGTCTATTACGTAATGACGTTACATTTACCTTGGTAACAAGTTTTACAGTTTTCGAGAAAATCGCGATTTTGTACTTATTAAGGAAAACTCCACTTTTCCGTCTATCACCGAAGCAGTATTTGCCACTATCAATTTTCCTAAGGCTCGATACAATGCAATTTTATTCTGGGATATTTATGCAATTAACAATGTTACAATGTTAGCGCGATTTAGATTTGATTTCACCAACAAACTGGTCAAAGATCTTAAATTAACCAACAATAAGACAATGGTTAGTTTTGGTGTCCAGTCATTGTTCATCAGCCTACCCACACAAGACTGCATCGAAATTGTCAAGAGGAAGCTACAAACAAACAACATGCCTATGGAGTATGCAGAGCTGTTACATCACTGCCTTATCTCTGGATATTTATTGTGGAATGATGAATTCTATGTGCAAGTCGACGGAGTTGCAATGGGTTCTCCAATATCCCCCGTGGTCGCCGCTTTATTCATAGAAGACCTGGAGGAGAGGGCTCTTCACTCCGGACCAATCACACCTTGGTTTTACAAGCGGTACGTAGATGACACTTTCACAATATTACCTAGTGATATGACGTCTGCATTTTTACAACATATCAAATCTATTAATAATAACATTCAATTTACTATGGAATTAGAGGCAAATAATGTTTTAGCTTTTCTTGACATTCTTATTATCGAGAATCCTGACAACACATTAAGTCACACAGTTTATAGGAAACCCACACACACTAATAAATACCTCAATGGTGACTCACACCATTACCCTAGTCAGTTAGCTACCGTTGGCAAATCTTTGTTTCAGAGAGCCCACCATCTCTGCGATGCTGAACACCTAGAGGACGAGCTACACCACGTCAAGCTTGCACTCCACCAGAACAAGCTGCCCATGCCTCGCCAGCATCGTAGAAGCCGTACCAAGCCACCCACAGTTGAGCGACAACCTGCATTTCTACCATATGTCAAGGAAGTTACTGACAGAATTGGCAACATCTTGAAGCGAGCTTCAATTAAAACCGACTATAAGCCTCATAAGAAAGTGAGCCAGTTCTTGAGACCTATCAAGAGTAATACTCCTTTACAAACTGCGGGAGTATACAAACTCGAATGTGAGTGTGGTTTATCTTACATAGGCCAAACAAAGAAAGCATCGGTACTAAGGTCAAAGAACATATAGGAGATGTCAAAAATAGGCGTTCTTCAAAGTCTGCAGTTTGTGAACATGCTTTGGATAAACCTAACCATATTATTCGATTTGATAAACCACAGATCCTCGCTAGAGAACACAGATTCATTCCTAGAATGATACGCGAGGCTATTGAAATTCAAAAACATCCGAACTTCAATAGAGAAGATGGTTGGAGACTTTCGAACACCTGGGATCCACTTATTAAAAATTTAAAATCCCAAGTCCAACAGACTGCCAGACCAAAAGACACAGTTAGTGCCTTCTGCGTGCAACCGGAACGTTATTCAAGATACCATCTAAGAAACCGTTGGCGGTAGTTGTAAATAATATTTTCTAAAATCTCAAATAGACAAATGTCACCTTAGTCTACCCGTGACCACGAATACTGCAAAGTGCTCGAAACGTCGGGATGATAAAAATAATTAATATCCGCGATTTAAATCCGTTTAAAATAGTTTTATTTCAATCTAATGAGGGAGTTGTCTCCTGGGTTCCTATCCAGTCTATCGTCCTAACTTTCAGAGGGCAAATGTTGCCTTCTAAAGTTTATTCATACCATACTTCTCTCCCCGTGGAAACCTACAACCTTTCAACCATCATGTGTTAAAGCTGCTGTCGCTATGGTCATGTGAAAACCCAGTGCAGATCTAAACCAAGATGTTATAAGTGCGCCCAACAATACACCGGTGAGTCATGTGATGTTGGGAGCCAACAAGGACAATGCCACATGTTTGTATTGCTCAGGCAAACATTTTGCCTCAGACAAGGATTGTCCCGAGTATTCGCGTCAACACTCTATTAAATTAGTAATCTTCTTCTTAGCGTGTCAATGGCAACAAATTTAAAATGAGTCAGCCCAGAACTCAGCCACCCTTATGGCATTTTCAGTAGCGTCCATTAGCTCCTGTAAGGTGCAAGTAACAGGGCAAGCAGCACATTTTAATAAATGACTCATTGTTTGTGGAACTGCACCACACTTACACTCCAGGTTATCTGCAAAACCCCACCGGCTCAAGTTGTCCTTGCTTCGTCCTACTTGAGTGCGGAGTCTATTTAGGGACTTCCAAGTTTGCCAAGACAACTTGTGTCCGGTTGGAAGATTTTCTGCTGGTATGATGAATGGTGTTAGTAGTGTAGAACAGTTATTTTGCCACAACCTACGTCTCTCCTGTTGTCTTCCATCAGTGAGAGGTAGGACACACTTTATAAAGCTTTTTCGGTTTTTCGCCTTTGTGGGGCCAGAATGTGGCTGTGCAGAGGGTGTTGGGAGTCCTTTTCCATAACAAATCTTTCACTGGAACTTGCTACTGCTCTGCGTATCGCTGGAGGCGCAATTCCTGCTAGTGGTAATTCCTGCAGCATTTCTGTCGGAGTCGGTTTAAGACAGCCGGTAATAATGCGACATGTTTCATCCAGAGCTAAATATATCCACTACCTTTGCATGGGATGAGCGACTCCATACCGGGCATGCGTATTCTCCTACAGCAAATGAGAGTGCCAATCCTGTAGTTTGCTCCAGGCGAGGCACCCCACCTGAAAGTGACAAGTCGGCGCAGGAGATGGTTCCTAGCGTGTACTTTTTGTTTGATGGTCTCGCAGTTTCTTCGAAATGTAAGTGATCTATCCAAAGTGATACCAAGGTATTTTGGAAAGTTGCTGTGCTTAATGGTCTTGTTTCCCTAGACTATGTTAAGTTTGCGACCCGCCTCTCTATTGCGAAGATGGAATAAGTAAGACTGAGATTTGCTTGGATTTGGCTTAAGTAAATTCGCAGTATAATACTGGCCCAAGTTTTCAAGAGCATTTGTCAGGTTAACCTCAACCTCCTCAAAGCGTAGAGAAAGCGAGACGTGTTTGGGCTAGCTGGTTGTTCTTTGGTATAAATGTTAAAAAGAAGTGGAGCTAGTACGCTACCTTGGGGTAGTCCATTTGTCTGTGTTCTCCAACGACTTTTGTCCGAAAGTAGATGCACTTGGAAACGGCGGTTATGAAGGAGTTCCTGGAGAATTTTGACGAAATTCGGGTCATTTGTCAATGTCTCCACCCTCCACAAGTCTTTTTAGGTTTACTGTATCGTATGCTGATGAGAGATCCACGAAAACAGCACCTGTAACCATTTTTGTTTCGAAGCCATCTACAATATGTTGCACTAGTTTTAGGTTCTGATTGCTACAGGACTTGATGGGTCTGAAACCAGCTTGCTCTGGGATTAATTTAGGGTCAATAACACTTGTAAGACGGTTTAGCAGAAGCCTCTCGAAAAGTTTATAAGTGTGGCACAGCAGTGATATTGGCCGATAGTTTTTCGGATCACCTGCTGCCTTTCCTGTCTTCGGTATTGCTATGACCTTTGATTTTCTCCAGAGGCGAGGAATCGATGCCGATTTTAGACAGTTATTAAATAGTTGCAGCAACCATGACACAGCAACAGCGCCAAGATGTTTTATTTGCTCAACTGATATGTCATCCACTCCAGAGGCTTTAGATTCTTGATAGCTGCGACGACATCTACAAGGTCAAGCGGCTTACTGACGTAATCACAGGGAATTTCCGGATAACCTTGACTTAGGAATCCTGCCAGGGCGAACTGTTGGCTTTGCATTGACATGTATTTGATGGGCTATTTGGTTGGCGGTAACTTGATTTGATGGACGGGGACGAGGAGATTCATTCGTCAATTTCCGCATAATATTCCTCGCTTTTTTACTATTGTGAGCCATGTCGATGATAGTGACAGTGTTAATCCATCTTCCTCGTCTATTTTCGCCTATTTTATTTTCTCCAGCTTGTACGGTGACCTCAGAGAAGGGGTCCATCTGATAAAGACTTTCGTACTCCCTCAAAAGATAAGCTGACTCTTTTGATAAACCTGGTACATATGTGGTCCTGCAGCCCCTTGGTATATGTCTCAGAGATGATGTATGTATTATGTTGACAAATTGATCGTAATTTACAGGGACTGGTAAGACATTTAAGAGGGCGTCGTCAGTCGTTTTGGTAAAGGAGTCCCAGTCTGCCTAAGAGTAGTTAAATCGACGTTTAAATGGTACGGTCATAGGATGGACTACGGGTTCGATGCTGCACAAGATAGGTCTATGCTGAGTTCGAGGAATCGGAGGACATACGCTTTTCATGCAATTTACACCAATGCAGGAGCTAACAAAAATTAGGTCAGTGTTGTACCCTCGTTTCCATCGCCCACTGTTAAACGAAGCCGGTTGTTTAGGGTCGTGGATCATAATCAAATCACTCGTTTCAGCCCATTCCTCAATAATGCGCCCACTTGTATCCATGTCATTGTAGCCCCATTTAGGGTTGTGGCTATTAAAATCACCAATTATAACTTTGACTGGTTGATCGTTAAAGTTCTCTGGAGTGTCGAATTCGAATGTGGTCCCAGGAGGTTTGTAGATTGACGTGATAGTACAGATTCCAATATCAATGGAGATAAGTTCAATACCGTTCTGGGTTAAGTATTTGGTGGATAAAGTGCTTATGCCGGGAGCAACAAACACTGCGTTACCGTGCTTCAGGTGACAGATCTCGGCAATAAGCGTGAGTTCAGAAATGTGTGGCCGGCTTTAGGTTTCATCTCGATGAGTTTCTTGGAGGCACAGAACATCACATTTTCTTTTTCTGCATAAATCAGAAAGACACAAACACAAATTAGTAATGGCATCAGATAATATTTCCTACCTTGAAGCGTCTGCTAGATTTCCTCCTGTCCGTAGATCCTATGCAGAGATTGCAAAAGAGATGTTTTCCTCCCCAATTGATATTGCTCCCAGTCCTTCTAAAGCAAATTCCTCTCCAAGTAAATCCGTGCATTCCTATCGCCAAACTATAGTCCGTCAGGCCCGTCCTAGAGTTCCTCTTGGGAAAGGCTTTGATAAGCACGCCAACCAAGCCATAATTGACAACTGCTCCTCATCTACTCCAACTAAGGTTGTCCCCTTTCTAACAATAAGGACACTCCTCCTTCCAACCAAACCACAAATCTTTTGGAACTCCTTTCCCAAATGATCCTCTCTATAGTCACTTCATGTAGTGACACACCTTTACCGTCCAACGTTGCCGAAAACCTTTCCCAATTAATCCATGTTATTAAAAATGGCCCCAACCAGCTTCCTTCAGTGGAACTGTAAAAGTATCCGACCCAAAAAACATGAATTGCTATCTATAATCAATCTGCATAGTCCCTCCATTGTTGCCATCTCGGAAACATGGCTAATTCCTGGTTCTCGGTTTCGAGTTCCAGGTTTTTCCTGTTTAAGGGATGACAGGAGTGATGGGTATGCAGGTTGTGCCCTTTTTGTCCGTCATCCAATACCTTACTCCCAAATTCCCCTCCCATCTAACCAACATTTTAATGCTGTTGCTGTTAGATCCCTCAACATTTCTTTTTTATCTCTTTATATTCCCCACCCATCCCCCTCTCTTATTCCTGATCTAAATTCTCCTCCCATCACTCTGGTAAAAATTGCACCAGCTGAGTATGCCTCCGAGGATGATACACTTCATATGTAATCTGCTTTTTTGCAGATCAATAGTGGTAAAACACCAAAATACATCTCTTCCCCCCAGATTGGTCTGGAAAGGTCTCCCCCAGGGCTCTGTCCTCAGCCCTCTGCTTTACAGCATTTACACTCATGATCTCGAACTATCTGTTAATAATTTTTGCAACATTTTACAATATGCTGATGACATTGCAATTTATTATCGATCAAATTCAGTAGAAGATATTACATTTCGTCTCAACTCTCCTTTGCATTACCTTGGCCAGTGGCTCTTTGATCATGGGCTGTCTCTATCGATAGCCAAAAGTCAGGCAGTTGCATTTTCTAGAAAGAGAATGGTTCCTGTATTCGATTTGTTTTATGGGGAATCAACGTATTAATTTTGTAGATAAGGCTAAATTCTTAGGAGTTACACTCGATAACCGACTGAACGGAGTTTCTCATTCAGAGTACATCTTAAAAAAATGTGAAAAAGGCATTAATGTTCTACGTGCCGTATCAGGCGTTTGGTGGGGAGCTCACCCATACTCACAAAAACTCCTATATAATGCTATAGTTCGTAGCCATATGGACTATGGGCTTTTCGTTTTAGATTCTATAAACAAATCAGCATCTGAAAAGCTGAACAAAATTCAATATAAATGCCTTAGAATCATTCTGGGTGCTATGAAATCTACACCTACGAATGCTCTACAGGTTGAATGCGTTGATGCTCCCTTGCAAATAAGGAGACAGTATCTGTGTGACCGGTTTGTCAGCAAGACGTTACAGCTTTCTTCCCATCCTCTCTAGTGTCGTTTAATCGAACTTTCCCAAATTCAGAACCCTAACAAGCCCTTATCCTGTCTTCTTAATAGCTTCCTCCATTTTACCAAACTACCAAGTCCTTGTGTTCAACTTCCCATGAATCCCCTTTTTTCCATCCCTTATAAGGCCCTTGTTCATCAACCTCCCGTATTAACCAATCTTGGAGTTGTCAAAGGTTCACCTGACACCGTATCTCTCTTTAATAGAATTTGTCATCAAAATTGGTCAGATCACTTTCTCATATATACTGATGCGTCTTAACTCTCCCCGGAAGTCTGTGGTGGTACAGCCTGCTGGATCCCTAAATTTAAAATTATTTTACAATTTAAATGTCCGCCTGAATCATCAGTCTTCACTGGTGAGGTGATCGCCTTATTGGAAGCCATCTTATATGCCCACTCCCATGACTTAAGACGGACTGTTATATTGACCGACTCCTTAAGCTGCCTTTTAGCCATTAAAGAAAACCCATTTCGTAGTAGAAAGAGATATTTCGTTATTTTAAAGATTAGAGAGGCCTTGTTCTCGTGTCATCGGAAGGGATTGCAGGTCTCGCTAGTTTGGATTCCCAGCCATTCCGGAATCCCTGGCAACGAATCTGCTGATTCGTGTGCTAAGTCCGCCATCCAACTCGGTTCCCTAGATCATTTCAAAAATTTCCCTCAAGATCGCGAATACTCGTATGGCTAAATCTTGGACATCATTTTGGAATTCAGCAATATCGGTTAAAGGTAAATATTATGCCAGTCTGCAGCCTGAAATTCCAAGACGCCCTTGGTTTTTTCTTTTTAGACATGCTGACCGCTGGGTGACTTCTACAATATGTCGTTTACGTCTTGGTCATGCGTGCACTCCTAGGCACCTTGCAAAAATTAGGGTACGTGACCACTCGCTTTGCGAATGCGGCTTAGACGAAGGTTCCCCATCCCTCATCTTATTTAATTGTCCTAGACTTCTTCATCCCCTCTATGACGTCCTTCCTGCTAAAGTCCCTCGCCCTATAAATGTTGACTGTTTATTAATATTTGTGTTTAGTCCAATGTGTCCGTTTTTATGTAAATTTATAAAAAGTAATAAAATTAAGGTGTAAATAAAGTGTGTTATTGTCTTAATTAAATTATAAATATTTATATAATGACGTGTATTTAATTTATTGCATTATTTAATTATATTCGTGTTGTTTTAGGTTAAGGACTAATAATAAAATTCACACTATTTTAAGGTGTTTTCCAAATTTAATTAAGGTTGGATACTCGACCCCACCGAACAATCTCCATCGTGTTTTCTCCACTCCACGTGACATTGGCGAAATAATATGTGCACAATTGGCACAACTAAAAGCCACAAAACAAAATAAAGAAGAAGAACAAACATCACAGAGTGAGCGTAACTGGAAGTGTTTTTTTATTTTTATTTTGAAGATTTTATTATTATATTATTATTTGTTTTGTTTTGTTTTAAAATATGGTATTTTAAAAGTCTTTTATATGTAGACAATGATTTAGCATGTTTTATATCTGTTGGGAGTTTATTGTACAACTGAGCACCTTGATACATTAAAGTTCTTTTTCCGTAATTAGTTCGTCGGGCGTATAGATTTATGTCATTTATGCTGGTCGTAGCATTTTTGTTTGGATTTGGTGTTTTTTTGTAAAAGTTATTTGGGAGTGGATGTCTTTTTTTAGAATTTTCCTTATTAGAAGGCAAGTGTTGTAATGAGACGTTTATGAAATAGTCATTAGGTTAAAATCTTTATAAATTTTTTGGGAGGACGTTAAAAAATTATAATTGAATGAAACTTTAATTAATTTATTTTGAGCTCGTTGTAAAGGTTCTAAATTCGTTTTGGCGGATGTGCCCCATATTTCAATCAAATAGTCAATATGGGGTTTAATGAGCGAGTTATATATTAGAAAACGTAGATGACGTGGGAGACACCGAACAATTCCACGCAAAGCTCCAGAAAGAGAAATTATTTTTGACTTTATTTTTAATATATGATGTTTCCATGTCAAGTGGTGATCCAAAATATGTCCAAGGTATTTTTCGTGGTTTACTTTATTTATAATTTGGTTATTAATATTTAATGTAAAATGTTCAGGTATTCGCTTATTTTTTGAAGAGAATATGATGTAATTAGTTTTGGAAATATTTATAGTTAGAATATTACTTTGAAACCATATATTTAGAAGATCAAGATCATGTTGTGCGTCGGTAATTATGGAGTCAATTGATTCACTGAAATAAAATAGACTGGTATCATCAGCCTATAAAGTGATGTCCCCCCTTAAATCAACCTCACAAATATTATTAATGTAAATTAGGAACAGCAATGGGCCTAAGATAGATCCCTGCGGTACGCCAAATTTAATTTATTTGGAGCTACTTTCTACTCCATCACACTTAACTACCTGATATCGGTTTTTAAGATAAGACCTGAATATATTGTGTGCAGTTCCTGAAATGCCAATGTTACTCAGTTTTGTCAAAAGTTTATCATGTGAGATAGTGTCAAAAGCCTTTTTTAAATCGATGATGATGAAGACTCCTAGTGCTATTTGTTTTTTATCGATGCTAAGTTTAATTTTAGTAGTGAGGTCTATGGTAGCTGACAGTGTGTTGGATTTGGGCCTAAATCCGTATTGTTTTTCATAAAAGATATTATATTTTGACAAGTGTTCTAATAGTTGGTTGTACAAAATTCTTACAAAAAATTTAGATAATACTGGGAGTATTGAAATTGGACGATAATTTCCAGGATCACATTTTTTACCGGATTTATAAATTGGAGAGGCTTTTGTATTTTTAAGGCTATCTGGAAACGTTCCTTTTTTAAACAATTATTTATACAAGCAGTAAGTTCTTTAAGTATCAAGATTTTTACACATTTGATGGCTTTAGTGATTATCGTATCTAGACCTGAGCTACAGTTATTTTTTAAGTTACTGATTTTTGATTGACCAACATCCTCAACCGTTGCCGGTCTAAATTCAGCAAGAGAAAAATTTGAATTTCCAGTTAGGCTTACTTCGTGGCATAATTTGTCAAAAAATTTTTTGGGTATATTTGCAGCTAATTTAGAACCAAAACTCGAAAAATATGTATATCGTATTCATATACTCACAAATTTCCTTCTTATTTGTTATGCATTTGAGTTCTAATAAGAGTTTAGTTGGGAATTGTTGCTCTTTTTCTTTATTATTTGATAGAGCATAAATGAGATTCCACATTTTTATTGGTTTATTTTTGCAATTGTTAAATTTATTAATATAGTAGTTACTTTCACTGTCTTGTATAACCTGTGCAACTTCATTTCTTTTCTTAATAAACTTTGATTTAATTGAGTCGTCATTTGGACTTTCTTTGCGCTTATACCACATTATATTTCTTTCATTTATATTATCTATTAATATAATCCAGTCATTTTTCGGTAGATTCAACACATTTATTTTTTCAATTTCACTTCTTTTTATACATAGTCTTAACTTATCCTCTACTATATGTAATGCTTGGTTTTCATTCTTATCCCCGACTTGTGACATTAATTTGTGCAATTTAATATAATCTATAGTTCTGTATTGTACTCGTTGGAGAGGTTTAGATTGATATCTTTTTATTTCAAAATATGTGTTATTATGATCCGACATAGATGTGTTGACGATGGCAAGGTGAAAATCATTTTCCTTTAGAATGGTACATACATGATCTATTATATTTCCTCCTGTGGCAAATTATCTAGTACAATAAGTATTTTCAATTTTGTTTAGGATTCTGTAGCCATTTTCTTTGAGTACTTCTTTGTGCATACACGTGTAATTGTCAGATTTCAATAAGTCGAAATTAAGATCACCAAAGATAATGCTTCTTTTTCTATTATTCAGATGATATGAATATGTATCCAGAAATGATTTCGTGTTTGTGGTGTCAGGTTTTCTATATAAGGAGTTGGACTCTATACTGCGGTCCTTCAAATGGGAGGTTCGGTAAGTGTAACTCATCACATTCCGCATAAAAAAAAAATTCCCAAAAATAGTTTTTAAGCATTTAAAATATTTTTATTATTGCATATAAGGTTTGATACTCATGTTTCGAGTCATCCATTTAGTGTATCGTAATACTTTAATTTTCTTTTACACAACAACCGCACTTAACTCACTGTATCACTTAACAAAACCTTTAAAAACATAAACACTTTCTGGTGGACACACGAGTGTAAACGCGCGCGAAAGATAATTTAACAAAATAGCTAGGCGGGTCACTGATCTCAGTCAGCTGTGGTTAGGTCATTGACCTACGGTACCTACCTAATACGTCTCATTACCTCAGGTATGATTCGAATTTACCGTCACACTTGATCAGGCTTCGGACTGGCAAAGTAATTGTCACAACATCTCGTAAATAAACTTAATTGAATTTATCCCAACAGTTACGTAAGCGAAGGATTTCAAAAATTAATCACGTAACATTAAAATCAAAATGTGTCAAAACAATTTGGCGTGTTTAAAAATTAGAATCATCTCTGTTTACCAAAGTCATTTAATATTTCAGTAACAAACTGACGAGCGTATAAATAAGAATTATTAAAAACTGTGTTGCGACATTTCGCTAACGTAACATTTTTTGTAATACCTTAAACAAGCCTCCTTAAAAACAAAAAAAAAAGAAAATTAATCATTCTTCTAATAATTATTAAACAAGTACATAAATATCACACGCGATCACAATCACTAGACACTCAAAACTAAATAAAAACAGATCATCTGTCTATGGCATTACGAAGTATTCGAGTCTCAACGTACCATTTAAGATAGAAAACAAACACTTTCGAGTGTACACACAAACCACGAGTCAAATTGTGTGCGAAAGATAAGCGAACAAAATCACTAGGTAAGTCACTGACAAAAGTCAGCTGTATGGACCTACCAAACTACGTACAACTACGACATTACTTAACTTTACCTAAGTATAATTCGAATTTTCCGTCAAACTTCACCAGGCTTGAGATTGGCAAATTAATTGTGACATCATGTTAATTAACTTAATGAAATTCATAAAAACATACAACAAAACTGAATAAGGTCAAGTCAGGTATTAGAAATTGATCATAACATTTAAATAAATAAACTATCACAACAATTAGGTGTGTTTAAAAATTGGACTCATCTCTATTTATAATAATTATTATACTAGCCTCCGCCTGCTACACTCGCGTGGTATGTTGATAAAAGTAGATAGAATAAATAGTCTATGTGTTATTTTGATGTAGAAGCTTTATTATTGTAAAGATTCATTAAAATCCATTTAGTACTTTTTGCGTGATAGAATAACAAACATCGATACATACATACATACACATTTCACGTTTATAATATTAGTAAGAAAATATTTCAAGTAACAACATAATCCTTTAACTAATTAAGTATTAAAATACTATTTTTTAATAATTATTAGATTTAAAAAATGTTCTACTATTGTATTTATAGTCTATCACAACTAATTTTTCATAAGCTATCTTAAATAACAATCATATTTTTTATACCTTAAACAAGCCTATTCAAATAATAAAAAAAAGTAATGAAATACTTTTCTAATAAAATTAAATGGTGTGACACGTGATCGGTTGATCACTATACATCTGAAACGTACACAAAATATTAAAAAAAATAGCTCACCAAGTATCCTTAGGTGAATAGATGTTTTTATAACACTGAACAATTTTTTACAGTATCTATTAAACATATTTATTACGATATCTTTCACAGTAATCATTGTTTAAACATTTTTGTACTTCTAATAACACAATTATTGTCATTAATTCACTGTTTTTACACATTCGAAACTAAAAATTTAACACGCGTAATTTCTAACGTCTGGAGATACCGGAAGTTTTTTGCAACTAAAGTTAAAAAAACAAGGAGAAATGCAAGTGGGAGTGAGACGAAGATACTCAACGAAGACTCGAAGGACAAGGCCGCGCTAGCGGCGAAACTGATAACTTAAAACGAATTATCATTATTTAAAAATATTTAATACATAGGTAATTATAAAATACAGAATTACGTATTACGTAAAAATAAATAAAATATTACTCAACAGTAGTACGGCGGAGTGTTAAACATGTAATTCGTTTTTTCAAAAGTATTATTTAAAAATACCTTAGTACATTAATATTATTGAACTTCGCTAGTTTACACAATATAATGAATTCTCATTTTTCGCATGACCTCTGCAACTTACGTATTATTTTAGTTATTGAATTCTAAATTGTTTGTTTTTGTTACTAAACCCTTATCATCAACCACATATTAGCTTTCTTTATAAAAAATGATGAAACCGTACTTCAGCGAAAACTGAATGAACTATGGGTTAGGTTTGGTAAAAAAAAATATTACCTACTTTATTTACTAGTTACTGAACGTGGAAAGAGGTAGGTACTATAAAGTCTCGAATTGAATTAATTTACAATTTCAAAATAATTCGATTTAAAGTAAGTTCAAATCTACCAAGGAGAAATTTTGTTCTCTGTATCTAACATTCTCTTATTCTCTTTAAAGGTCATGTCACGGAAAGTGTCCTTTAATGTCGCTTAATGTGAGGTCGAAGCATCAAGTTTCAAGGTCACTACTATTAGCCGTAATTTTCGCGATTAAAATAATAAGGCGATATTTGACTTATTATTATCTACTAATAATGTAATAACATATTATTAACAATACAACTTCAAAGAAAGATAATAGGATTGAATACACTTAATTTATGTAACAATTTTTTATGAACTAAAATTATTTTATTTTTAATTATTATTATTTACAACTTTTTAATAATAACAAGAATCTATTACAAGACAAATAATTTTTCTACTTACCTAAGTGCTTGCGTATTTTATCATTTTTATAAAATTTTAAGAGTTCTTTCAACATTCTGAATGTTTTATTGTGTTTTAGTAAATTAAAGTTATTCCATAAGTAAAATTGAATTTGAAATTTTATTTGATTAATACACGACAATTGTTTGATCCGCAGTTCGCGGAGTAAATTAAACCAATGCGAAGTAATAAAAATACATACAATAAGATGTGTAATGGTGTACCTTTATAGTAGAACCGTTGCCGCCGCCCGGGCCCGGGATCTCTCTTCTTGCGTTTGTTGCGTTTTCGTGGTGTTTTGGTGTAATATGTCGATAATTATATATATGCCAGACTTTATCCCTTAAGATGTTGAGCATAACAAAAAAAACCCGCTAACTGAAAAACGGTTACCGACCGAACAGAACCTTTTTTAAAGGCAGGGAAGACAACTGTCATAGACAAGACATTACCTTTTTAAAAATGATACCATATCAAATATTACTAAACATTCCCCCGCCTAAGCAGTCCCCAACTGCTTTAAATCTAATAAGAAGGAAAATCATATGAGAAATAATCCTAATTAAATACTCTAATCTATAGGTAAGCGAGATAGTTTAGAAACTGCCCGTTGAAAAATAGTGCCCTTAGCTACCTGGACATCAGCAAGCCTGACTACACCATCCGCCCCTGGTTTTAAAGCTACTATTCGACCACGGCGCCATTGAATAGGAGGAATGTTTTCTTCCTTTAATAATACTAAATCCCCAACCTTTGGTGGAATTGCTGAATCATTCCATTTGAATCGTTGTTGCAGGGTGTGAAGATACTCTAAATGCCATCTATGCCAAATTCTTTGCGTAAATTGTTGTAATAGCTGAAACCGAGATAATTTTTGCATTTTCACATCCTGCAACGGATATTCGGGAACCGCATTCAAAGGTTGACCAATTAAAAAATGGCCAGGAGTTAGTATTTCTAAATCATTGGGGTCCGAAGAAAGGGGGCACAATGGCCTTGAATTTAACATCGCCTCAATTTTACAGAAGATTGTACTAAGTTCTTCAAATGTCAAGGTGGTTTCCCCAATAACTCGCCGTAAATGCGTCTTTGCCGATTTCACTGCGGCTTCAAACAAGCCTCCCCAAGATGGAGACCCTGGAGGGTTAAAGATCCAAGTAATGCCACGACGGGATAAGTCTTGACCTATTTTACATTCATTTTTCTCCAAAAACTGAACTACTTCCTTCAAATATCTGTCACTTCCCTTGAAATTGGTACCACAATCCGACCGAATAACCGAAGGTAATCCTCGTCTAGAAACAAATCGGGAAAGAGCGGCAATAAATGCCTCGGTAGATAAGTCTGAAACTAACTCTAAGTGAGCGGATTTTGTAGTCAGGCACACGAATACACACAAATAAACCTTGGTGATTTTTGGATTTCTTAGTTTATGTGACCTAATAAGAAACGGTCCCGCAAAATCAGTTCCTACTCCATGAAAAGGTCGGGCAGCTACTAGTCTATCTTTAGGCAAATCTCCCATAGGGGGTTGCGTAGTAAGTCCCTTTAATTTATAGCATGAAATACATCGAAATGTAATTTTTCGTACCGCCCGTCGCGCTGAAAGAATCCAATAATTCCGTTGTAAATTCGCTAACAATGTATTTGGTCCTGCATGAGAATTTTTAAGGTGTAAATCCGAAATTAAAAGATCTATAAAGGTTCCCGATTTAGGAAGTAGCAATGGATGTCGTGCCTCATATGGTAAAGCTGAGTTTTTAAGCCTTCCTCCAACTCTAAGAAAACCACCT
This sequence comes from Hypolimnas misippus, assembly GCA_037950945.1. Lineage (NCBI taxonomy): Eukaryota > Metazoa > Arthropoda > Insecta > Lepidoptera > Nymphalidae > Hypolimnas > Hypolimnas misippus. Next base: position 6,071,939 of record JBBEEQ010000007.1, read on the forward strand.
GAATCAATAAATGGGTTTAGGCGTTTTAAGTGTCCCTTCAAAGGTTGTCCGTTCCGAATCTGTTTTATTTCCGTACCAAAACTATCATTTTGAATAAGCGAAATTAGCATTGACAACGCATCTCTCCTCTCTTTAGAGGTTAAGTAAACCGAATTACTCCGATTATTTTTCTGTCTGCAATTAGATATAAACCGGCGAATCCAAGCAGTTACCGCAATTAGTTTGTCGAGGGAACTATAACGTTCAATAAGAAAACCGAAACTTGGAAGCGAATTCGAAGTTGTAACCACTAAGCATTTTATACCAGGCAGCTCCCCAGGAGTCATTTGTACCAATGTATTTACGGGCCAAGACGATTCTGGATGCGACAGCCAATTTGGACTCCACCACAAGTTATGTGCTATCAGTTCAGACGCAGTTAAGCCTCGGGATGCACAATCCGCAGGGTTCAGGGCACCTGTCACATGTCGCCACGTGATAGGTATGGAAGAATTTTGTATTTGTGATACACGATTCGCCTCAAATACTTGAAGAGTGTGCGGGGACGTTTTTAACCATGCCAAAACAATGGTGCTATCGGTCCAACCGAATATTTCCTGAATGTCAACGGTCTTTTTTAAACAAAGGCAAACGTGAAGGAGAAGTTTATGTAATAAGACAGCAGCACACAATTCCAATTTTGGAATTGTTAGGCGAGATCTGACCGGGGCGACTTTGCTCTTAGCCATTACCAAACTAACCGAAACACTATCATCATCGGAAACGGCACGCAAATACACAACAGCAGCATACCCCGCTTCCGAGGCATCCGAAAACCCATGAACTGTAATAATCTTAACCGAATCAGGAATAATACACCGCAAAATCTGAATTTCCTTAACATGATTTAAGTTATTTCTAAAATGATTCCATTCTCGTTCAAGCTTCCCAGTAATAACATCATCCCATTTATAGTTACCTAGCCATAAGCGTTGTAGAAACGATTTAGCCTTGAATATTACAGGACATATCCATCCACTAGGATCATACATCCTAGCGACTGTAGAGAGAATTTTTCGTTTAGTTACCGCACATCCGAAATCTAAATCCGTTCTAAATGAAAAGCTGTCCTCGACAGGATTGTACTGCATACCTAAAACTGATGTTAAGCTTTGCGTATCCGGGTTATCGAACAAATGAGGCAATTGTTGATGATCATATGGCAAATCGCGAAGTAAAACAGGATCATTCGAAATCCATTTTCGCAGTTCGTAGCCTCCTGATTTCATTAACTGAATCAACTCTTGTTGGAGATTGAGCGCTTCGGACTGCGAGTTACAACCAGTCAAAATGTCGTCGACATAAACGTCATTTTCTAAAATCAGAGCAGCCCTTGGAAAACTGTCGCGCTCACGCTTGGCTAATTCCAGTAATGAACGAATCGCTATAAAAGGACTAGATTTCAAACCGTACGTATTAGTATTAAGTTCGTAAGTGAGAAGCGGCTCATCTGGAGACTCCCTCCATAAAATTAATTGATATTTTCTATCTGATTTATCAATCAAGGTTTGTCGAAACATCATTTTAATATCCGTCACAAAAACTATTTGATGTCGTCTAAAATTTATTAAAATTTCTGTTATATCCCTGTGTAGTTTAGGACCCGCATGTAAGCAATTATTTAAAGAAACCCCTGAAGTAGTAACACAACTGCCGTCAAAGACAACACGTAGTTTTGAATTTTTGTCCGAAACCTTAACAACCGCATGATGAGGTATTACAAAATATTCCTTATTGTCTTTAAAATCAAAATCTGATATGGACATATGACCGAGATACAAATATTCTCGCAAAAAGTTAATATATTTTTCTTGTAATATGGGATTTTTAATAAGTCGTTTTTCTAAAGCAAAAAATCTCTTCTCCGCGAAAACCCTTGAATCACCTAACAAAGGTCTATTATTTAAAAAAGGCAACCTAGTGACGAAGCGACCGTCCTCTAACCGAAAAGTATTATTTTCATAAAATTGTTCACACTCGGTGTCGAGTGGATCCAAACGAGAAACCACTGGTGGTTCTTCAACCTCCCAAAATCTTTGGAGAGTATCCGAAATAGAAATACCGATATATTCCGTATTATCAGTAAAATTTATTTGTCTAATAAATTCAACTGGACCAAGAACAATATAGCCAAAAACCGTATTATAAGCCGTGAGACCAGACGAGTTTAAAATAATTTTATCCCCTCCGACTAGGGATCCGAAAACATCCGAACCTAACAACAAATCCACAGGTTGTGAAATATGAAAATTAGGGTCAGCCAGGTTTAAGCCTGTAGTTAAATCCGTTACCGATTTATTTAAACAAACTAAAGGTTGATCTCCAACAATTGTGTGCATGCATACTACGTGTGTGGTAATTCTAGGAAACGAACTATTTACAGGAGTAAAAGTAACCGAAGATCTTCCTATTAAATTGCAGGTTTCTACCCCTCCTATACCTTTAATCCTTTCAGTACAATCTGTTAAGTAGAGCCCCAACCTGCTCGCTAAATTTGAAGTAATAAGCGACCCTTGAGAACCCGCGTCTAATAGAGCTCTAACCGTAAGACCCATTTCCGAATCCGAATCAATATAAACCTTAATAATTGCTGTAGGTAACAATACGGTTGATTGAGGGCCTAAATCCGAAGAGCAGGTGGGGAGTGTATCCTAGCGTCTACTTGGCGAATAATCACGTAAATGATTATTCGCCTCGAATCTATCCTTTTGTTCATCGCGATGTTCGCGGTGATTTCTTCCGTTAAAAGTATGATCTCGCCGCACGTCTTCTCCACGACGTTGGGAAGGACAGTCTATGCGAGTCGGTGAGCCTCGTGGAGATCTTTTATTCATTCCATTATAATAACGATAGCCCCCGCCCGTACGAGGAGGTGACCGCTCAGTAAACTTGTGATTGGTATCACGTTTTTGTTGGGTCCCGGATCTATTAAAACAAAGCATTGGGTGATGCTTCTTACTTCCACAACTACACTGAGGAACGCGTTTACAATCGCGATAAGAATGCTGACCCAAACAAAAAAAGCAAAGATGTTTGCTAGTAATTAAATCTTTCCTCGCAAATGGTGTCATAGCCTTGAACTGAGGACAATAAGTTAAACCCGAATGTTTGGTATCACCGCAACACGAACATGGCGGCTTTAGTTCAACAGCAGCATAATGAGCTGCCTTACGAGGTTTTGCCGTCTTCATACCATAATCAATATAAGGTGTTTGTATTGGTTCTGAACTGGTGCATTCTAGTAACCGACATTCCGTTTCCAAAAATTCAACTAATTCCGAATATTTAGGTATAGTGTCCGTTTCACAACCAAATTTTTGTTCAAAACGAGATTTGAGAGTTGATGGTAATTTTGATAAGCATATATGCAATAGTAAAAATGACCAATCCAGTACAGGAAGCCCAAGACGCTCCAATTGATTGACGGCCATAATCAACGGATTTAAAAATTGAGTCCGAAGTCCATTCAACCGTGCTGATATTACAGGTAATTTTAAAATCTGATCCACCTGAACATCAGCTAAACGTCAGTGTGTGTTGAGGCAGTCTCTGAAGCGGTCACGGCGCCCGGTTATTCCGACAAACTGAGTCCCTGGGCGGGGTGTACGGGTCAACAGGCGCGTCCGGCACGGAGGGGGGCGAGAGGAGGGAGAGTGGCAAGCGCGGCCGCAGACCCGGCAGAAAGGCGCAGCTCGATAAGCAGGACATGAAGGCTAAACTGGAACGTAGCAGGCAGTCGGCGCGTGAGTGTCGCGCTCGTAAGAAGCTGCGCTACCAATACTTGGAAGAGTTGGTGGCAGATCGGGAAAGATCCGTGCTCTCGCTTAGAAAAGAACTGGACAAGTATTACAAATGGAATCTCGAACTCGACCAGGGGCGTATGCCGGAGGGTATAGAGGCGCTGCTTCAGGAGATGGGGGTGGTGAAACAGGAAGACAACAAACCCTTTTAAACAGAATAACCCTTGGAGGTAACTTGCAATTCACCCTTAACTAATCTATCCTTCAAAAGCAACTTCAACGACCTGGCCGATATGGAAAATTAAAAAAAAAACACAAAAGATCTATTTCTGTTTAATTATATATCTGTTATTTAAATTACATAATATTGTTATAATGATTTGTTGAAAACGTAAATTGTTGAAATTGTAAGCTACCTTCACTTTTGAAAATATTTTATGTGTCATTGGAATCAAGAACTAGTAGAGTTGATGTCATCAGCAGTGCGGGATCTAGTAGAGGCGGAGTTCCTCGGAGATCGCGACCAACAGAACAACCCTCTGCCTTCGCGACCTCTACCCGAAGAACAAAGAGAGGCTGCTTCAGAATGGGATTGCATTCTATCTCCACTACCAATGGCGGGCGTGGAGGGTTGTGCGCGTCGCGAGTGGGCAGCTCGTCACGTATTGGCAGCTGGCGCTCTCCTCGGAAAGAGCTGTTCCGCTGCTCTCAAGCTCGCCGGACACAAACCACGCTCTGCTACCAAATGTTTGATCCGCAGTTCGCGGAGTAAATTAAACCAATGCGAAGTAATAAAAATACATACAATAAGATGTGTAATGGTGTACCTTTATAGTAGAACCGTTGCCGCCGCCCGGGCCCGGGATCTCTCTTCTTGCGTTTGTTGCGTTTTCGTGGTGTTTTGGTGTAATATGTCGATAATTATATATATGCCAGACTTTATCCCTTAAGATGTTGAGCATAACAAAAAAAACCCGCTAACTGAAAAACGGTTACCGACCGAACAGAACCTTTTTTAAAGGCAGGGAAGACAACTGTCATAGACAAGACATTACCTTTTTAAAAATGATACCATATCAAATATTACTAAACAACAATAATAAATATTAGTGTTGATGTTGTTGTACGTACCTAATGTGAGTATTATGAAAACAATGTTATAAACGTCCGATGGCGAACCGATAATACGGTTAAATAATAAAACGATAAAACATCGTCATTTTATTATTTATAAATAAATGTATTACTGTTGAAATATTATAAAAGTACGAAAATAAAACAGTTTAGTAAGAAAATTAATCATATTTTATACGGAAGTGTGGAATGCAGATTAAAAAAAATCTGTTTTAGGTAGCTAGGAATATTATTCTAATTTGCTAAACAAAAATAATTTTATTGTTCTGTTATGGCACGTATAAAAAAATTAAAGAGATATGGGAAGTGGGGCGCGGGGTACGGGCGGTACGGCCATCGCCGCTGCGTAAGAGTCTTTCTCTTTCATCGTTAGGCCGGGTGCAGGGGGTGGGACAGAGAGGTCCCGGGATCGCACGTCGCGCGTCGGCGTGGTTATAAGAATTATTAGTATTACGTTAGCCCTTAGAAATTGCGTTACAATGAATTGCTCGCGCAACTACAAGTTGATATTGCTTTGTTTTTTTTTTCATTTGTTAAGTGTGTAGGTTAGGTTATACACTTGTTTAATATTATACGCGTTGAAATGAAACTATTTTAAACGGATTTAAATCGCGTATATTAATTATTTTTATCATCCCGACGTTTCGAGCACTTTGCAGCGTTCGTGGTCACGGGTAGACTAAGGTGACATTTGTCTATTTGAGATTTTAGAAAATATTATTTACAACTACCGCCAACGGTTTCTTAAATGATATCTTGAATAACGTTCCGGTTGCACGCAGAAGGCACTAACTGTATCTTTTGGTCTGGCAGTCTGTTGGACTTGGGATTTTAAATTTTTAATAAGTGGATCCCAGGTGTTTGAAAGTCTCCAACCATCTTCTCTATTGAAGTTCGGATGTTTTTGAATTTCAATAGCCTCGCGTATCATTCTAGGAATGAATCTGTGTTCTCTAGCGAGGATCTGTGGTTTATCAAATCGGATAAAATGGTTAGGTTTATCCAAGGCATGTTCACAAACTGCAGACTTTGAAGAACGCCTATTCTTGACATCTCCTATCTGTTCCTTGACCCTAGTACCGATGCTTCTTTTTGTTTGGCCTATGTAAAATAAACCACACTCACATTCGAGTTTGTATACTCCCGCAGTCTGTAAAGGAATATTACTCTTGATAGGTCTCAAGAACTGGCTCACTTTCTTATGAGGCTTGTAGATAGTTTTAATCGAAGCTCGCTTCAAGATGTTGCCAATTCTGTCTGTAACTCCCTTCACATATGGTAGAAATGCAGGTTGTCGCTCAACTGTGGGTGGCTTGATACGGCTTCTACGATGCTGGCGAGGCACGGGCAGCTTGTTCTGGTGGAGTGCAAGCTTGACGTGGTGTAGCTCGTCCTCTAGGTGTTCAGCATCGCAGAGATGGTGGGCTCTCTGAAACAAAGATTTGCCAACGGTAGCTAACTGACTAGGGTGGTGGTGTGAGTCACCATTGAGGTATTTATTAGTGTGTGTGGGTTTCCTATAAACTGTGTGACTTAATGTGTTGTCAGGATTCTTGATAATAAGAATGTCAAGAAAAGCTAAAACATTATTTGCCTCTAATTCCATAGTAAATTGAATGTTATTATTAATAGAATTAAGATGTTGTAAAAATGCAGACGTGTGATTGGTCCGGAGTGAAGAGCCCTCTCCTCCAGGTCTTCCATTAAATATTTATATTATTATTAAATAAAGGCTTAAATTTTGCACCGGCTCCATCCAAAATACCGTTTGAAGACATTATTTGCCACGTAGAGGAGTGTCTTTTTAAGAATAATGTCACGAAGGAAGACTCGGAAGCAATTCGACAGGACATTTCGAGTGTTTTACGTCGAAGCCGGCCACCGAAAAGAAACCTTACTCGTGATGAATCTATTGCACTGAAGAACTTACGCAATAATAAAGACATTACAGTCCTCCGGGCAGATGAGGGAAACGCGACCGTTGTGATGGATACGTGTGACTATAACCAGAAAATTACCGCGATCTTATCGGATGAAAAAACTTATAAAAAAGTAACAAAAGACCCTACTAATACTATTCTCAAAAAGACATCCGCGTTAATAACTAAACATCAAGAAAAGTTAAATCTGGATAAAAAATCACTCGTGCCTACATGTGCTAAGCCCCCAAAATTGTATGGGTTACCTAAAATACACAAAACTGGTGCTCCGTTGCGTCCTATTGTAAGCCAAATCGATACACCAACATATAGATTGGCTCAACACATAGCAAGGATATTATCACCACTCCGAGGACACACGGAAGCTTATGTGAAGGATTCTTACCAGTTTGTTGGTGAAATCAAAGATCTCAAATTAGCCAACAATGAGACAATGGTTAGTTTTGATGTCCAGTCATTGTTTACCAACCTACCCATACAAGACTGCATCGAAATTGTCAAGAGGAAGCTACAAACAAAAAACATGCCTATTGAGTATGCAGAGCTGTTACATCACTGCCTGACATCTGGATATTTATTGTGGAATGATGAATTCTATGTGCAAGTCGACGGAGTTGCAATGGGCTCTCCAGTATCCCCCGTGGTCGCCGATTTATTCATGGAAGACCTGGAGGAGAGGGCTCTTCACTCCGGACCAATCACACCTCGGTTTTACAAGCGGTACGTAGATGACACTTTCACAATATTACCTAGTGATATGACGTCTGCATTTTTACAACATCTTAATTCTATTAATAATAACATTCAATTTACTATGGAATTAGAGGCAAATAATGTTTTAGCTTTTCTTGACATTCTTATTATCAAGAATCCTGACAACACATTAAGTCACACAGTTTATAGGAAACCCACACACACTAATAAATACCTCAATGGTGACTCACACCACCACCCTAGTCAGTTAGCTACCGTTGGCAAATCTTTGTTTCAGAGAGCCCACCATCTCTGCGATGCTGAACACCTAGAGGACGAGCTACACCACGTCAAGCTTGCACTCCACCAGAACAAGCTGCCCGTGCCTCGCCAGCATCGTAGAAGCCGTATCAAGCCACCCACAGTTGAGCGACAACCTGCATTTCTACCATATGTGAAGGGAGTTACAGACAGAATTGGCAACATCTTGAAGCGAGCTTCGATTAAAACCATCTACAAGCCTCATAAGAAAGTGAGCCAGTTCTTGAGACCTATCAAGAGTAATATTCCTTTACAGACTGCGGGAGTATACAAACTCGAATGTGAGTGTGGTTTATCTTACATAGGCCAAACAAAAAGAAGCATCGGTACTAGGGTCAAGGAACAGATAGGAGATGTCAAGAATAGGCGTTCTTCAAAGTCTGCAGTTTGTGAACATGCCTTGGATAAACCTAACCATTTTATCCGATTTGATAAACCACAGATCCTCGCTAGAGAACACAGATTCATTCCTAGAATGATACGCGAGGCTATTGAAATTCAAAAACATCCGAACTTCAATAGAGATGATGGTTGGAGACTTTCAAACACCTGGGATCCACTTATTAAAAATTTAAAATCCCAAGTCCAACAGACTGCCAGACCAAAAGATACAGTTAGTGCCTTCTACGTGCAACCGGAACGTTATTCAAGATATCATTTAAGAAACCGTTGGCGGTAGTTGTAAATAATATTTTCTAAAATCTCAAATAGACAAATGTCACCTTAGTCTACCCGTGACCACGAACGCTGCAAAGTGCTCGAAACGTCGGGATGATAAAAATAATTAATATACGCGATTTAAATCCGTTTAAAATAGTTTCATTTCAATGAATAATAATCGCGAAACTCTAAGACAACGATATTATACGCGTTGTCATCATACTGTCTAATTTCTATTAATTCAATTTTATAAACTCAAATAATCATAATAGTTTTTTAAAAAGAGATATTACTGTAATTAGGGATTATTTAAATTTTTAAACATGCCGAATTGTTGTGACAAAGTCGTTGATTTCTAATGTTTTAATTGACTGTAAATTCGTGACAATAGTGAAAATATGTTATTATAAAAATACGATTTTTATAAAAACGTATAAGCTATGGCAAATATCGTGCAAAATATTAATATAGTGGGTATAACAAATGACATCAAAATTATGCTTTGATAAAAATTGTGAATAAAATATTCAATTGGTGTTACCTAATTTATTTTGTTTATTTGTTTCGAAGGATACTTCGTGATGTCATAGACAGATGATCTGTTTTTATTTAGTTTTGAGTGTCTAGTGATTGTGATCGCGTGCTATATTTATGTACTTGTTTAATAATTATTAGAAGAAGGATTAATTTTCTTTTTTTGTTTTTAAGTAGGCTTGTTTAAGGTATTAAAAAAATGCTATGTTAGCGAAATGTCGCAACACAGTTTTTAATAATTCTTATTTATACGCTCGTCAGTTTGTTACTGAAATATTAAATGACTTTGGTAAACAGAGATGATTCTAATTTTTAAACACGCCAAATTGTTTTGACACATTTTGATTTTAATGTTACGTGATTAATTTTTGAAATCCTTCGCTTACGTAACTATTGGGATAAATTCAATTAAGTTTATTTACAAGATGTTGTTACAATTACTTTGCCAGTCCGAAGCCTGATCAAGTGTGACGGTAAATTCGAATCATACCTGAGGTAATTAGACGTATTAGGTAGGTACCGTAGGTCAATGACCTAACCACAGCTGACTGAGATCAGTGACCCGCCTAGCTATTTTGTTAAATTATCTTTCGCGCCCGTTTACATTCGTGTGTCCACCAGAAAGTGTTTATGTTTTTAAAGGTTTTGTTAAGTGATACAGTGAGTTAAGTGCGGTTGTTGTGTAAAAGAAAATTAAAGTATTACGATACACTAAATGGATGACTCGAAACATGAGTATCAAACCTTATATGCAACTTACGGATTGCGTATTGGTAGGTGCTATGGACTCGACCACTTTTACTCATTACGAGGTAAGTGTAAACCGAATTTGTGCGGCGCGCGCCTTAGATAGTGTAATGCGTCCGCAAGAACAGTGGAGCTCGAATATTTAAATATTTTAAATGTTTAAAAACTATTTTTGGGATTTTTTTTATGCGCCTTAGATAGTGTAATGCGTGCGCACGAACAGTGGAGCTCGAATATTTAAATATTTTAAATGTTTAAAAACTATTTTTGGGATTTTTTTTTATGCGGAATGTGATGAGTTACACTTACCGAACCTCCCATTTGAAGGACCGCAGTATAGAGTCGAACTCCTTATATGTAGCACCAATATCAAGGGCGAACTTTTCTAGATGGAGCCATAGGAAATGGTTTCTTTTATCGCATAATTCTTGAATGAGACTATGTTTCAAGTTATTACTGACAAATATTGAAACTCCACCACCTCGATTGTTAGAACGATAATCATAGTAATTTGTATAACCTTGAAGGAAAAAAGTTTTTGCTTCTTCTTCTGTTTTGATCCATGTTTCGGCCAAGATTAGAACCTGACAGGGATTTTGTAAGGATTTTAAAACGCATTGTAGCTTATCAAATTTCCCTGGTTTTATAATACTGCGCACGTTAGCATATAGAAATTTGAGAGACTTATAGCTAGGCTTGATGCCACTGTGATTGTCAACGACTTCATATGTGATATCTTCTTGGTCGCTTATGTTTGTTTTTCGCGCATGTGTTGTAGAACGATCTATGCTTTGCTGTTTTTTTGGAGATGTTTTGATAATTTTTGGTACATTCTTAATATACTTTAACGCAAGGTTTGTTTCCCCGCCATTAATTCCACGCTGGAGTTCTTCCTTTATTTTTTTAAGATATTCTTGCTGTTGTCTTGTTTTATCTGAATATATGTTTACATTATCTAAATTTACGTCATTCCTTTTCTAAGTATTGATTTTACGATTTCATGAGTTTTATAACATACTTTAATTGAACGGTTTTTGTTTGAATTGTATTTGCCTAAACGCATAATTCTGTCAGGATCGGGACACTGGTTATTAATCCTCCGCAATATTGTAATAACATCTTTTATATCGTTTTCAGTTCTTTCTGTTTTGTTAGCTCCTGTTGGTTTAGGTATCCCCGTTTTTATAATATTTTACCTCTGCTTGCACGATCAGTTATTTCGGCTACATTTTTGTCGTTTACGTTTATATCAATGTCAAGCGAATAATTACTTACATTTGAAATTTTCAGTGTTTCTACGTCACTTTGTAAGATTTTCAAGTTTGCCTCAGTTATGTTGTTTTTGTTTATAAGACCTGACACACCTGCCTTCATACGAGTTTATTCTGATGCTAGGCTATCGGTGACAGATTTAATAGCAGTCATTTGTTCCTTTATAGTAACGATGTCTTCAGATATTTTATCAATGAATTCCTTTTGGTTAGTATTTATTGAAGTTAATATGGCCATCACTTGGGACATTTGTTTACGGAGTTCAGCTATTTCTGTTTTTATTTCCTTGTTTTCATCTGGTAATTTACGTTTGTTACGAAAGGTAATCAATGATGTTTCAGAAGGCTCCAAATATTGATCTGCGCTTGTGAGATTTGGTTGTGAATCACTGCGCCCTCCACTGATGCCGTATCTAGTAGGCGAACGTACTATATCCATGTTGATTTATGTTATAGTACTTGTTCCAACGACCAATATTAGGTATTTGCGTAGTGAGTATGATAAAAAATAATGAGCCCGTCTCTTTTCCCCGAGGTGAGGAAGAGCGGTTACCTCGTCGTCGATCCGATGCACTCGAAGTAGAAGTGTCATATATTACTTTATATGCTCAGTAAACTTTGCACTTGATTTTAACAGGAATAGGACTCAAATTTGGTATTCTTAGAATTTGATAATTTAAATAAACTGTAATACACCTCTGCTCTGTACGCTCTTATATTTAAATCTGATATATTATAATTGAATCTAAAAAAATAAATAATCATTTATAATTGTTTTATTAGCGTTTACAGACGGAAAAGTGGAGTTTTCCAAAAAAAGTACAAAGTCGCGATTTTCTCGAAAACTATAAAACTTGGTACTAAGGTAAATGATGTTAAACAGATTCTAAATTACCTCTTCTATCACGTCTCCAAAAGTTTGCATCGACCTGCCTGGATATGTAATTGCAAATATTATTATTATATGTATCTATATATCTGTATGTATGTATCTATATGTATGTTTATTTCAATATATTCGTATCTCCTACTTTTAGTAGCACTATGTTGCCCGCTTATTGATGTTATCACTCACCTCCATAGGTTGACTGGAAGAGATCTCTTTTAGAGATAAGTCCACCTTTGCCTATACAGGATGACTGGTTAATTACCATCAATATTTAAGGAGAATACTCGGTACATGATTCTCATTCGAATTATGTAAAAAAAATAGGTACTTAATTTTTGACGAAATTTCCGTATAAATAAATAAAGTGTGGACACGTTCCCAGCCTTGCCGGCGGCGCGTGCGGCGGCGTTCTGATACAACACCACGCCCCCGCCCCGTGGCTAATTAGTCGGGCGAGCGCCGCCGTATAGTCTGTACGTCCGTCTTCCCGCGCGCGCGCCTAGCGATCGATCTTACGCGTATACCTAATCTGTTGTGTGTGCGTGTGACCCGTTATTACTTTTTAGTAATTAAGTATGGCTTATCAATACGCAAATGCAGAATACTTGGACATGGTTCGTGCGTATGCGCGTGCAAATGATAGCTTGCCGGGCGCAATCAATTTGTACCAGGAGATGTTCCTCAATCGTCGAGTACCCACGGCCAGCGTCATCTTAAACGCTAATCAAAGATTACGAGACTTCGGACAGTTCCGTGTTCCAACACATGCCCAAGGACGAGGTGGAGCAGCATACCCTGTCTTCCTACAAGAAGACATTCTCGAGTATTTTGAGAACAACCCAGTAGCAAGTACTCGAAAGGCTGCTAGAAGATTTGGTGTATCTCAGTGGACTGTGTGGAATCTACTTCACAAAGAAGGGCTACACCCTTATCATTTTCGACCTATTCAAGAACTCAGTGCCAACGATCATGAGCCACGAATAAATTTTTGTCGGTGGTTTTTGCAAAACACTGACAAAAACATATTGTTCACGGACGAAGCTACATTTACTAAGTTAGGTATTTTTAACGTACACAATGAACATTGGTGGAGTCATTCCAATCCATACGTTACGCGACAGGACGCTTATCAACACAGGTTTAGTGTGAACGTGTGGGCTGGTGTTTTAAATAACTGTTTGTTAGGGCCGTATTTCATCGAAGGAAGACTCAATGCTGTGTCATACTTAGACATTTTAAACAGTGCGGTGAATGACATGCTCGATGATGTACCATTAAGCAATCTCCAAAACTTATTTTATCAACACGACGGAGCACCCGCGCACTATCAGACGCAGGTACGTAAGTACTTAATCAATACGTTTGGAGATCGCTGGATAGGGCGCGGAGGGCCTGTGCCATGGCCAGCTCGCTCTCCAGATCTCACTCCACTGGACTTCTATTTATGGGGGGAGATAAAACGTCTTGTATATGCTACAGAGTATGTCAACAGAGAGGAGTTGAAATTAAAAATCACTAGTGCTTTCGAAACTATTAAAAGTGACCCATTCGTATTAAATCGTGTGAAAGACAATATGCGTAAACGTGCCGAACTGTGTATCACACGAGAAGGAGCTCACTTTGAACATTTGTTAAGGTTAGTGTAGTTATGTAGGTAAATAGGTAGTTTAATGATTGACAATTGTTGTAAATAAGTATGATTCCATTTTTAAATACGCCGGAAATACCAAGATAGGTAAACAGTTCATATTATTTTTTGTGTCAAGTTCACACCATTTACCTAGTCAATAAATTGGTTGCTTAAACGAATGAAATATCTTGGTATTTTTGCTTGTCCTAAGCCAGGATTAAAGTATGAAGGGAATTGGATCATTTTTGTTTATCTAAGCCTGCTACCCTGTTAACACGCGGCGGCGCGCGGCGTTTGGATGTAGGTAAACTACCGCGCGATAACCAAATGTACCTACCTACATAACTGTTTTGTGTCGATAACGCAGCTAGGTGTTCACGAGATGCGTAATTAATTACATAACTTTGGTTAACTTTACTTAGAAGTTTATTAATATTTATGTTATATTAATTTTTATTTTGTCATATATGATCGTCAAATATCACGTCCTCAAGTATCGAAGGTAATTCACCAATCATCCTATATATTTACATAATTAATTTATGTCACTAATTTATTGTGCAATAAAGAATATATATAAGTTCAAATCTACCAAGGAGAAATTTTGTTCTCTTTATTTTATATTCTTTTAGTCTCTTTAAAGGGCATGTCACGAAAAGTACCCTTTAAGGTCGCTTAATGTGAGGTCCAAGCATCAAGTATCCAGATCGCTACTATAAGCGGTGATTTTCGCAATAAAAAAAATCAATTAAAATAATAAGTCGATATTTGACTTATTATTATTTTCTAATAATGTAATAACATATTATTAACAGTACAACTGCAAATAAAGATAATAAATTTCAAATCAAATCAAAAAACCTTTATTTGGACACACATTTTACAAATTTAAAAATAATAAAAAATAAGAATATAAAAATACAGAACAAAATCTAAAATAAAGATAAAAGATAAACAAAACAATATGTGATGTTATGTTGAAAATCATCGTTATGATGAGTTCCAACGCTGGTATTCAGTGGCCGCCAACAACTACGCACATCACGTCGCAAGAAGTGAAATTATATGTATATATAATTATAAAAATTAAAATAGTGGATATATCTAAATTCATACAATTAACATAGATATAAGTATAACAATATATAATAATATATTTTGAAGAAAAAAGATTAGAAAAAATAATTAAGAAAACAACTGTTAATACCTTAGTCAAAGATTGGACGCTCGCTTGATCGAACGTCACCGTAATAATACGGCTTTACCGTAATAATGTGGGTAATTTTAAGTGACAACTTTATTAACTAGATTATTGCAATTTATCAAAAATAAGAGGGTTTAAATTTTATATTTTAAGACATCGATGAATAATTTAAAAAAAGTATAGGATAAGTACTGCAGGGGGTAAGTTTTTAAATAGTTATTAAATAGTAACGTTGTTATTTAATATGTGTAAAATATAAGTAATTAATACGTTTTTATTCGCTTCCATATGTAAATATTAATATAATAGATATATTTCAATAATATAATATGATGTAATATAATACAATATTTTTCTAACTACATTTTTTTTATTATAATAGCCTGGAGGTATAAGAAGAGTTAAACCGAAACTTCAATATAATCAACGACCACACCACGATCCACAACCAACGCGATAAAACAAAGATACCATAGCTGCTGAGAGTACCGGAGCACAGCCAGCTTACATACGAGCCATATCAGTCAGGTGAGCGTTACATACGACAAAGTGCTAAGAAACATAGAATGTAAATATATATGTTTATAGTGATTGTAATTGAAGATCCATTAAATACATTTTAAATTTGTTTCTAAAACATTTATTGTCTTCAGGTTTCGAAATTGTGGCTGCAGGTTGTTCCAGCACTTTGTCGCAGTGTAAATAAAACTACCTCGAAAGGCGGTGGTTTTATATGATGGCATGATCAACGAGAAGGAGGAGGCTCGTGTTTCGTGGGTTAGTCTCTGTTCGCATGTCCATTTTAATTTGTGATATAGGTATGGAGGCATTTTGTATTTCACTATCCTGAACAATAAAGTAGCGAAATGCCTGCGATAATCCATCTTTAATATCTTAGCAGAGTTCATAAATGGCGTAACATGTGAGCGTGGTGGAACGTTAAAGCAGTATCGAGCACAGGCATTTTGAACCTTCTGGATAGGATTTTAGTACGCACAAGTAACCTCGGGCCTGTTACAGTGTCAGCACAGTTTAATTTTCATAGTACAAGTGCCTCGCATAAATCTACTCTAACGTTAGGTGTTATATATTTTCGTGTTTGATATAATAAATAAAATAAAAAAAGCCTTTATTTCATGCGTAAAAGAGTACAATATTACAAATCTTATTTACTAGGAACAACTGTTTGTTGTGTTAGTTCTATCTTAATACCTATTAGTGTTAATTTTTCTATTTTTTTATATAGAAGTAATTAGTATTAGTGATCTATCTTATTGTTTAATGTTTGTTATGTAGTAATATTTATTATTTAGTGTTAGTAGATTACAAGTAAGAGTTATTATCTGCATGAACCCCAGATTGGGTAAAGGCCTCCTCCAATGATGCCCATTTATCACGGTCTTTTGTGGTTTGACTCCAGTTTGGACCAGCAGTTCTTTGTATCTCGTCTTCCCAACGTTTCAGTGGTCTTCCTCTACCTCTTTTCCCTTGAGGGCCTTTCCATAAGGTTGTTTTAACGGTCCATCTCCCGTCTGTAAGCCTCGCAACGTGGCCTGCCCATTTCCACTTGAGCTTGAGAGCATAGCTTGAGGCATCAGTGGCTTTTGTTATTGAGCGTATTTTAGCGTGTCGTATTTTATTAATTTTTTTAACTTTCATCATACTTCGCTCCAAACCTCGCTGGCAAGTGGTGATTTTGTGCTTGGCTTTAGCCGTAAATTTCCAGGTTTGACAACCATATGTCAGACAGGGCAGAAGGCTGGAGTTCATTATCCTAGTTTTCAAATTGATTGGTAAGTCGCTTTTGAAAAGCCCCAGTGCCCGGGGCGGAATAAATGGGGCACTCCCTCCGGCCGTGGGTGCGTGAGATGGGGGTCTCACGCATCCGTTTTCATACGGCCGAGAGGAGGACCACAGTCCGGTATGGCACCGGACTGCCGGTGTACGCACCAGCGAGGGGTGCGGGGAGGGCGAGACCATCTTTGCCCTCCTGAGAAGGGCTCCGCAAGCCACGAGCGGAACAACGCACGGGATAGGCCGCGGACGTGCCTGCGAAAGCGATCCCGTAGCCTCTCCGTTTTCCGTGCTGTGGCGGCCATCGCAGGGGGTTTTAGTGAGTACAATCTCACACGCGTCAACAAAAAAAAAAAAGTCGCTTTTGAAAATCTCCTACAGACTCCAGTATTTATTCCAAATTTGTTGTACTCGTCTATCTATTTCATTTTCATTGTTTTGTTTGTGGAAGCTAATTGTTTTCCCTAAATAAATGTAATTTTTGGTGTACTCTAGAGTCTTGCCATTGATTAGTAATGGTGTTTCACTTCTGTTCGTCATTGTCTTTGTCTTGTTCAGGTTGATTTCTAGTCCTACATTAGCGCTAGCTTTTTGTAGGGTTTCGATCATGCATTGCAACTGTGCACTCGACTCAGATATTAACACCAAATCATCTGCGATCCTCAGGTGACATAGGAAATTGCCTTTTATGTTTATACCTAGCCTGCTCCAGTCTAGCTTACTGAGAATGGTTTCGAGAATGGCTATGAATATCGTAGGTAAGAGTGGATCACCCTGCTTTACTCCTCTCCTTTTGGGGAAGCTGGGGCCCAGGGTTTCTAACTTAATTCTACCTGTGTTTTTCTTATACAGCGTGTTCTAAAAACTGTGTCCTCCCTTAAAGGCATGTATACATATAAGTATAAGCTTATTATTAAAAATAGTATAACTTAAAAAATATCAAGCAGAGGTCAGTTACAGTGCATAGGCTAAATAAGTTTTAAATCGACATTATTTGAAAAAACGTTTCAAACATCTGACCCATAAATAACCAGCTTACCTTAACCCTTTAAATACCGACTTAAAAATTACTATAAACACTACTTTTAAAAAATCTGCTAAAAGTGTTCCCGAATAATATGATACATACTATTTACTTTTATTTGTTTTTATGTTTTATTCTTGTTATTCCTCAATACTATGATGCATATTGCTTTAGAACATTTTTATTTTTTATTTTGTAAATAACTTAAGGATATTCTTTTAAATGGTTGTAATATGAGTAATTTCAGTAATAGTTCATAAAATTCAATATGCTATGTTAGTTTTATTTATTTACTTAGTTTATTATTTGCTTAGTTTTGACATATTAAATATTACCTATAAATTTTTATATGCAAAAAAGTACGCGGTATTAAACGGTTAAGGCGCCATATAGTCGCGCCGGCGCACGCGCGGCCATTCATCGCAGGCGCCGGGGCGCCGGCGTGGCGCGACGCGTCTTTTGTTAGTTTTTCGAATAGAGATTTGCAAGTTTAAGAATTAGGTATATCGATAAATATTCTATCGATATTTTCAATATTGCTATTAATGGTTATGCTTTTCACATTAAAATAATTTCATTTAAAATAACTTTTATTAATAATAAATATTATTAATCAATATTATAATTTGGAACTTCTTCAGGTAAATTAACTATGTTGTAATATTAGGATAAATCGTTAATCTACTTCTGTTAAAAATGGTGTTTTACAATCAAAAATAATATTAATATTTGATATATCAAAATAAGTATCGAAATAATATGAATATTAAATTATTTATTTATTGTTATGATTATTTAAATATCGATAATTTCATTTATCGATATTTTTTATTCGAGCCTATGCCGCCCTTTTAATAAAAAAAAAATATTAGTTAGTTCCTCGTGAAAATTTCTTCCGAGTGGATTACTTTTTGGTTACGGTTTTATAAAATTGTGTTGTTTTATAAAATATACTCCAACCAGGAATATTTCAATATGTTAATGTGTCTAGGGAAATGTGATTGTCATTATGCGGAATGGCATAGACCTTATGACGAACTGTTTGCTTCTCCAAGAAACATACCATTACCGTCACTTAAGGGATTTCAGCGTCTTCATATACGCATGTACAATTTCGGAAATGTCGATGGCCGTGAAGAACAACGTGCTAATGCGGGAAGGCCGAGGGTTAATAATGACGATCTAGAGGAACACATATTAGATGTTTTTCGACAGGACCCTACGCAAAGCACGCGCTCGGTGGGACATCAACTCGGTGTCAACCATACGCGTGTATGGAAAGTTTTAAAGGAGAATGGCCAGCACCCGTACCATTATCGTCGAGTACAGTTATTAATTCCTACCGACTTCGAGTCTAGAATGGCATTCTGCAGATGGATTTTAAACGAAAACGATGAAGACAGTGAATTCTCGAGCCGTATACTTTTTAGTGACGAGTGTACTTTTGCTAGAACAGGCGTATTTAACACGCACAACGAACATGTATGGTCAGTCACCAATCCACATGTTACTAAACCTAGCCATTTCCAACATCGATGGAAAATTAATGTTTGGGCCGGTATTATTGGTGACAAAATAATTGGCCCTCTTTTTTACCCCAGTCTATGAGTGGTGACAGTTATCTTTCCTTTCTGGGAGAACAACTAAGCCAGGAGCTTGATAATTTAAACTTAGATCTTTTACGCCGTATGTGGTTTCAACATGATGGTGCGCCACCACACTTTTCCCGCGCCGTGAGAAACTATTTGAATACGGAATTCGGTGAACGTTGGATTGGTCGCAGTGGACCAATTAATTGGCCTGCGCGGTCACCGGACCTAACGCCATTGGATTTTTTTTATGGGGTACTATAAAGCAGTCCGTATTCAAAAAGAAGTGCGATACTGAGGCTGAAATGCGTTCACGAATCATCACAGCTTTCGAAGAAATAAAATCAAGTACATCTGTCTTACAAAATGTACGTGCTAACTTTATTTCCCGATGCCGTAAATGCATAGAAGTACAAGGCGGGCATATTGAGCAACACATTCATGGCCATCAAGTAGATGTTATTATTAACTAAGTATTATTATTTTAAATTGATTTGTAACATAGTGAAACGTATCGATATTTGAAAAAAAGCGGTATCAGTGAATCGTTAAAGTGATTAAACAATCAAAATAATCATATTCTTTGCAGAAGGTTTTTTTCGCTTGCGTTAGCTTTGGTTGACACACGTGTTAGAGAGATTTTTTGTTGTTTTGTATTCGGTTTTTGTGGTGTATCACTGTGAAAATAGTTTGTTTTTAATAATTATAGTGTATTACTAACAATTTTAGCTGTGGTAATTGTGTAAATAGTAGTTTTTGTGTAGTAGTAGTTAATGTATATATTTATTGTTTGCAAATAAAAATGGATGTCGACCTCCCGAACCTCCTGATCCTGGAGGCACACCTATTATGTCTGATCCGTCCTCCTCTGATTCCCGTAAACGGCCTAATGAAAGTGCTATGATTGATTCGGCAGCGAAGAAAATCATAGTTCACCCATCTACCGCTACTCCGTCGATCCAGTCGATGTACGTTCATCCCTCCTTCTCAGAAGGTCCCAAAAAGTATTCGGGTGATGACAAAGGTCCCTTTATCGTCCATGTCTCACGGGAAGTCGCAGACCCATCAGCAGGAACTACTGTTCAGGCTATTACCTTTGGGCAATTTTTGCATAAGCATAAAATCAGCTCAATAATAAATGACGGTGTAAAGAATATAGGCCGAAATAAAATATCCGTTGAGTTCTCTTTCGGGCAAGCAGCAAATGAATTTTTAAATAATCCCATTTTAGGCCTTTGCAAGTACAAATCCAATATTCCAACGTATAATGTCACTAGAATGGGTCTAGTTAAAGGTGTTCCCGTGGAATGGTCGATGGAGGAATTCGTCGACTCATTAGAAATTCCTTCTGGATGCGGAGATGTTATGAAAGCGAGACGGTTGAACCGTAAAATTTCTAATGAGGGTGTTGTCACCTGGGTCCCTACCCAATCCATCGTTATAACTTTTAGAGGACAAATATTGCCTCCTAAAGTTTACTCTTACCACACTTCCCTACCCGTGGAGACCTACAATCTTAGGACCATTATGTGTTTAAGCTGTTGCCGCTATGGTCACGTAAAAACTCAATACAGATCGAAACCACAATGTTTTAAATGTTCTCAACAATATACTGGTGAGTCATGTGATGTCGTCAAGGACAATGCCACATGTTTGTATTGCTCAGGCAAGCATTTTGGCTCTGACAAAGAATGTCCTGAGTATTCGAGACAGCATTCAATAAAGTTAGTCATGGCATCCGATAATGTCTCCTATATGGAAGCATCCGCAAGATTCCCCCCAGTCCGCAGATCCTATGCAGAGATCGCTAAGGAGATGTTTTCCCCACCCGTGTATGTTTCCTCCAGTCCCTCTAAAACTATTCCCTCTCCAAACAAATCTGTTCAATCGTACCGCCAAACTGTAGTCAGATCCGTCCGTCCCAGAGCCCCCCTTGGTAAAGGGTTTGATAAACAAGCCCACCAAGCCATAGTGGGCAACTGTCCCTCTTCCACTCCCAATGGTTGTGCCCTCAACAACAATGTGGAACCTATCTCTACCAATCATACCACAAACCTTTTAGAACTCCTTTCGCAAATGATCCTCAACATTGTTACAGCATGTAGCGATGTTCCTTTACCGTCCAACGTTGCCGATAACCTGTCCCAATTACTCTTCGTCCTTAAAAATGGCCCCTTGCCAGCTTCCTTCAGTGGAACTGTAAAAGCATCCGTCCCAAAAAACACGAATTACTCGCCCTTATCAATCTGCATAGTCCCTCCATTATTGCCATCTCTGAAACATGGCTAATTCCTGGTTCTCGCTTTCGGGTTCCTGGTTTTTCCTGTTTGAGGGATGACAGAAGTGATGGGTATGCAGGTTGTGCTCTTTTTATCTGTCATTCTATCCCTTTCTCTCAAATCCCTCTCCCACGCAGCCAGCATTTTAGTGCTGTTGCTATTAAATCCCTTAACATTTCCTTTCTGTCTTTGTATATACCCCACCCATCCTCTTCTCTTATTCCTGAACTTCATTCTATCTTTTCTTCACTTCCTCATCCTATCCTTGTGATGGGCGACTTCAACGCCCATCATACTGCATGGAGTTGTCATTCTACTGATGGTTTTGCTCACTTGTTGGTGGATATCGTTGATGATGTCAATCTGTGCATCCTCAATGATGGTTCGCCGACACGTCGAGTTTACCCTTCGCAGAACCCTAAAACTGCAGTAGATTTATTCTCACTCTCTTGCATCTCAACTTTCCTGGAATGTCCTGTCATCCATTTTTGGTAGTGATCATTTCCCTATTCTCCTTTCCCTCAATCAAAATCCCATTCCTTCTGTTACCCCGAAATTCCCTGAAAAATGCAAACTGGTTCGACTATGCTAGTTCTGTTGATGACATATTGGACTCTCTTCCTGAGTCTGAATGTGATGAAAATACCACTTTTTATTATAAAACATTCCTTAAGGCTCTTTTGACTGGTGCAGATCTTAATTTCCCTAAAAAACATTTCCGCAAAAAGTTGGTGCTTTCCACCCCCTGGTGAGATGAGGAATGCTCCCGCTTAGCTACTCAAAGAACGGAGGCAGAGGATTCATATTCTCTGTCTATGACTCCTCTGAATTTTCAAAGATATCAACGGTTAGACGCTAAATTAAAGAGACTAGTGTCAAAAAAGAAAAAACTTGGATGGGTTGACTTTTGTGAATCCCTTTTCCCTCGTTCTCCTTCTTAAGTAGTTTGGTTGAAACTTAAAAAATTTCGCCGTTCCTTGAATTCTATCAATCCTACCTCCAATAATCCATTAGAATGGCTGAGCAAAATTTTGCTGACAAACTTGCCCCCCCCCCCTTCGTACCTTGTCAGGATAACTTTCTTTCTTCCTTTCCTGCACCTATTTCAGACGACATGAATACCCCATTTTCATTTTCTGAGCTTCAATGTGATTTGTCTGGTCTCACAGATTCTTCTCTTGGTGAAGATGGTGTTCCTTATTCTTTTATCACACATTTAAATGAAAAGTCTAGTCGCGAAAGAAACTCAGCGGGACTTTTTTTTTTTGTTAGTTTTTTTTTAACAACGTCAAGATTGGTTACAATACGTTAAATATTTTGAGAGAGCCTGGAAGCGATCGCATTATTCCCAAGGTGTGTCATCATCTATGAAATCTTTAATGTTATAGTAACCTCTAACACACAAACGTTTCTTTACAATTTTTTTGAACTTTGCTATAGAAGCATTTTGAACGTTTTCTGGGATCCTGTTGTAAAATCGTATACATCTCCCAACTAAAGAATTACTTACTCGACGTAGTCGAGTAGCAGGTACAATGAGTTTGTCCTTGTTCCTCGTATTGTTATGATGGATATCACAATTTTTTTTTTAATGTGTTAATGTTTCTATGTACATACATTACATTTTCAAGAATGAATTGAGAAGTAACAGTCAATATGTTAATTTCTTTAAATTTTTCTCTTAAAGATTCTTTATGGCCAAGGTTATAAATTGCGCGAACAGCTCTTTTCTGCAGAACAGATATTGTACTAATATCGGCGGCATGTCCCCATAGTAGTATGCCATATGACATTATACTATGGAAATAGCTGAAATAAACTAAGCGTGCCGTTTCAGCATCTGTTAATTTTCTAATCTTTTTAATAGCAAAAACTGCAGAGCTAAGTCTATTCGCTAACCTTTCAATATGGGGGCCCCGTTGTAGTTTGGAATCTACAGTGATACCAAGAAATACTGTAGTTTCCACCGGTTCCAACGTTTCTCCATTTATAAATACGGAGGCTTGTACATTTTTAACATTGGGCGTGGTAAATTTTATACATTTAGTTTTATTACAATTTAACATTAAATTATTAATACTAAACCAATGTACAACATCAGAGAGAGCATTGTTTACTTCGTCATATGTGGATGAGTTACGTCTCACTTTAAATAACAGTGAAGTGTCATCAGCAAACACATCTGTTAAAGAATCGTCTGGAGTGGATAATGAAAAGCAGAAATATTCTCTCACCCTCTCAATTTGGCTTTCGAAAGGGTTTGAGCACCATCGATAGTCTCAGTATTATAACAACAGATATTCGAATAGCCTTTTTAAAAGGAGAGTACCTTGTGGGTGTTTTTCTGGATGTAGCTTCTGCATATCATAATGTTCTTCTCCCATTACTCAGGCAAAAATTGCACCAGCTGAGTATGCCTCCGAGGATGATACATTTCATATGTAATCTGCTTTTTTGCAGATCAATAGTGATAAAACACCAATCCATTTCTCTTCCCCCCAGACTTGTCTGGAAAGGTCTTCCTCAAGGCTCCGTCCTTAGTCCTCTGCTCTACAGCATTTACACCCACGATCTTGAATTATCTGTTAACAATTTTTGCAATATTTTACAATATGCTGATGACATTGCTATTGATTATCGATCAAATTCTGTAGAAGATATTTCATTTCGCCTCAACTCAGCTTTGCATTATCTTAGCCAGTGGCTGTCTGATCATGGTCATTCACTATCGATTGCCAAAAGTCAGACAATTACATTTACTAGAACAAGGATGGTTCCCACCTTCGATTTGTTTTATGGGGATCAACGCATCAACTTTGTAGACAAGGCTAAATTTTTAGGAGTTATACTCGATAATTTATTTATTTATTTAACTCTTTATTGCACACATTAACACATAAAAATGAAAAAAAAAAATCTTCAAATATAAATATAGCGGTGAAGCAAAAGGTGGTCTTATGGCTTATAAGCCATTTTTTCCAGACAACCTTTTTGTAGGAAGAATAGTGTGTATGGAAGACGGCAATACGGTGGTGCCATAATAAAATCACATTAAAAAAAATACTAATACTACTATATATATATATATATATATATATATATATATATATATATATATATATATATATATATATATATATATATATATATATATATATATATATATATATATATATATATATATATATATATATATATATATATATTGATAAATAAATATATAACAAATATATATAATAGATATATATCATACATAATATACCTAAATAACATAGTACATTCAAAAAAAAATTATATAATAAATAATAATCTCAAATGTCATCATTATTGTTATTTAAATAAAATTTCTTTAGAGAATTTTTAAATATTGGTAGTGATTTAGACTGCCTTATGCTTAGCGGTAAATCGTTCCAAAGCGTTATTGCCTGCACTGTAAAAGAATGCTTATAAAACTTACTGGTAACTGCCCGTCCAGGCAGTTCAAGGATAAGGCGTCATGATGATCGTATATTTGACTGATCTCCAAGAAATTCAAATTTCTCCTTTAAGTAACAAGGAGCAGTCGGAATAAACAACACACAGTACAGAAGAGAGAGAATATGTAAGTTTCGGCGACGTCGTATTGGAAGCCACTTGAGTTTTGAACGAAATTCTGATACATGGTCATACTTTCGGAGACCGAAAAAAAACCGAATCGCTAGATTTTGTAATCGCTCAAGTTTAGTAAGTTGGTCCTCGGTTAAATTAAGATAGCTTGCGTCCGCGTAATCGAGAATAGATAGAAGAAGGGAGTTTGCTAGCATAGTTTTGGTAGGAATGGGTAGTACATTTTGAAGACGCCGCCAGGAATTTAATGACGCGTACGTTCTTTTACTGATATCAGTTAAATGAACCGACCAGGAAAGTGTTCGATCAAGATGTATACCAAGGTCTCTAACAGTTGAGCAGTAAGGTAAATTAGTGCCGTTGTATACAACTTGGGGAATGTTCGCCAAATCAACTCTTGCAGTCATGGCCGGGCTGCCAATAACAATGACCTGTGACTTGGTAGGATTGATATTAAGACCATATTGTTTGCTCCATTTATAAATAGCCACTAGGTCACTGTTAATAGCAGCAACAGCGTTAGACAGGTTCTCAAGGGTTGAGTGTCGATAAATTTGAATATCGTCTGCATACATGTGATAGGGAGAAGAAATAATACGAGTAATCGAGTTAATGAAGACTGAGAACAATAATGGAGACAACACGCCACCTTGAGGCACCCCAGCATTGACTTCGCACCATGACGAGAAAGTTTCGTCAATACGAATTCGTTGTCTTCTGCCTCTGAGGTAACTCTGAAACCAATCTTTCACTGATGGAGATATGTTAAAAGAACCTAACAGACTCAACAAGATATCGTGATCGACGCAATTAAATGCGTTACTGAAGTCTAGGAGCACTAAAATTGTGAGCTGTTTATTGTCCATAGCCCACCGAATGTCGTCTGAAACTTTAATTAAGGCTGTGGTCGTACTATGACCTGTACGGAAACCGGATTGAAAAGGATCAAGAAGAGAGTGCGTATTAAGGAAAACATTAAATTGTTGGAAAATGAGCTTTTCAAGGACTTCGGAAAGGAAAGGAAGAATAGAAATAGGACGAAAGTCGGAAGCTGTTTGGGGATTACCTTTTTTTGGGATTGGAATGATTTGCGCATTTTTCCATGCGTCAGGAAACTTTTTACAAGTAAGGGAGAAATTTAAAATGTGAGTTAAAATAGGAGTAACAATGTCAAGGATGGGAATGATCATATTACGACCGATACAGTCTGTGCCAACAGCATTCGAGGATATAGACATAATGTTCTTTTTAACATCACAGTCAGAGAAAGATTCGAAACTAAACGGGGGAAAGTTAGGAGTTGGATAAGAAGAGATAATATCAATTGTGTTATTTTTTTTTGTCACTATTAAGTGCGGATGACGAGGCAAAGTGTTGATTAAGGAGTTCGATGTCAATATTTATAGAAGCGTTATGAGAAGATTTACCAACTCCAAGAGATTCGAGAAATTTCCATGTTTTTGCTGTGTCGCCGTTTTCGACAGATTGGAAAATGTGGCGTCGTTGAGCATCTCTACACGAAGTATTGCAACGATTTCGCGCTTTGTTGTACTTTTCCCTGTTAGTGTCTGAGTTATTTAATTTAAATTTGTATTTAGCTTTATTCTTTTTATCTATAAGTTCCTTTATACTATCACTCAACCAAGGCGCTGGGAGGTGTTTTTTTGGTTGGTTTAATGGGGGCGTGTTTATCGTATAGCTGCGTAATTAATGAATTGAAAATGTCAAGTTTTTGATCGATTGTTTTGGCAGCTATAACCGCAGTCCAATCTATTTG